>OX155958.1:26518268-26837268 GCA_944548615.1 Micropterix aruncella
ATAAAATTTAAATATTTTAATCTGACAGTCTTCATTGAAATTTTACGTAAAAGCAAATCTTTTATAACTCCAGAAGTTTTAGAGGAAAACTCGTGGTTGTAAACGGAAAGATAATAAATAGTGTACATATATTAGGTAAAATACTTTTTATTTGTGATGTCACAGACGACGATAGAAGTGAGGCGAAAATTATTATGGTGTTGTCGTTTTCATTATCACTCTCTCCTTACTCCACATCGAATAATTGATACACTCAAATGACGTTTTTTTAGGCGATATGATAATGTTGGCAAATGTCACAACTTTAAAATTTTATATAAATATGTCTTTTCGTAATTTATTCAAAATGATTTCCCCGTGACTCGACCCCATAATTTATTAAAAAAAAGCTTCCACTGTACCTTCCTCCACATCTAGTTTGGGAGTCGATTTTCATGTCAAAGTGGTTATTTTTAACGTTTTCCAAACTTCCTTCAAATGTATGAAACATTTTTTAAAGGTCTTGAAATAATAATATATCTTATTTTCAACCAATGTGTTACTGAAGAAATGGACCCTCTTCTATATTATCTCACCATAGCACCATTATTCTACCTAGGGATTTTATATCTCATCATATTCTCGCGATATAAAATAAGCATTATCGAAGCTTTCCATTTTCTCTGACATATTGCAATGTATGATATTATCTCGATAGGAAAATATTTAATATGTTATCGAATAGAAAAGGTATTGAAATATGCGAGTAACGTAGATATTTCCATATGAAGCATCTGCAGAATGTTATTCAAATCATGAATTATTACCATTGTTCTGTCAGTCGGAATATATGTATTTTAACCATTCCTTTATAGCTGATACATGTTGTAATTTTATACTTCAGTTATTACGGTAATTTAATTACACTTTATAGCTATAAACATGCAAGCTCTCTATAGCCTGATAAAAATAACAAATTCCGAAGTGATTCTGTCATTAAACGAGCCAATAAAAAAGCACAATGCAATGAATAATCAATCCAGTTCGATGACCGAATAATTTATTAATAATTATTAATTAGCATTAACATTTAATTACAGTGTTGTTCCGCTCTCAGGGGCTCTCTAGACGATCAAGCATGCTTGTCAAGCATCGCGTCGCAGGCTGGGAGGGGATCGTAAACCGCAGGAAGTATGTATATTTTTTTTTATATTTACCAAAATGCCTAATTTTATAGTTTTGTACCAGGGAGTCACTTCATTCATCACAAAATATAAGGCATTTTTGTAATTATTAAAAAAAATATTTGCATACTTCCTGCGGTTTACGATCCCTTCTCATCCCGCGACGTGATGCATGAAAAGCATGCTTGATCGTCTAGAGAGCCTATCAGATTAATATTAAGGAGAGACACAACCCAAAATATCACATCGCATATTTAAAATAGATGGTGTAACGGTAAATGATTTAACTAGAAATAACAAATAGTTAACGATCTAAGGTTTCACGTGACTAAGATTTTTTCATTAATCTTTTAAATATTATGATATATACACACACCAAAAAAAACAAAAATACTAATGATTTTAAAATTATGATTTCTTAAAATAAAATATCCCACTTTCAATTTATAAATCGCTAAGTTAATGAAAAGAGTTAGAAATCATTCAGAAATCATTCAGAATCATTCAGGGTAGAGATCATTCAGGGCTAAAAAAATCAGCAATAAATTAGAACGAATAAAATCAACAAATAAGCAATTTAGTAGTAGGTATTAAAAAGCAATAAAAAGAGATAGGGTTTGAAACGTTTTTAATTTCTTTAGTGTTCTTCAACTTTTTAGCTCTGAGATAATCAAAATATTTTTTGATTTAATATCTCTATCGGAAAACCTCTATGAGCATTTTTATGGTTTTCGCTCTACATAGAAAGTATTGATGGTAAATTATTTTGTTTACAATCTAATACATTACTGTACGCAGACGACACTAGTTTTATATTCCAAGGGAAAACCAGAGAGGAAGTACGACATAATGCGCACCAATGTCTCTCTGTAGCTAGTAGCTGGTTTAAAACGAACCGACTATTATTAAATCCCTCTAAAACCGTAGCCATGAATTTTGCCTTGAAAAATGGTAAATCACATAAAACAATTAAATTAAAATGAGCACGGACTCTAATAAAATTCAGGTCGTTAACACCACCAATTTTCTAGGTAGTATAATAGACCAGATATTAAACTGGAGTCCGCATATCGAAAAGCTGTCGAAGGACCTTAAAGTTACGTGAATTTATTTCAATACCTGGGATGAGAGCTACTCTTTGAATCCTTTGTCATCAGGGATTTTAATTGTCAATTACTGACAGTAACGAATTTAATACGATAAATTGGCAGTTAAATAGTCGCTAATTGAATGCGGAGCTTCCATTGACTGTATTTAGTTTTTGCTTGTTTGAATATTAAACGCTGATGAGGTCATTAGTTACAATGTTTGATTTAGCGAAATTATACTCGTGGAATCAACGCTGATTTATTGCTTTAACGTCAAATATTTAAATAAACATTATTTTCGACGCAATATGTAATTAGTTGCTGACTTCTTCTTCTTTTTGATGTTCCATATCTCCCGGAGGTTGAATGACATCACGATGTTTTTATTTTGGAAAGGCCATCCTTCTGGGTGGTACTGCATCCAAACTGACTGGCGATTTGACGACTGACTGAAAATAAAGCACACTTCAATAAATGCTAAACTACCAATTTCTGGACTTAAAGTCTTCACCTTAGATTAAATAATTAGAATAAGAATAGGAATAAATTTATTTCCGAAAGTAATGATCAAAATGGTAATTTACAAAGTCTAACTTGGCCGACTAACCTAACTAGCCCGACTAACCTAACTAACCTATCTAACCTAACTAGGCCGAAGCCCGTACCAAGGTAGAGTCGACTAGGATACTTGTAAGTTTTGTAGTATGCGCACACTTATCAAAGTAATATAACTGAGAAGAAAAAAATAATAAATCTAATAAATAAGTAGTATGTATTTCAAGAGTTATTTTAATGATATCTAATACCTACTTCATAATCATATTGAAAAAAAAGTAATAAAGAAATCAAAATATAACCAGTTTAAATATTGTTTAAATAATATTATAATAATAATAAAATACAATAAAATTAAAATTGCAATTATAATCAGTAAATAGAGGAAAACAGCATAGAGGTAATAATTTAAAAAAATAAAAGAACCAGTAATAAATAGTCAGGTTGTTGGTCAATAAATAACACAAAAAAGGATAATAATAATCCTAGAAGCAACAAATAAAAAGAGAAGATTTAGTTCTCAGGTTAAATATGAGGAGGCGTTCAATGGAGAATGACGGCGATGAGCACCTCAATATCATGTTTTCAAAATTCCAACAGTAGTGGAAAAAAATGTTTATTTGCTTTTTTCCCCTTGGTGTTCGTCTTTAAATTTAATTGTAATTCATTAAAAATCTTGTGCGCTATGCATAAAAATGTACATTAAATACTGCCATTATTCCTCGTAATTATTTAAAGATTTAAAATTAAATGTCTTCTTTTTCTGATGCCCTTGCCTTATCAATAATGATGACTTCCCAGGGAAAAATATCTTAGGTTAAAAGGACAATATACGAGTATTTTTTTTTTGTTACTTTTTACATCGTTATTATGTTTTAGAGAAACCTAATCAATAGTTTATACTATTTTTATCCTCCTTGTTTTACGTTTCTTCTTATTATTATGCTTTTAGACCCGCATAGCCAATGCCATTGTCAGATAATTTCATTATAATTCGATAATTCGTTAATTCATTAATATTAAATCACTCTATAAATATACTTTCCAATCCAAACGGCTTGAATCTGAGCTACAACTCAAATAATTAATTCCTTATTTGCAGTTGACTTTATTGACACGGGTACTTGTTTGACAAAAGCCAAAGTTATATATTATATGGGATGAGTTTAAATTAATCGGCACCCTTGAAGTTGGTACATCATTAGGAGCTAAAATGCAACTTTTCATTAAAATACCGACACAAAAAATAAATGTTTTAAATGTTTCTATTGTCCTCGGTCTACGCTTGGAATTTGAGTAAATATGGCCTGACTCTCTATCATTTTTGTGTTCATCTTCATAATTCGAAATTGACTACAAATCTTAGGCAACTAGGAATAAATTACTCTTCTGTTATTTGGAAAATGAATAAATGTATTCGCCAACTAATAACGACGTAAACTAAGTGTGCCACCCGAAAATCGACGTAAAATAGTGGCGGTTGTAATATACGAATGTAAAATACCATTAGATTAACATCTGGTTGATACACGGTACAGTATATATAGTACTTTCCCAAAATTCGTCTTGGCGAAGCGACATACAAAGCGTCACTGTTGTGGGTATCTGGCTATACACGTATATAATAAGCACGATAAATAATTTGTATTCGATTTGCAAACTCTTTTGTGTCCCTCTTTTCGATTTAACTGCGATTTTTATGTCTGATTTCCATTTTTTTACGCAACCACTGCAATTATTAAGAAATGACTTATAATTAACAATATTGAAAATATTAAGAGAGTTCGATACATCGAAGCCATTCGCTGATCCATTGATGTTAAAGTTATGGTACAATGCGTTTGTTCGATTGCACCATGAGTTTGCCTCTCTAATATGCCTCCCATTATCGGGTTCATATTAACAAACTACAAAATATCCAAAATAATTTCGTTCGGTATTTAAATTTTAGGACCAAAAGCTATTTTAATAATACTAATAAGGCGACCCTATTATATAATATAAATTCGCTATCTTATCGGTGCAACTTGCCACACGGGGTCGGGTGGCTAAAGGTCATTTCAGGAGTGACATGACAAAAGGTCAACATCCACCCCCGCTGCTTAGGAGAAAGTATATTTCCATAGCCTCCCGACTCCTTCAGCAATTCGTCAGATTTCACAACCGATTGGCGTCGCCGAATGGTGCGCAAACCGTCCAGTAGCGTAGGGATGCAATCCCACCAGGAGAAACCGGTCCACTAGCCGTGAAGCCTGAGACGCGAGAGTCTTACCCGGGGTAGCCTTCCGCACGTGGAGGCTTCTGAATAGGAGCTGAGTCGTGAGTTGAGCCGACCCGAGAAATAAATGGATCTTATGGCCCAAGCTGCACGAAACCATTCGCTATCTTCATCGGGACCATCCGTTATCACACACATCGTCAATCGCAATGATTAAAACCAACGCGTTTGTCTTTGAATTCGTTCCTTGCGCACTCGGATTTGGCCCTGTGTGATTATTTGGTTTCCCAAACTTGAAATGATGGCTGAATGATGGCTGAAATGATGGTATTTCTCAAGCTTGAATGATTGAATGATATGATAAAAGGCAAACATTTTCGACAAATGAGCTATTAAGCAAACGTCTATATTGCAGACCTTGAATTTCTGTATTCTTTTGATGGCATAAAAAATAGGAATTTTGATGGACAAGTATGTGGTCAGGTCACTTAAAGGATGCCAAGAAATAAAATAGATTTATAAAAAAAAAAACAGTTATACTGCTTTTTTAAAACGACTCTCCAAGCACACTAATGGTTCAATTAAATTAAATGAATCGCTATTCTTGGGGTAAGTTGGTATATATTTCAAAATGAATTAATTATGTTACTCGACGCGACTAATAATATACGACTAACGAGACGAGGCGTTTGTGAAAAATGAAAATGGCATCATTTGTTACTGAAAAGCGTCAGAACAACGCCCTGACGCTAACTGCCATCTCTTGATTGATATCCACAGAAGACTCCAGGCAGGGACTACACATCGTCTATACTAAACACGGCACATACAGCATAAGATATATTGGGTTCAGTGGCGCTTTATTCGAGGTAAAATTAAGTCGCTTTAAAAATAACTATATACAGGCAGAGTTTTAGCGGCATCCTTGAAGGGGTGAAACAGTACGAGTAGATAAGCAACTTTTAATAAAGAAAATTGCGAAAAACAATATATTTTATTTTTTTATTTTTAGATTTTATCCTTTTTGTCTAATTTATAAATTTTATCTGTTGAAAAAAAAATGTAAAGCGTTGAGCGCGCTGCGCCAACGGTAGGTAAAATATCGCTAATAATTATAAACAATATTGCAATGAGGTGCGGTCTACTCGGGACAACCTCTAAATGTCGCTGGTGAGGATTGCAGGATTTCGTATGTTGCAGTGGTTGCACAGATTTATTGATCGTTTACAATAGAAGCGCACGCGAGCGAAATACAATATAAAGACAGGAAAACGGTGGCAGCGGTATCGACCGTACGATCGGACAGTCGATCCGATCGATTGACAGGCTGACGTGTGTGGCGGCGTTCGACCAGTCCTCTCTTCACTGTTTGCCAAGCTAGAAAAGTTATGACTAAGTACGAAACAAATAATAATTAGCGGTAGGCGAGTTAATTATTAATAAACAATATTAGCGATAGGTAAAATATCGCTAATTAGTAATATTACCGATATTTTACTTAACGCTAGATGGCGCATCGTTCTCAGTGCTTGCTATACTATTTAACAAAAAATAAAAATTGAAAAAAATATTTTAGGGTTAGGACAGTTTTACTGTCGCATGCGAGCTTCTCCACAAGACTTGAGATGCAGACATCGCGGTTTTAGATTTTTTCTAGGAATTACGTCATTAATTTCCTCGAAAGACGACTTCTGCCACCTTCGGCGACTGCCCAAGACTTACTGATAATCATAGCAAAACAGACATTCGAAGGGGGGAGGGGGGTACATCAGTCGTTTGAATTAAAAGGGGTACCCAGATGGTATACGTGGAATAAATGACTTACCGCGAGCACAGCCTGTGACCACTGTGGCTTCGATAACTCGCTATAATTGATCATGACCTGTGTTGTCATTGATATAAAATCTATCCTATTATTTATTTATTTCAAACGTAGTGTGAAAATACATTAAAAAGGTCATACCACGTAATGGTGCGAAGTAAACAGCCCACATTCAAATGACCATGCTCAGCGCATACCCAAATAGGCCGGATATAGCCTGCATCTGGGCGTTCGACTTATTGTCTCACTCGGGTGCACGGAAAAAAATGATGTGGTTAATTTTACGAAACAGCCGTTGTTAAAATAAGTTTTGTAATGTTAACGTATGATCTTGTAAAATATACAAAAGTCGCTACAAAACAAGAATGTTAAAATTACCAAAAAGATATTGTTAAGTTATTTACAAAAGCAAGTGTTAAAATTACTTATAAGTAATGGTAGATTTTATTATTTTTTATTATTTATGTAATTTACTTATTCCAACAAGTACAATGAATCGTAAAGTATAGTAAAGTTAAACAACATTTGTTATTTAATAAAATATATTTCAATTTAGCAACAACTACTGACAATACTGGTAAGCCTTACTGTCGTTATTAGTAAAATTTACATATTTACTCAAGTAAATTTAACAGGGACTCATTTCTTAAAAAATATTAAAAATTTCAATTTATCCTACGTATATTATTAGTAAAATCAACTATAAACTTTCAGTTAGCATAACGTCATTGATTTGTTATAAAATGAGAAACAATATTTGTTAAAATGAAATGATATTATTAGTATAATTAAAGCATTCGTGTAAGTAAATTTTCAGTCCATAATTCGGTAGAACGTACTCATACATTTTCGTCGTCAGTACCATTATTCATAGTAATATTAACCATTACGTTCCCTGAAATACACAAATTATGTATTTGGTAATAAATACGAAAGAAATTATGTAAATATAACTGTTATTATTCACATAATTTAAGTGTTATCGGATGTTGAAATCACAGTCTAAATTTTAAAAGAAATTACTGAATATGTTTGTTGGTCCTAATATTATTAATAATAAAATTAATCGAAAATCCTCGGTTAAAACAATGATTATTGATTTCGTTAATAATACGAAATAGTACTTGTTAATGTCACGGTTATTATTATTATATCATTTACATATTTCCTACACTACAATTGTCAATAAATACAAACGGAGCTGCCATGGAATTCACCGACCGGAGTCGGGCCCATCATAATACAATTTTTTACACTTCTGGGGGGTGATCAGTGGATTCCGGACTTACGAACCGGCTGTGGTAGGTTTAGGACAGCTGTCTTGCCACATGTGAGCGTTCACCTTGCCACCCATTCACTCCCCCTTCGAAGCCATAGAATTTGAGATGCGCAAATCGCAGTTTTAGATAATTTTTCTAAGAAAGAGTTGATTATTTTTCTGGAAAGGCCAAGATCTTTAAAGAGTTGAAATAGAGATTTAGCTGGCAGGCCACGAGCGCCAACTTCCACCGCGTGAAGGTGAACAGTGAAGCCGTTCCGGGTTACGGCATTTGCGAGATCATGGTATTTATTTAATTTGTACTCGTGGTCTTTTGGGATATTTGATTCCCATGGAACAGTTAATTCTACAATAAGAGCCACCTTCCGAGATAGAGAGTAAAGAGTTATATCTGGACGGAGGGCTGTGCATCCGAGACTTTCAGGGAATTTATACTGCTTAGAGACCGAATCAACCTCCAGAATCCAATCCGTAGCTTTCTCGATTATTGAGAAAGGTTTTGTAGTTAAATGTTTTTTGCCTTTAGAGCCATCCCGCACAAACTGTATTGGGGGTTTGGAGGATACTGTCAAACCCTTGTTGGCACGAGCCACTGAGAGACTAATTACCTCGCGAATAACAGCGAGAACTTTGTCATGGCGGTAAGTGTACCGTCCTTGATCTAAGGCCACCTTGCAGCTAGCTAGAATGTGTCTAGCTGTGCAAGGGGTATTGCTACAGACCCCGGGGACAAGAACTATCCTCGGCAAAGCTCCAACGAGCGAGGTTACTGGGGTCTGGAAGTGTATGCTGAAAGGCATTCAAATAAAATTTCAGCATCTCTGGCGTCCAGTCATAGACCATTACCTTCCAGTGCATTGGAGGCGGAATGCAAAAGTCCCCAATTGTTGTCCAATCATTCTGGCATTGAAGGCCAATAGCATGAGCCATACTCTTGCTGTCGTAATCTCCCCGCAAAAGAGACTTCTTCAAGTCCACGTCGCTCGTGGTTGTACTGCCATACCCCAGACCAGTGCCATTCTGGCTGATTCCAGTAAGGAACTTTTTGTGGAAGTCTACGCGGGCTTGTAGATCATTTGAATCACTACGGCCACTTATTACGTGCTTCGATATTGCCGGATCTTTGGAATTGCACAGAATCGAATTTTTGGTTATTCTGGAGTTGGCGTAGAGCAGAGAGGGCAGTTTAAGCGCTAGCCCAAAATTTTGTTTGGACCTGAAGAGAGTCGAGTGGTTTGGCTAAGGACAGCCAGGATTTTAAACTAGCTGTCACCAGCGCATCTAGACGGGACATTTGGGTTTTGGTAAAATCGTAAATAAGAAAGGGCCATGACAAATGTGACGTTAGATAATTGTCATAGATCCAGGCCTTACGAGGGCCAGAAATTAGCAAGGCATCTATTTTCGCCAGGCAACTTTTGAAATGCTCTATAACATGATCGCCCGAGACGTCTTTTCCCTGATGGGTGATTTTTCTGCCGAGAAATTTGAAATGATTGTTTGGGTCTATAAGGGAGATATTAGAGCCCTTATAGACCAATTTGGGGTCATAGGATGTAAATTTTGTGCCCATGCGGGCGAGTCCAAGGCAAAAACATTTGGAGGGCTTCACTTTTATACAGCCTGACCAGTCGCAGAAAAGCTCCACTTTCTGTAATAGCAGGGAAATTGTACAGGGAAATTGTACAGGGAATTTCTGTAATAGCAGACATTAATTTGGTATTAAATACGAAAAAATACTTGTTAATGTAATGGTCATTGTTACTAATAACTACGCGTTCTCGAAAGTAACAGTTTGCAATTATTGATTTAGTGGAATTTATTGAATATATTTCGTTACCAATATTTCCTACACTACAATTGTCAGACATTAATTTGGTATTAAATACGAAAAAATACTTGTTAATGTAATGGTCATTGTTACTAATAACTACGCGTTCTCGAAAGTAACAGTTTGCAATTATTGATTTAGTGGAATTTATTGAATATATTTCGTTACCAATACTACACTAATAGCAAAATTTACTAATATGTTTCAATAATTGTAAAGTATATGTATTTGGTAACAAATACAGAATATTTTATGCAAGAATCACTTTTATTGTTAATATAAATTGCCTGTTCACAAACGCTTAATTTACAATCACTAATGTCATTAAATTAACTGAAAAAAATCATTAGTCCCTACTGTTATTTATAGTGAAATATACCATAACGTTTCAGTCTATATAAAGGTCATTAATTTGTTAATATACACGAAAGAGTAAATGTTAATGCCACTGACATTATTAGTATTATTTTCGACATTCTATAGTAAAAATTGCAATCCTTAATTTTGGGGAAGTTCTTGGATATATATGAAATCGAAGACTATCGCGGTTGTTTGACACCCGCGAGGTTTGAAAATCCGCCGTGCACTCAAAAGTCCAGTGCCTGCCGAGAATATGCCCCGCAACTCAAGTGGTTAAATTAATATAAAAATTATTAAACTCTTTCGTTGCTCTTACAAAACAATTTTGTAAAAAAGATAAAAATGGCAACGCCGCTTAGCAAGCAACGGCTTTACCGTACGGCGCGGCAACATAGCAACGGTCTTTACGGGACTTTTTAAGATTCGCAGTGTTGCCATATAGGCAGAATTATCCCCGATTGCGGTACTAAATAAATTGGTTGTCTGTAAAGTCGGTTTACGAACGATAATTTGACGTGATAACAATTATCTTGTTGTAGTCGTTTTACGTTTCCAAAAATTATGGCATAGTGATCACTGATTGCCGTATTGTATACAGCCGAGATATGTTGCAGTCGATATAATAACATAACAACATAATGTAATAACATATTAATACTAAACGTTGATTTTGAATTATAATAACATTAGGTTGTTAAATCAATTACTTACTATTGTTTTATTGAATTTTCAATTTGTACTACTTTTTTTCTAAAATACGATTTCTGAAAAAAACATGACAATTTATTTTATTTATTTATTTATTTGTATCAAACATAATTATAAAACGCATAAAAATGGTCATAACAAGTAATGGTGCGAAGAAACAACGGCCCACATTCACATGACCATGCTCAGCGTATACCCAACTAGGCCAAATATAGCCTGTATCTGGGCATACGACTTACTTTCTGACTTAGGTGGAGAAGCCTAACTGACGTAGGTACTCATATAGATACATATACACATACACACATACATATACATACATACACAAATATATAAATATAACGATCTAAATATATTATAGTATTATTCTTTTGCATTATATTACAATATAGTACATTTTGTTTAATATCTTATATCATATTATATAGTATAATAGTAAAGTTATGCAGAAATATATATTATTTTTTTTTAAGATATGACTTGCAGCAGTTCTTTCTCTGTCCTTGAACGACCTATGTCGTCAAGCCATTTTTTAATATTTTTTTTGAATAAAATGGTATTTTCTATTTCCTTTATTTTGTCATCAAGGCGGTTGAATATTTTAGGTGCTATATAGTTGAATTGTCTTTGGGCAAATGAAGAATTAACTCGGGGAACGGCATAATTCAGACCTGCAGATGCTCTTGTAGTTCGGTGTTGCTGGCTTCGTAGTCGTTTATCTGAGGTTCGATGGAAGAACATGAGTGACTGTTTCACAAACAGCTGGCGTATGTCTAACACATTACTTTCTTTGAATAGCATGTTGGAGTCATATCGTGGGGGCCTTCTATTGATTACCTTCAACAAAAGCTTTTGGGCTTTCACTAGAGGATCCAAGACAGATTTTACACATGCTCCCCAAGCTATTATTCCGTGTACCCATAAACCCTGACAAAGGGCCATATAAACCATATTTAGGGAGTTCTTAGAAAGGACGTTGGGTAATTCTCTAAAGACGAAAACTAGTTTCCGAGACCTCGAAGAGAGTTGTAATAATTGGTTATCCCAGCTCAATTTAGAGTCTATTAGGACACCCAGATACTTGACTTCGGTTTTTTCTTGGATATGGTAACAAGCGCAGGATGGTTGCCTTATATTACAGTGGTAAGAGTGGATTGTCAATGATGGAGGAGGTGTGATGACTACAGGACGTAATCCAAACACAATGAAATTGCTTTTTGAGGCATTCAGAGTTAGGACATGTCTATCAAGCCATGCTTTCACACTGTCCAGGCTATTTTGTGCCTTTACTAGTACCTCAGCCCATGTTTCTGCTTCAACGAGGATAACCGTGTCATCAGCAAAGGAGACAATTCTTGCATAATCGCCAAGAGGCAATTCACACAAATCATTGACGTACATCAGAAAGAGAATAGGGCAAAGTACGCTGCCTTGAGGTACACCAAAGGATATTTCGGCACTGTCACTTTCTTTGCCGTCAATCACTAAAATCTGTGACCTGTCCTTCAAATAACTTTCTATCCATTTATTCGAGCATCCCTGTATACCATATCCAAAGAGCTTTTTTTAAAGTATCGCATGTGAAACAGTATCAAATGCTTTAGACAGATCGAGGAAAATTGCCATGGCTTTTTTCCCTTGGTCAATACTCTTAGCTACGGATTGAGTAACGAAATTAATGGCATCATTTGTCCCTCGACCTTGTCTAAAACCGTATTGATGATCAGAGAAAAGTCCCTCTGAGTCAAAGAATTTAACAAGCCGTGACTTAGTAATTTTTTCGATGATTTTTGAAAACACGCTAAGCAAGGAGATAGGCCGATAGTTGCTAATTTCATCACTACTACCAGACTTAAAGATTGGTATAACTTTTGCCATCTTAAAGCATTGGGGAAAAACTCCAGTTTTAAAACTTAGATTAATTATGTGAACGATAGGCTCTGCAATCCAGTCCTCCGCATATTTCAGCAGGTCACTAGGAATTTCATCACAGCCGGGGGCACATTTTTTTAAGTTCCTAATTGTTTTCCTAACCTCGCTTGTATCAGTAGGAGTGAAGTGGAATGATAATGTACTTTTTTTCTCGCTATTTAATGAGTTCGATAAGATATCCTCCGTCGAATCAATATCCCGGAGTATATGCTTTGCCAGTTTTTCTCCTACAGTAGCAAAATACTGATTTATAAAATTTAATGTACTTGCGGATATTGATCGACATTTGTGATTTCTTGACCGATTTTAACAGCCTTAATTTTTGAATTTTCTTTTTTTCCGAAAGCTATGTTTTTTATTATTTCCCATGTCTTTTTTTTGTCTCCATTGACTTCATTAAGCAAGTTTTTGTAGTAGTCATATTTAGTTTGTTTTATGAGCCTTTTGCACGTATTGCGATAGGTTTTATAATAGGCGAGTAGCTGTAAATCATTAGGATTTTTTTTCACGCTTTTGTGGATTTTGTCGCGTTTTCTTAGACTTGATAAAAGACCGTCTGATATCCATGGTTTGATTTTTAATTTTGCTCTACTAATTTTAATATGTTTTTCCTTGGAAGCATGTTTAATGGCGCAAGTGACTTTATTTAGGAAGTATTCCGCTGCCAGATTAGTGTCGGATGTTGCAAGAATGTGACTCCAATCAGTAGTTTTAGTTATATCCGTAAATAAATCTTTGTCGATGATTGTCTTTGTGGTATTTCGACTACATGGTTGCGATTTGGTCTTTGATATGCAAATACCTATTGCAAATGTTTGATCGCCTCAATGGTTGAATGGTTTGATCGCCTCAAAAATAAAGTTGGCTGGCAACGCTGTGTTGTTTAGCGACTAATTCGGCGGCCGGACACTTCGCACACTAGTCGTCGTTTGTTTACCGTGATTGTCGCGCGTAATGGAGGACTTAATATTATGTGATCTAAGTGAAGAAACACAAGAAGTATTCAGAGGTAAGCTAGTTTATTATTTGTATTGTTCTAGTATTGCTACCAGGGAATATATATGGTATCGCTACCTAGCTTATTTTTTAACAGACGGCAGTGTCGATCGGTCAGCGCGCGGCTGCCGCGTAGTTTCGCGAAATGTTTGTTTTGTACAGTGTTTTGTGGATATAAGTGCAGTGTATACCGGATAAAATAGAGTAATTTCCATTTTTAAGTAGTTTAGGCATTAGGATTAGTCAATTTAGACAGTCCATTTGCTGTTTTTCACGAATTTTCGAAGAAAACACTTTGGCAACAACAAACGCTCGCGAAAATATCACATAATTAGGCGTATTTTGAACATTATATGTTGATTTCTAATATGGCTCGCGAAAATGAAACTTGTTTTGATAATTACTATGAGAGAAAAAAGTGCGATTTTCCAGTTTTTCGATGAAATGTGACTCTTTGGAGTATAGTAATTAGTTATTAGACATATAATAAGTCTATGATAAGACAATATAATTGAAAAAATCTAACGAATTTTATATTATGGGCATTCAAAGTTTATTATTAGGTTCGGACGCGGAAACTCAAAACTTTAGATTTTTCTATAATATCAGACAAAGCTCAAAGTTCTGGTGTGATTTCTAAGAAGAAGTGATGTAGTAATAAAGTTATTTTGAAAGAATTTCATATAAAAAAATACCATAAGTAGTCACAAATTAAAAATTAAAAAAAATTTTTTTTACGAGAATACATAAAATTTTTCTTGGCTGAAAAAATAAATATTTTTTCCGTATTTTTGTATGCAAATAAGTAAAAAAAAAATATCGTTTTGGTAAAGCATTTAATAAAGAACATAACTGTATTTACAATTTTTGATATTTACAAAAACTGTATTTACAAAAAAATCGAAATGATTTTATAGGCGAGTTTTTTCAGTTTGCCAATTTTGTAATATTTATTCATTATTATCTTAATTATTTTACGAGATAAGGTTATAATGTTTTATATGTCAAATTTCAATGCGATCGTTTTTCTCTTTATCTTTTTTTAATCCGTTTAGTGGTTTATAAGTTATGATCGTTTTTCTCAAGGCCGTTGGAGGGGAAAAAACATAAGCCAACTACCTACTAAATTGCATCTAAAGATTAGACTTAAGTAAAGGGATTACAAATAGGATAAAAACGAATTCACGCGTGAAGTTTGTATGACCGACGTTTCGGCGACGTTGCAGCCGCCGTTGTCTGTAGACTGGTTGTCAGTCTACCCTTGACAACGGCGGCTGCAACGTCGCCGAAACGTCGGGCATACAAACTTCACGCGGTAAATTAGTTTTTTTATTTTTTTTTTATTTATCTTATTTAGAATGTAGAACTGGTAGCAATACTAGAATAATACCCTATTTTGTTAGTTATCTGCAATGTTTTCCTTTTCAGTGCAAGGTATCGACATAACCTGCCTTGATAGTATAACAGATGATGACATCAAGATTCTTATACCTGATACAAAACTAAGAGATCGAATAAAATTTCGTGAAGCCGTCAAGAAATGGAAGCAAGATACCCAAGCTGTACATTGTGTAAGTGCCATTTAATGTCATACGAGTACTGACAACCTTCTAATAAAAAGTTGCATCCTAAAGATTAACATAGCATAAAATACAAACACAAAATGTGTACATAAGTAAACACACACATGCGCACCCTCACTCTCTCTCACACACACAAAAGTTGGGTAAAAATAGGTCCCTTTTCTGCTAAGCAACAGTTCAGTTTATATTTCATTTTTTATTATTTATACTTTACTGTAACCGTGTTTTACAGAATACGCCGTCTATGGACACCTGCTCTGTCGACTCCGATTTCTCTTTGTTGTCCAATACTTCATGCGAATCGCCCTCTTCACATGTACAGGTACTGTCATATTTTTATAAAATATTGGCGGTCAAATCAACTATATGTTCTGTCTAACCTAACATTATTTCTTTTTCCCACTTATAGTAACCATAAATATCCAGTAAAAACCATCATAAAATTAAAAGCTAAAACCTAACCTAACAGTGATTTTTCTAGCACCCGTCGCTGGAGGAAATACTGACATGCACAAACGGTAAAATAGCATTAAATGCTATCAAGAATAAACGTTCCCTAGATAGCCACTCCCGAAACTGCCTCGTTAAAGGTATAGTGGAGTACTATATAAAAAATTACAACTCGATGAAGAAAGATGACTTTCAATATATATCAAAAGAAATCGTCAAGTTCTGCCCCAGCGAGTGCCAGGTATATGGCTAAGATCCAAGTTTTGTATATCATACCTTCAACAAAATGTAGAAATTATAATAGACCATTGGTAAATGCAAGTAGTAAAATTAGGTACTAACATTTTGCTTGATCATCTGTCTCATAAGTAGCGAGATGGAATATGTAACATAGAAATATTAACATGTAGTTAGGTCATCTATTCCGATTCCTTACCTGAAACCGTATTTTCCATAAAATATAATTTAACGTGCACAATCTGAAAAAATACTATCCCCTAAAAAGTTCACCTATAATAGTTGTGTTTTTTGAAAAAAAACAAAAAAAAACAAGGCCAGCAATACTTAGCAGAAAGATTGACCCAAAAAAAAATACTAACTACCAAGCCTCGTTGTATATCTTTGTATTCTAGTTATTCTCAAAACTTATTAAAGTAGTTGTTCTTAAAACTTATTAAATATAATATGACCAGGGAAAAGAAAAGCTTAAGATATATAAAGGCTGTTGATTTTATGCTAAGCTTATTTTTTAAACTTGGAGCTTATTTTTTAAAGTTCATATTCAGAAAAACATTTGTTTTACCACTTTGCAACCTGGTGTAAAAAAAAATACCTTCACTTTACTTAGTAGGAACGTATTAAAAAAATCTATGAAGAAGTTATTTTTTTTTGCCTAAAAATATTTTTCAGCAAAAGTTATATAGTTAGTATCGGATATAGAACCCTGAGGCCACTGATAATGCTATACGATTGACGGGAGCAGTTTAAACGGGGTCAGTCGGCCACACACGGTTGGCCCATCCATACAGCTTTCAACATGATGGTTTTCCTGCTACGATCCTTGCCTATATACGACCGCTCCGATAGCCGGACCACGTGGCTCTGCACGCTTCCATATGATTCCATAGCGCGACCAGCAGATTCCATAGCGAGATCACAAACGCCCTGTGCTGCTGGTCCCGACTGGATCAGAGCCATAACTGGGGCATTCGCCGTTCAGATCGGCAAATATTCATATATCGTCATACATAATATAGCCAACCATACTGTCCAACCGCTACGGTCAACTGCATAGCACTATCACCGGCCTAAAGTCAGAGCCATTTTCATAGTTTTCTGGGAAACCATGTAGGGTAAATATGTTTACCTTACATATGTTTTGCAACGGCTGTAAACCATTATTATTATGATAAATTTGATAATCTGATTGTGTAAAACACTAATTTGTGGCCGATATTTCGACTGTTGCTATGCAGTCACCGGCTCGACCCTGGAGTCGCTGACTTGACGGCTGGCTGTCAAGTTCCAACTGCCGAACATCTGCTGTGAATATTGTAGCAGTTCGTTAATGCGGGTAGTTCTGCATTGGCACCTTGCCCAAACGATCGAAGTCTCTTGACAATACCAGAGATGTTTGCTATGCATTAGCTAGAACATCACGACTAGCGAGACCTGGTAATTAGGACAGCAAAATTTCGTGCTGTAAACACAATTAATTGAATCGTAGCAGTCTTCTCTGGTCAGACATGCACTGTAATACCGTTCCAATATCTAATGCATTCCTTATTTCAGGAGACCTACTATGTGCCATCTAGACCATATGGCCAAGGACAATACATGCCAGCAAAAGGCAAACTTACAGACCGATACTATAACCAAATACTTACACTAAGATCTTTCGGAGTACTGCCATCAAAGAAGAGGAAACTGAATGTCGACTCAAGTCTCGTAGAGAAGAACGTTGGTAAGCGTGTTAAATTATACATACATACGTATATAATATGTGAAGGTCTAGGTTATTGTAATTTATCTATAGAGTACGTCTTTTTATTACTTTCATGTAAAGATCTTCATCTTTGTACCATTTCAAGGTTATGTTTTTAATCCAATTTGAAATAGTTCATACTGAATAGAGTGCGAGGTGGATGAGAGGAATGGAAGAATGTGTGCCTTGGGGTGGCATACCTCCAGCAGTTAATAGATATGGGCAGATGATGATGGTGAATAAAAATTAGCGACCAAAAGGCTGCGCCACTGGATGGTGAATAAAAATTAATGGCCACAAGGCTGTGCTGAATGGCACTGATTCTAAATATGTATAATGTTTTTTTTTTTTAATTTTGCTTGAACAATTTATTTTAATATTCCAAAAGCTGTATCCCGTCCCGAGCATTCTCTGTTAAATACTTTACAAAAAAAAATTATTATGTGTACTTGTGATGAAAAATTATAACCACCGCTAATTTGTGTGTATCGTGTCTCAAAGCTATAAGGACTAAGACGGGACTCTCGACACGTATGAATTCTCACTTGACCGTTGTTTTTTTTTAGATCATGGTGAAGAAGGGATAGAGTCACAGTTATGGCTGAAGTTTAATAAAGAACCTTGGACTCAGATTGAGACGAAGTGGCAAGAAAGTTGTCATTTCAGAAAGGCAACAACATACGGCAGCGCACTCAATAAAGTAAAAGATATTTTCAAAGAATGGCCCAGCTTAAGACAAAGTTTGGGATACCGATTGGTAAAAAATACACTTATGAAATTAGGTTTGAAGCTTCCTTTTTTTCATTCACATTTAGAAGCTTGCGTTTTGTTATTTCAGATTGAGATTGATTTCAATAGTACTTTTCAAGACAAGGGACTAAAACTTATCCAAAAATGGGAACCATTTGTGAAAAAAGCAATTCCAATTCTCCAAAAAGATATAAAAAACCATGAAACGCTATTGTCTATTCTGGAAGAGGATCCAACAGAGGGTTTGTAGTCAGCTCCTTAATTTGTGAGATTCAAGTAATGTCCTTGGTCGTGATTCTTGTAAAAATAATTAAAGGAATATCTCTTATCAACTTTTATTGTAACACATATAACATTCTCTCTGAGAAAAGGCGACTGTCCCCCAGTCAAACTGGGCGATAGTATACTAACCGAGAGCGACACTGTTAAATACTTAGAAATGCACGTTTATCGTATGCTAAACTGGAAGAAGCATATCCAAAGTAAAAGATTTGAGGTCAACCTTAAATACAGAAGCCTCAGTTAGCTCATGGGGAGAAAATCTAAACTGATTTAATAATTACCAATATAAAGTAAATCACCGACCTTTATATATTTTACTCGGATCAAAGATTTTTTTATTTCTAAGAGGTCACGGTAATCTATAAATAATTTATAACTTAATTATGAAATTTCAGATTCACGCGATTTGGTAATTCTAACACTTCTTGCGGCCAAGATAAAGCCAACCAGCAAAGTAAGGGATACAGCTGAAAAGAAAAAATTCTGCAAGACATCTATCCAAGAGTCCAGGGAATTCTTCATTTTGCACGTGACGGTTAGGCTGCTTTCATATTATTTAGCAAGTTTGCAAAGTATACCTATTTAGTATACAAAGTTTTCTATATAACATATGAATGATCAATTATTATTCTTTCCAGAACCATGCTGACGTTGAACAGCAGCTGAAAAACCGGAGAGACGCATATGAAAGAAAAGGACTGACTTGTCAACCTTGTGTGATCGCTGTTGGTGCTACTGTGCAAGAAGTGCACGACTTCCTAGTTGTGCTGGATGACATCAAATACCAAGTTGGTTCAATATTGAAAGCTGTTGATATTTGCTTTAAATCTTACATGGTTTTTAACGCGTGCTATCCGCTGGAGTGTGAACAAATATGGCTATTTATACAGAAGTATTTCTATGAGATCGATTTAAAAGGCGATAAGAAACTCTCATATGTTTCTGCCTTTATGGCAGAGTTGATGTGAAATAATTGTATCTACTTAAAAATTCAACATGTGGAACTGTTTTAATTGCAGTGCAAATTTAAGTACTTCTAAAAATTTAAGTTGAAGTTTGATAAGTAGATACATGGTCAAATTTGTTTTTGTTGAGAATATTTTTCAAGTAAGTTGATACCTAAAGTAGCGCGCCTTCTAATAGTACTTTTGTAAAACTTAATAATTACCGTTCACATTAAATTCTGATTTGGTCTATTTTCTATGAATATATGTAAGTACCTTATGAAAAAGTAATAGCAAACAGATTTAATATAAAATGTAAAGAAGTAATATAAGAAGTGGCCTGTTTCCATTCCCCACGAAACAATATTAAGGAAATGGGTTCAGTGTTTTGATATTATAATAGCAAACAATGTGAGAGATTTTTTTATGTACCTACTTATATTTAAAGTTTGATAAATGTTAAGTTAAAGTTGAAGTTTGAAGTTGAAGTTTGATTTTGATTTTGTTTTGAAGTTAAGTTGAAGTTAAAGTTTGGTAAATTAAGTTGAAGTTTGATAAATGTATATTTTTTGTGTCTATAATAAAAGTGAATAAAAAATATTTGTTTTATTTTACAGAATCGCACACATGAAACGAAGCACTATTTTAGCAATACAACACAGGTTGGTTTTTCAGAAGGTTTCACCAATTTATTTTACTGAATACTATCAGGTATGTATATTAAGTAGATACAACCAAAGCATTATGGGTCACACAACAGACCTTTATTTTTAGTATTAATCAATAACACATTGAGTTTTGAATGATAAAAGTATTCAAAACTAATCTTAATTTCATCAGTCCACGAAGCACCAAGCTGAGAATTCTCAATATTTAAACTGAGATCTCTCGAAAAGTAATTCGTCACACACTCTTTTGTGACAAGTATGACAGTTCTCAGCTTGATGCTTCGCTGGTGAAATGATGATTATGTATTATTGGTTGATGCTACAAATTAAGGTCTGGTTGTTTTAGTAATAATGCTTTGGTTGTATCTACTTAATATAACTGATAATATGCACTAAATAAATTGGTGAATACTACCAAATAAACCTGTGTTGAAATTACATAAATAATTTAGTGAATACTAACAAATGTATCATTTGTAGCTATTACCAAATCTACATTTATAAATACTGCGAATCAATGTTTTGTAATAATTACAATTTAATTAGTTGATTCTAGCAAATGATACTATGTTGTATTTACGTGCACATCTTATTAAATACTACGGAGTAAATTTCCTTAAATTCACAAAATTACATTGGTAAATCCTGCAAAATTATGTTTTTTAATATTCACAATTTATTTAGTTGATCTTACGAAATAATACATAGTTTTATTTACGTACACTTCTCATTAAATAATACCAAGTATATTTCCTTGCCTTCACCAAACGAAATTGGTAATACTGCAAATAATATTTTGTAATATTCGTTGATCTTACAAAATATTACATTGTTATTTTTACGTATACTTCTTATTAAAAGCTACCAAGTAAATTAAATTGCAGTTACCAAAGTAAATTGGTAAATACTGCAAATTAATGTTTTGTTATATTAATAATTTAAATAGTTGATCCTAGGAATTAATACATAGTTGTATTTACATACACTTCTTACTGAATAATACCAAATAACATTTCATGTATTCACAAAACTAAATTCGTATTTAACTTATGATACCGTTAGTTATTACTAAATACATTTCGTAAAATCATCTAAAGTTTTAATGTAACATTTAGCAAGACTATTCTATAAATTTAACAAAATTGTTTTGTAACATTTACTAAACCTATAAAATCATTCCAATCAGTTCAAACAATTACTTTACTAAATTAAATTTGTCAAATCTATCAAAAGAGTTGTACTTCTTACTAAACTTTATTTGTATTTTTAATTAGAAAAGCCGGAAGAACTAGTAAAATTAACACAAATATATCTGGTGACATTAACTTAAGTATTTGTAAGTTATACAAGAAGTGTTAGTAAACAATTTAACTAAAAATGTTTAGTAGTATCAACATTTTTCTCGATAGGACCTATATTAACATATAGGTTTTGTAAAATATGCATGGAATTTCGTAATATTAATCAATTTTTTTTTTCCGTGTGGAGAAGTATAACTGACGTAGGTACTCATATGCATACATATGCAAATACACATATACATATACATACATACACACATATATCAGACTATATTACATTATGTTTATTATCTTATAGTATAATAGTAAACTTATGGAGAAGTATTATTTTTTAAGAGATGATTTGCCGAAGTTCCTTTTCTGTCCTTTAACGACCTATGTCCTCAAGAAACATATTTTTTTATTTAATAAAATTATACTTTTTATTTCTTTTATATTGTTATCAAGACGGTTGCTATATAGTTAAATTGTCTTTGGGCAAATGAAGAATTAACTCGTGAAACAGTCTAATTCAGACAGACGCTCTTGTAGTTCTGTGTTGCTGGTTTCTTAGTCGTTTATCTAGGGCTCGATGGAAAAACATAAGTGACAAAGACTTGGCATAAATCTGACGCCTTAATATAAAGTGTATAGAAGGAGTACTATTTTGACAGCTAGATAGGTTCTTGCAAATTTTGTGTTCATATCTGGACGTGTTACTTACTTGACATCCTGATAACGATTACAAGCATCTCGTATTACATTTCAGATTACAAAATTAATAATTATAATTCTGTATTGGTATCGTCCACCAAATCTCTATAGTAGATTATAAATTTGATGCGAAGGCAATTGGGATGGGAACGATTATAGAATTTTAACGAGCCTTCTTTAATCCATTTACGAATGGATTCTCGTCGTTAGGGTCGAAACCTATTAAACTCTGTATCGCTTTACTTTCGGCAACTAGATATTCGGGGATTTAGGGTCATTTAGCTATTTGCACAAAGTTTCGGAGGGTATAACTCGATTTAAGTGAATTTACAAGGGAGAGCAGTCATGCATTTAATTAATATTAACTGCTCTAATAATCTGCAAGGATGGCTTTGTCTCGGAAGGTATCTGCCCTCTATTGACGAAACCCAAATAATGATGTTAGGTATACCAATCTCGAAAACCAACGAACCAAGTTTATTTATGATAATTATATCCCTTGTAATAAAAACAATAACAGAGGGCTCATAAAATAAGCTGGTAAAATTATAGGCAGAAATAACAAGGAAGACTCGTGTAAAACTCATTTTAGGAGAATGAATGGAATGATGCTTTTTCCACTGTATTTAAGTTGCTCACGAACACATTTAATCATATTGCCTTTTCCCCCTCGATATTGCCTTTTCATAGTCACATAATTATATCGCAAACTAATTTTTTTATTTGTTTGTTTGTTTATTTGTTTCTACTCTTCATTGTGAAATTTCACAATTGGCGAGGTTATTGTCATACGACAATTTCTTACAACCAACCCTACTATGAAGTGTTTTTATATGTATGTGTGTTTAACATGTCATTGTGTGTCTTGTTATTGCATTTGATGGACAGAGTTGAAATGCGATTCCAATATCGAGATTGGTATACCTAATATCATTATATGGAATCCACATCAGGATCATTATATCACTATGTTGGAAAAAAATCTAAAATGTTTCTTACCCTTTATATATTTTAAACAGTACGGATATTATCCGTACTTATACCCTACTAGTTTTCTATTAGGCATGGTGAGCTATAACTCTCTTAAGTTGCGTAGAGAAATGCTCCCATGGCCTACGTTTTCAAGCTGATTAAGGGAAGAGTTGATAATCCTAGCATGCTATCAAAGGTTTGTCTCTTTGTTCCGGACAATTATAATCGTGCTCGCACTCATAATCTATTTGCGGAGCCGTCCTCGCGCACCAACCTAAGTCTGCTTACCCGAGCTTTGCGGCACATAAATATGCTATGTTCGACAGCGTCAGACTTTGATATTTTTACAGCGAGCCCGCATCTCTTCAAGGTGTGGGCATTGCGCTACTTGTTTATGTCAGAATAATATAAATTGTTTTCACTCTTTATGTACTGTAAGTTTGTAAGTTTTTCTATTCTTAATGCCTGTATTTGTATTTAACGCTTAACATATCGTGTATGTACTTGTAAGAATTCTATTATTTTTTATATTTATGTGTATATTGCATATCAACGGATTGGTATAAACTGTTATGTTGATTTGCTTATGAAATAAATAAATAAATAAATAAATTTTGGTAATTTTATCCCAACGTTAATTCGTTCCCCACATCCCCATCCATATTGCATAAGATTTCGCTAACACGACTTCCTCTTCATTTTGATGCGTCACATATGATTATATTGGAAACAACATATATCATCATATCTTGAAACGGATTTTTTTTAAAATCCATAAAAAGACGCCCTTTTGGTAATGACCTAAAGAAACACTCATGTCAATATTTCAAGAAAACCGAACAACGCATTTGTTCGTAACTGTGTCAAAAATAAACGGACCAAATGCCGAACGGTTGACATTAAACTCATCGATATAATATGTTCCCCTAGATGGGCCTTTCGCACTCGAAAATGACGCCTTCAAAACCACTACTGAAAGCTACTGAAAGTAGTTTGATCGCAGTCCACTTGCAGACAACCGACCGTTTCCGGTGTGATAGCTGCCGCGAAGAATATCGGCGCGCTATTCTCTCGCATACTGTTCCATTTATTGCTGTCTCTCTGTCACATGATTTACGAACAAAGGGTAGTGGAGCCAACTTATTTGTATGTGAGGGCATATTTAGCTCGATGATAAAACTGGTCCTCGCACTGCTCAGTCACTTAAAACACTTATATATTTTGCATTCTTATGTCAAAAACGAGCAACAAAAACTTCTGTCATTCTAGTGGTAAAATGAATAATAAATTTTTACAAAAAAAAAACCAACTCCATTTTTTTAATAAGTGCAGCAGCTATATCATGGTGAAAGGTAGAACGGGCTATCATAATTGAATGCGTATACAAAATTTCGTGTCTGTGATGTTGACTGTTGAGGAGTTCCCTCGTTAGAAGCCAACCCAAAGTGTAGAATCAGGCCATGCTTACCATAAAAACAATGCAATGTCATCGGAATTGAACCAATATATAAATTTTCAACTTCATATGAAAATATCTGAGGATTTCCCTCAATTCCTCATGGATCCCATTACCAGAACAGGATTTTGATAAAAATTAGACCAATCTGTACTTGTATAGCCTTTCAAATAAAAAATAATTTTCCAAATCGGTTTACAAATAGCAGAGTTCTGTGGTAACAAACATTAAAAAAAAAGATAACCTCCTCGATACTATAAACTATAACCTCCTCCACCCTATAAAAAATATCACCTCCTCCACCCTATAAAAAGATAACCTCCTCCTTTTTTTGAAGTCGGTTTAAAAATAAATAAATTCGACTTTAATTCCAAGCTCTAGGTAGCCGAAATGACGTTCCGTTATGTTATGCGATACGTAGAAATACTAAAGTAAAATTGCTTTTCATTACTAATTGCAATCATTTAGTTAATAATGAATAATACTGTATTCTCTTTAACAGAGTGCTCTGTCAAATAGATACCGGGGATTGTTCAATAAAATACATACTATAAATATAATCGTCCAAATCATGCAGTCATGATACGGTATACTTACACTAACGAATAATACAATCGTGCCAATGGGTTACCACTCTGGCGTTATTGCTTACCACTTTACCGAGGCCTTGTGGTCCGTGTAGAGAATTGTTGACCACGTTTGCGGTGTGTGGTATACGTACTGATGCCGGTTCCAACCGGAGGCGTCGCGGAGAGAAAAACACATATTAGTTGTTCGGCGGATGGTTTTTTAGAGATTGTTGAGTGGGTGAGCGTGTTCAGGCACCCTCGCGTTTACAGCGAAGCGTTCGTACAAGTGATGACAATTATATTTGACTTCATGTACTTCGCGCTAATACTGCACGCTGCAAATTCGAATTGCTTTCTGGCGGAGCGAGCGAATAATGTGACGTAGTCTCTAAACAGCCATCTCAACAATTTTATGGAGTTTTTCTTATACGACCTTGAGCTCCCTCTGCGAATTATGTTTTATGGTTTCAATGGACAAGAAACGTCTTCCACGATATGGTAATTTAAGTTTGGGGAAACGGAAAAGTCACACGGGTTCATATCTGGTGAATACGACGTTTGATCAAAGGCATTTGTTAAGCTTTCGGTCAAAAATTCGTGTATCTATTGTACGCGTCGGTCTTATAGATTAACTCATCGATTACATTTTTGGCAAAATTTAATTATTTATACTGGTGAACTTATACAAATTCTAATTTTCAAAATCACTTTGAAAAGATAAAACTATAATCTCTATAAATAAATCTCGACTTACGAGATTACCAATATACATTTTTTTATTTAATAGTTTTGTAACGGACCTTAAGTCCACTACATACGATCAACAAATGCATCGATTTCCAGTGAAATCCACTGACACGCTTCAGCTATTATTTTGACTCGTGCAGCTATGAATCAGCACGATGAATCAATACTTTTACTCAGAATATTTCAAATTGCATCATTGCACGGCCAATATAAACCGGCCAAAAAGCAACCAAATTATCAGTCCCCAATTGATCACCTTCCCCCAAGGTTGCGACGGCATATCCGGTACCTCTCTACGAGGTCGCTCAACGGATCCGGCTCTCCTCATCCACTTTCCTACATAACCTCGGTCGCGCAACCCTCGCGTCTCGATAAAGTAATCCGGGCACTCGTTAATTCGGCAAGTGTTATAACTGGCAATATCCAATCGATTCAATCAATAAATATCTTCTGCTTCATCAAAACCGCCTTAAAATACGGAGATAACTCGTAAGTTGACACCACCACCTCACATCGAATAATTTGGAGTCTTGTGAGGGGTGGTCCCTCACACTGTTGATCCCGACGTTCGAATCTGGAACAGAAAATGGAACTTAAACATGGTTTGTCATATAAATAACTAAATTTCCACAAAATGTAACTGCTGATACCGATGAAAATCATGAACAATAAAAACAAATGGAGCTGCTATGGAATTCACCGACAGGAATCTGGGAGAGAAACGGTGGACCCGAACTTACGACCGGATGTGGTAAGTCTAGGACAGCTGTCCTACTTAATCCTAAGATAAGGCATGACCTGCTGAAATCGCGGTTTTAGATTTTATTTTTAGAAATGGGTTGATTGTTTTCTTAGAGATACCAAGCTCTAAGATAATATATCAGGGGTTTAGCCGGTAAGCCAAGAGCTCTAACTTCCACCGCGTGAAGAGTTTGTACTTGTGGCCTTTCAATATATTTGACTCTCATGATAGGGTTATTTCTACAATGAGAACCATCCTCCTCGATAGAGAATAAATGGTTATATCTAGACTGAGAGCTGTGCATCCGAGATTTTAAAGGAAAATGATACTGTTTAGAGGACGAATCGATATCCGGAAATCATAACGAAGCTTTGTCGATTATTAAGAAAGGTTTTGGAGCAGAATCCTATTTGCCTGTTAAGCCGTCCGCCACAAACTGTATTGGGTTTTGGATGGTACTGTCAAACCCATGTCGGCCCAAGCTACTGCGAGGCTGATTACCTTGCAAGGAACAGCAAGGACTGTACTCTAAATTATGTACCTAAAACAAAATAAATATCATAGCATCGGATGAAATTAAATAGCTGGGTCACAATGACGAATTCTAGCCCTTTCATACAAAATATTCGATATCATCGGAAGCTAAATAGCTATGTAAGTCAAAATTACCTCAATACTCCAATTCTTGGTAATATAATATTTACCCTGACAAATAAATCTTATCTTTTTATTTGTTGCTACTAGGATAATTATTATCTTTTGATTCTGTTTTATTTATTGACTAGCTACTTGATTATTTTAATTATTGGTTTGTTATTTCATTTTTATTTAATTTTTTTATTTATCAAATTATTACCCTGTTATTTTTCTCTACTTACTGATTATCACTGCAATTATAATTTTATTGTATTTTTTACTATTATTATTTTATCAATTTTTTTACTGGATATATTTTGATTTCATCATTACTTTTTTATTTTTCAACATGATTATGAATTAGGTATTAGTTATCATTAAAATAACTCTTGAAATTTATGCTACGTATTTATTAGAGTTATTAGATTTACTATATTTCATTTATTTTTTACTTTTTCTTTTTCTCAGTAATAGTAGGTACTTTATTAAGTGTGCGCACAATATAAAACTTACAAGTGACCTAGTCGAGTCTACCTTGGTACGGGCTTCGGCCTAGTTAGGCAGACTTTGTGAATAATGTTTTTGGAAAATTACTTAGGAAAATAAATTTATTCTTATTCTTATATATATTACTCTAAATTATGCACCTAATACAAAATACATATGGTAGCTTCGTAAGGCTAAATAGCAGGGTGACAATGTCCTTAATTCTTGCTCTTTTATAACGCGGTACTCTGAATTTTGTACCTAATATAAAATAATTGTAATAGCATTGGAAGATTAAATATCTGGGTCACAATGACTTCAATTCATGATTTTTTATAACACAGTACTATAAATTATGTACCTATTTAAAATATATACGATAGCATCGTAAAGCTGAATAACAAGGTCCAATGTCTTAAATTCTTGCTTTTTTTATAACACAGTACTCTAAATTATTAGCCTAAAATAGAATAATTATAATATTATATTATCTTTGTCACATTTATTTGAACTCTTGCCCTTTTCTAACGAATTAAATTTAAATTATGTACCTAATCTATACTTATAGCATAAAGAGGTAAAGTTTGTGAGTTTGTGAGGTTGTAGGGAGTAATCTCTGGATATACTTAACCGATTTTGAAAATTCTTTTACCAATATAAAGCCACGTTATTTGTGAGTATTATAAGTTATATATTAATCCTAAAAATTTAAAGACTTTTTCGTGGTAGTCGGATTTGCAAAGTAAGTCGGAGAAAAAACGGTCGAATGAAAACATTTCTTACGAACGCTGCTTTAACGATGAGAGATATATGATTGAGTTCTAGAGAAAAGTTCTAGAGCTTGGTTATGCCTACATAAAAGTCAGCCACAGCATATGTCAAAATTTTATATTTAAGTCACAAAAAGTAGTTTTTTATATTCAAAAATAATTTAAATCGTTAGGTCATGTTTATTGGTCATATTATCAACAACTATGAATTCATATCAAAATAAGTAAATTTATCGTCTCAAGTGTTTAAAACAAACCCTTTTACTGCATATAATTTCCCTTTTACTGCATAAATGGTTAAAGAGATAATACGACATAGGTATGGAACCGCGACCTTATCTCGGGTTGGAACTCCTGAAAGACAATATATTTTGGTACATTACATCTAATATAGTATACAGAGAAGTTTTGAACAATTAAAATAAACATAATTTAATCAATCATAATCATTTCATTCACTGATTTGAAACCCGGTAATATAGACAAATTGGCATCCAAATACATACATATGCAGTAAAAATATAACCCTCCTTTTGGCAGTCAGGAAATAAATCATAGCACTCAGTACTAACCGAACCACACTTATAATATCATCACAAGTAATAATGTTTACCGCCCAACGAAGTGGGCACAAGTCAGCTAGTATAAAATAATTATAATAGCATCGGAAGGTTAAATATCTGGGTCACAATGACTTCAATTCATGTCCTTTTATAACACAGTACTCTAAATTATGTACCTAATATAAAATAATAGGAGATAAGGCACGATTCAGACCCACCCTAACAGGCCACTAAAATTCGGTATCGCATTAAATTATCGTATGTAAATAGAGTGGGATTATGGGCGGAGAGGACCCCGGGGGCCGAGATAACAGGGGGCCCCCGAATTTAATGCTCGTCCAAAAAAAGTGGGCCGCTCCGGTGATTTATGGAGACGCGCGGGCCGCACATTCGGCCCGGCAACGAATTAGCGGCAGCCTATTAACCTCACACGCCGACGGAGAAGATTTACTGGCCCGCCTGGACTTGCTAATCATACCGTGGACCTTAATTAATTACCAGATCTGACCGGGGCGCCGCACGCACAATCCACTGACCGCTTCCCCCACTTCCGTCGTCGCCAGATCGCCTTTGACATCGGTATTGTCTTTACTTAAAAGTATATTTATGGTATCTACTTAAGGACCCATATAAAGTCAACGCGCGCATTTTAAATTATCTAACCAAAGCTTTCGCGCCCTGGGTTACAACGAAATAAACAGCGCGCAGCCAATGTTCGTGACAAACTGCTAATGATGTGTTTCTATGACCCACTGCACGCCCACAAGCAGTACGCGGATATATCGATTATTATTCCATAGCTACGAATGAAATAAATATATATAAATAAATAAATAGCTGGAAGAATAATCAATAGTTTTAAAGATGTCGTGCCAGTTTCTCAGTCCCTTACTTAGGTATTTTTTTAAATAATTTTGAAGTATATAGAGGCAAAGAGGATTGAAAGAAATGGGAAAAAGAAAAATTAAACATACTGAGTTTTTTTTTCGATCGACATCTTTTTTGGTATTATGTTTCTGTCAGAACGAGAACTCCAAAATAGGGTCTACTCCTAATATTATTTTTAAAGAGTAGATAAATCCGAGTGTTTGAGTATGAAATGGTGGAGGGAGGGGAGGGGGGGGGGGTTGAATATAGGAAAAAATGTCGTTTTTATTCATATCGAAAAATGTATTTTAAAAAATGAGCACTAAAGATGGTGTTATTAATTTACTTTTAAAGAGAAGGCATGAACATTCAGCAGGTTAAAGTGGGGGGTGGTTGTGAAGGAGTGAAAGGTAAGAAATAGAAAGAGAAACAGAAATACATTTTTATTGTCCGAAATTGTGGTGGTACATCTATGGTGATAATGCGTAAAATTATGTCTCTCACCATTACCTGTTATTATAACAGATTGTGAAAATTTACTTATCCGCTAATTTTTTAATTTCTTATTAAAAAATGTCAATATTTCACTGGTTTTCCTATATTATCTTAATCAAATCAAATAATAATTCGTAATGTTCATTGAATGGTCTGAAACAACATTTTAAAAAAAATTGTATAACCTGAAAAAATCTAAACAGACCGGATAAGTAGCACTAACCGTAGAAGACAATTAATAAAAATATTTCACCAATAATATAAAAAATAAATAAAAAAACAAAAATCAAGGAATAATCAAAATTCCGCCTATAAATACGAAATGTATATAATTTAAAATGTGTAATCTTCCTAATTGAATTATTTTAGAAAAAAAGCACAGGGATGGTAATATTATCATAGTGTATGATGGTGTTGTGTAAATTGTAAGTATATCGGCATAGTTATTATATAATAATAACCTATTTCTTATATTATACTACTTAAATATGTAGTTTCAGTGATTCGAATTCCATATAATATTAGTCCTAATGTTAACTGTAAGACATTGGATCCGATTGCGTTTCTTCCTGAATTAAAATTAGAATTAGTTCATGCGAGCAAGGCAGGCCAATGCGTTAAAGCGGAAAATGAAATGAATAACTATCAATTTTTCAAAATAAAACCACTTATGCGGCATAATAGAACGAAATGTTTACTAATTTAGATTATTAATTTAGAATGAAAACTAATTTAGTTTATTTTATGTGTGGCGGGTAGTTTTTTTGCGGGAAAATAAATGATCGTTCATTTTACATTTACATTTCACGCACTGCTCTGTCTCGTCCGCATGAACTAATTTCCGATATTAATTCACGAAGAAACGCAATCGAGCGTGTGTGCATATACATAGAAATAAGTCTGCCTTGGACATATTTATATTGTTGCAATAAAGAGATTTTATATTTCATTGCATACATTTTGTCCCTTTGCATATAAGATTTTTCTGTATATTTAGACCTATTGCATTTGAAATATTGTATACCGGTAGGGTTTGTATCAAGGGGTTAAAATATTATTGTTTTTAATATGATCCTGCAATAAATCAAAATGTAGAGAAATGAAAAGGGGGGGGGGGTGGCAGGTCGGGTTGAAATTTTTTAAGGCTATGGATCAAATTTTTATATATTGATATTTTTATTTTCCAGTTTGTGGCATATTTAATGGTTCTAAAACACGAGGTTTACTCTTCACGGTTCTAATAGCATATTAATTGCATCTATGCATAAGTCTCAGTAATACAGTAAAGCTTTTTTTTTTATTTCTCGGTAGATCAACCAATTAATGATGAACACCGAAGCGTTGTCTAATTGCAATAAACTCATTATCAATTCCACTTAATTCATTGATTGAACTTCAACGTCATGCTACTGAAGCATCGATATCCAATATTGGATTCAATCAACTGTTCTCGCCCAAGCGTCAAGTGTAGCCAATATGCTCGGCTAATGAAATTCTACCGAACACCTGTTGCCTACTTGATATTTCCGTACGCCCAGCCGCGATATTCAAATCACCATGTGATTTATTGAGCGTAAAGTAAAATCCGATATTTTTTCGTAAGTAATGTAAATCTCTCTTTATTTGAAAAAACAACAGATTTACATCAATCTTACGTACTAGAGATAATATTACATTAAGTTATTTGATATAAATCTAAAAACGTTTTCTACTTATTGAGATATCTACTTATTGAGGTATTACTAGGCTTAACCTGCGATTAAAGAGAGTATATGCAAACATCAATGAATTTCAGGGGTATCTGGTAAACTGGGTGCATGAACGAAAAAAAATAGGTTTCTTCTAGTTTATGCTCTATGAAGTTCATTTCTGGTTCACATATCTTGGGCATGTTTATCAAATTAGTTTTAACTTAACCTAGTATTGAGAAAGGTACCTCATTATGATGAGGTACCTTTCTCAATACTTAGATAATATGTTATCTATTATATAATATGTTATCTAATGATAATATGTTATCTAATGTTATCAATCATTAGATAATATGTTATCTTAGATAGATGTTATGTTAGATAATATGTTATCTAATGATAATATGTTATCTAATGTTATCAATCATTAGATAATATCAATCATTAGATAATATCAATCATTAGATAATATCAATCATTAGATAATATAATATGTTATCAATCATTAGATAATATGTTATCTAATGATTTAAAAGTAACATCGTATTCTAAATTTGATGGGAGAGCAACATTCATTTTGAATTTTCCCTAATAAAATCGTAATATAATATGAAATAGGACACAGTAGGAGCCTCCTTGAAGATTATGCACATTTTCGACTGTCTAGACTACGGCCATGAACGGGTATCCCTGGAAACGGCGAGTCTGAACTTACTGGCCAATCCTTCTACCACCTGGGGTCCTGGCCAAAGGATACTTTGACAAGTTGCTGAGCAAATCCCGTCCGCTAGGGCTACACAGCGAATCCAACATGCGACCACCTACTATCCTACCCGCAGCTGTCAGTCCCCATCATCCACCAGGACCTACAAGAGACGAATAACAGGGCCATCTAGGCCGTATATTTCTGGAGAGATGTGTCCTAACCTAGATTATTCAGATCCTCCAGGTCTGTTTATTCAGATCCTCCAATGCACTAATTCGTATTGTTGGAGGTTATGAATATCGGATGCACTGCATAAAAGTAAACTTAATGTATATATTAATAAAATGCAGATCCCATATGCAGAACTTCCAATTTCGACGCTCTGCTAATTTGATTGAATGCATTTCATCCAAACGTAAATCTTATACATTTCCTCCAACATACACGCACGTAGGATTAATATTGCAAACGTAAGCGAAGAAGTGCAATCAAGTTTTTAGATTGCAGGTTGTGCATGAGGAATGCAGTTACAATTTAAATTATTAAACATTTTGCATATTGGAGTTTTATTTGGATATTGGAGGACGTTTCGCATATTGTAGGATTTTCATAAAGCAGCAGCAAATTTAAAACATCGAGTTTAGTTTTTTTTTAGTTAAGATTTATTTTACATAATGTTTCGTAACGAAAATTTGCTATAAGAATCTCTTGATATTAAGTTGTGGTTATATTTATTTATTGTTTAAACCTATATTATTTTTGGAATCTATTCTTTTGTTTAGCCTACATTTTATTCAATAAAGAGCTTATTGTAATATTGATATTTTTACATTACAGTTGTTTACAGATTCAAATATTACAGTTGTTTTTTATCTTCATTTTAACTGTGATTACTTCATTGTACTTTAGAATTTTTTGTTATTTATTTTGGTAGTAAGTTCCGATATTCTAATAAGTCTGTATATTAATGTATACATACGTAAACTATAAATTAAGTTAAAGTATATTTAATTACAGAAAGTATTGTACACCTTATAGGTAAACTGTAAGTATAGCATGTAATATTTTACCCTTCCGTTTTGTACGACCTACTTACATTTGAAGATAAAAAAAAAATATACTTTTATTATTATTCATTATCATTACTATTGTTCATTATAAACAAACTACAGTGGTGCTATTTAGTTCATTGGATGATCAGCATAATGTATCCATGATTTCAGAAGTTGGAGGTTGGTTATGTATGTATACGACTCTTAAAGAGAGTTGCCCTCTAAAAAAACCTATAAAATTAAAGAAATATTGATTTTAAGAAGAAAAAGAGAAAATAATCTACATATATGATTTTATTATGTTTCTCTGTATGAAACCGATACTTAATTGGATTTTTCTCTGAGTTTACTAAAAACACCGACAATGTACGTACCTAAATGAAAACCGCCTTTATTATGATCACAAGGAGGACTACCTGAGAAGATTTTAATATTTAATTTAAAGTCTGCGGGAAATCCGGCCGGGCCAAGACAGAATGGTGTATATTTTAGCTAAATGCTGGGAAAATGCTTCTCGACTATCCGCCCAAAGAATAACCAGCTCATTAAACTTGTACGAGCAGTTCTGAAGTTAAATGAGATGTCCGAAAGTGGGCCAAATTTTCCGTTCTGCGGAAGAGAGCACTCGAAACGCTCCTCGGGGCATTGCTCGTGCAGATTTTCAACCGTAACCAATTGATGGACTCTTTCGCCGCGGCCGCGCTTACGAAGCGGGAGCGGAAGCGGACGTGATGTCGACGTCGAAGATGTTCAGTCATCGAGCCTTTCTTGAAGCTCGAGATATCTTCCACCGGGGGTTCCCAATGGTTTCGTGCAGCTTGGGTCTGATGGTAAGGCTGTGTCGTCTTAGGTCGGCTCAACTCACGGTTTAGCTCCTCGAAGACGAACTTAGCCTGGAAGGGGCGTTGTGAACTCTGCCAGTGGCTGCAGCCTGCAGACACAGAAAGGTGATCAGACGCACGGATCCGGGGGAAAACTGTGTGGTTTGTTCACCAGGCTGTGTCAACCTGCTTGCGCAATCCGCCGAATAGCCGGGGAGGCTGGAGGCGTACATTTTCTATGAAGCGGGGGTAGCTGTTGACCTGGCGTAGCCTATCCTTAGAAACGATCCGTTGGCTACCAGATCCCGAGAAGGGCAAAAGGCACCACGAATCCGCGACAAAATTGATCTAAATTACCGCTATCGCCAGGTAAAGGTTGCGCAACCGACCTCGAATCCATATCTACACTGGAGAATGCAGAAATCATGAGGTGATAAAAAACCCTAGATCTGAAAACCCATGATCTGAATTACCGCTAACGTCAGGTAAAGGTCCGCTACCGCTAACGTCAACGGACCTCGAATCCATGACTAGACTGGAGAATGCAGAAATTATGAGGTCGGTTCACTGGGTAGCACTTCCTAGCTAGACTGTATATTTTATTATCCCCAACGTCTTTACGTTCACTCCATGGGAGACAGAAAAGCTCGATGTCGTTTTAACTCCCTGAGTGGGGGGGAGGGGGTCGCCCGTAGTAATTGACACACCTCGTGTATCATCCGTCTGGCTATCGTTCTCTACTGGAGCTTCTCTAGAACGAATTGAAGTAATGTTATAGCAGAGGTACTTCCGGTTGACTAGGAAGTCATGTTGTCATGTTGTCAACATGACTTTGTCAAAAATTTTCATGTTGATTCAGTTCCGATGACTTCTCAACGGCCAACAGTACAGAAACGAAATTTTGAATACGCATTCAATTATGCCCGGCTGTTCTAAGTTTCACGGCGACAGGGCTGCTGCACTCGGTATTGGCTTCCAATGAGGGGACTCTTCAACGATCAACAGCACAGAAACGAAATTATTTTATACGTATTCAATTATGATAGCCTGTTCGGTTTCACTACGATAGGGCTACTGCACCCAGGGTTGGATTCCAAAGAAGCATTCAATAATGATAGCCCGTTCTAAGTTCCACTATGACATGGCAGCTGTACTCAGGGTTGGTTCGGGACAGAGTATTTTAATTAAAGCTTGTTTTTATTATTAAATTATTATAAGTCAATTTGCCCACATATAATCCCTTTAGTTACTGTAATCCTGGCGGTATGTTCGAAAATATTGCCGCTTGGCAATAGGTCTACCTAGTTTTACTCTATAATGTGTGCAAAAAAGTTTTCTTAACTTACAATCATCGGTATCGCCGCGCTGCTGCCATCGGAGCTCTCGACAACGTTTACGCTGTCGCCGCCTGCCCGCCAGTGTGACCGCAGCCGCACATCGCGCTGAGGACAGTAGAGCGGGTGTTCCGAAGGGCGGGCGCTGGGATGGGAGACTTTTTAACTTGGCGAGTAATAAATTTGTTTAACGACGCTTGTTCAAATTGGCCGGCATGAATACAAATTAATCCGCGCGGGACCAATCGATGGGCGCCAAGCCGCCTTCGCGGATCGGAGTACCCTCTCTGATTCTAATTCTGATGAAATAAGAGGAGATGTGCCCTTGCCTAGAATGCTTATATAAGTTGAAACAAAACTTATGTATGAAACCTCTATAAAATCTTGAATAATTGCATCGACAGCCCATACCTCGTAGAAAACTTGTCATTTTTAGTCCCACTTTAATAAAAACCATTAGAGCTCCTCGAGCATTTGAATTGCAACGCGCAAATACTAATTATGCATAAATGCCCTTATATATCGTCTTATATGATACGAGATCATAATATATACATTAATTTATTTATTCGTACTGCTTATATAATAGATAAATAAAATAAAATAAAATACAAACGGAGCTGCCATGGAATTCACCGACCGAAGTCGGGCCCATCATATAGTGTTATTACACTTCTGGGGGTGAGCAGTGGATTCCGGACTAACGACCGGCGGTGGTAGGTTTAGGACAGCTGTCTTGCCACATGTGAGCGTTCACCTTACCACCCATTCACTATCCCTTCGAAGCCATAGAATTTGAGATGCGAAAATCACGGTTTTAGATAATTTTTCTAAGAAGGAGTTGATTATTTTCCTGGAGAGACCAAGATCTTTAAATTGGTGAAACAGAGATTTAGCTGGCAGGCCACGAGCGCCAACTTCCACCGCGTGAAGGTGAACAGTGAAGCCGTTCCGGGTGACGGCATTTGCGAGATCATGGTATTTATTTAATTTGCACTGTCCTTTGTAAAATTGTCCTTTGTACAAAGGACCATGTCCTTTGGGATATATGATTCCCATGGAACAAGTAATTCTACGATAAAGGCCATCTTCCGAGATAGAGAGTAAAGAGTTATATCTGGACGCAGGGCTGTGCATCCGAGATTTTCAGGGAATTTATACTGCTTAGAGACCAAATCGACCTCCAGAGTCCAATCTGAAGCTTTCTCAATTATTGAGTAAAGTTTTGTAGTGAAATGTTTTTTGCCTATAGAGCCATCCCGCACAAACTGTATTGGGGGTTTGGAGGATACTGTCAAACCCTTGTTGGGCATATATATGGAACTATAGAAAATGCGCATATATAATAATTAATTAATTATTATTATTTTTTTTGACGACGTATTTATATATTTATTTTCTCTATTTAGGTATTTATTTATTAATTTATGTATTTTATTAATATTTATATTGTATGTAATATGTATGTATATGTATATAAGAATGTGTAAGTGTATATGTATGTATAAACTGAAAACCATTCCTTTTCTATCCCTACTCCTCCGGATTGGATAACCTAAATTAATGATAGTTATTTTAAATCGCTAAACGCTTATTGTATAACATTGATAACAAGTAAATTTTAAAGATCACATATGTAAAATAGTAAGCAACGCTGTATGTTTTCTTAAGAAATATAGAAATAATGAACTATAGGTACCGAATATAACTTTTTGCACGGGATTGGATTTGATACATACCACTGGAGCTGTCAATCACAACGGGCGAACTCGTCACCTCAGGAAGTTTTAACGATATTAGATATTTCTGGCTCTCGTGAGGTGAGCGTAGAAGACTTGGAACGAAATCGGTCCACTGTCTAGTTACGCCACGCCCATAAGAAGCCAACACCTTACTGCGAGATAACAGGGTTAATTACCCAGCGGGTTGACACTCACGCTCTTAGTTCCAGTTGCAACCAGATTACTCCGGTTTCCCGACTGGTACAGGCTCGAGGTCACTTGCGCGGTCCTGACCAGTGTCTACCGAATCTTTCACGGACTCTTAGCCCGGCTGTTCACCTGGTATTGAGTAGTCAGGTATTGGTTGTTTCAAGAGCAGTTGCCGTAAGGTTAAAAACTACCCCCGCTCTGGAAACGAGGCCGTTTCCAGACTCCCCCAGTTAACAGTCGGAATGCACAATCGATTGACTAACGCCGCTCGGTACACAAACCGTCCAGGAGCGCCCGGAGGTTGATTCCAAGAGGAAACTGGCCCGCAGGCCAGAGTCCTACCCGGGCTCGCACTTCTGCGTGGAGGCTGCCGAATGGGTGTTGACCCGTGAGTTTGACCGACCCTTAAACACATGGGTCTTAGTAGCATAAATGCAGCAGGGCCCATTAGCTCCATTTCATTTTGGTCATTTGAGCGGTGTCGACTACAACGGTCGAACCCGACACCCCAGGCTGGCTTAACGATATTTGGTCGTTCTTTCAGCCGTGGGATGAGCGTTGAAGGCTTTATGACGGCACAAACCTACCGTCCGGCAAACCCACGAACCCGCCAAAGTCTAACGCCTTACGGCGAGGCTCTAGGAAGATAACCCAGTGAGGCTATCTCGCACCCTGGCTGCCAGTTTTGGTAGGATATCTCCATCGGGAATTAACCTTCAGGATATCTCCTTCCTCCCGACTGAACCGAAGTCGCTTATGCGGCCTCTACCTGCCGTAATTCAGTTGGTATTCAGTTTGAAACTATCGCGGAACAAAGGCATCTTTTTCCCGGCTCTGAATTCAGGATCAGGTAGCCTAATTGTCATTTCAATAGTTGTTGACGACAGGTCAACATCCACTCCCGCTGATTAGGAGACCGCATATTTCCATAGTCTCCAGACTCCTAGCAATTAGTCAGAGTGCACATCCGATACGCGTCGCCAAACGGTGCGCAAACCGTCCAGTAGCGCCGGAACGCAATCTTACCAGGAGAAACCGATCTACCGGCCTTGAGGTCTAAGATGCGTGAGTCTTACCCGAGATAGCCTTCCATACGAGAAGGCTTCTAAATAGGAGCTGAATCGTGAGTTGTGCCGATCCGAGAACAAATTGGATCTTATCGCCCAAGCGGCACGAAACCGTTCGCTACCAAATTCATTTTGGCCAGCAAGGCATCGCTTACTAAATCCGTATACAGCTAAATCATGTAGCATTGAATTATACCGCTTATATATTTGTAGTAGTTCTACCCGCGCGTGTTACTTTGATGTCTTTGTGTAAAGGAAAGAAGCAATTACACGATCATGCATGTGGTGCATACGCAAGCTTGTGCTGCTGTGCGCCATATATGCTGAAATCCGAGCTAAATATAACTTCGGCCTTGGTGTCCACTCTAGGGACTCACTCTATTATTGCAGGTTTAATCCATCAAACTTAGGCAAAATGCATTTCTGTGGCGAACAAGTGACAATTTCAATGACATGATTAAACGCTTTGACTTTGATCTATTCTGTACGAGTGTTAACTCAGCTAGGCAGCGGCTGAACAGTGAATTTTTTAGCATTAATTGTTGAATAATTTTTGATGCATTTTTATACGATAGCTTTAATTTGAAAGATCACATATATTTCTACACTGTTATTTAAACGTGAAAACCTTTATATATAAAATCGAAGACTATCGCGGTTGTTTGACATTATAAATAGGATAGAAAACGAATTTACCGCGTGAAATTTGTAGGACCCGACGTTTCGGTGACGTTGCAGCCGCCGTTGTCTAGGGTAGACTAAAGAGCTGTCAGTCCGTTGTTTTGCGGGTAGGCCGCAAACCGCTGCCGCCACTGCGTAGGTTATAACGGTGGTGGCGGGCCGGGGCTCTTCTTAAAATGTTCCCGCCGCCGAACGCCGAACGCAAAGACGTAAAACAGGATACAGTGAGTGTTGTGTGCAAGACGGATTTTAAAAATTCCCGCGCTCCGAGCCCGGCCCCCCACCACCGTTATAACCTACGCAGTGGCGGCAGCGGTTTGCGGCCTACCCGCAAAACAACGGACTGACAGCTCTTTAGTCTACCCTAGACAACGGCGGCTGCAACGTCACCGAAACGTCGGGTCCTACAAATTTCACGCGGTAAATTCGTTTTCTATCCTATTTATAGTGAAAACCTTTAATTGGCTCTCTGTTATGTTACTCCGGCTTTGTTAACTTATAATTAGCTGTTAGTTTTCCTGAAAATAAATAAATAAATAAATAAATAAACTTAAGCTGATGGTCATCAGGAGTTATAATCTTTAAATGTGTTTAACGTTTTGAATAAATTTGACGATTGCTCGGGTATGTATGTATGGCAAATAACAAAGCTATGTGGTTTTTGCGTCAGGTTAATGTGCGAATTCTAGGTGAAGTGCCGTTATTAGGGATGCATAATAAAAGAACGAGATGTCACACAACAAATATTTTTAAACGCAGTATTTTCATTTAAAGCGTTTTTAAATCACGTGTCTATTAGACGGAAGGCCGCTACGTCGGCATCTTCAGTGTCGTCGTTTTAACTACCGGCTCTAATTAAAATGTAATATTTAAAGACACGTAGAATTAAAATGCAGTTTTTTTAACACCCACTATTTGGCATTACCGATTCTCTTAATTTGAATCAACGGTACTTAATCTATGATCCACATATTTCACCTACTAACGCAAAACTCGCAAGCTCTGCTACTTAAGGCACACAGGACTCTGTGTTTGTTAAGTAGGTTCCATAGATGGCTTAACAAAACCTCAAGCAGCAGTATATAGGGGTAACAATCGTATTTCGTTCCCTTTGATCATGGCGGAACGTATCATTCTCCATAGGGACTGCGCTAGATTTTCATGAATTATATTGCAGATGTAAAAAAATCAAAGAATATTGTTATGGGCTATGAGAATAAAATAGAAAGAATAAATAAATATCAGTTTAATGTTTACATTTTATACACGGACTTAGTTTTTGTTATCGACTGGCAATCCGATTTTCCAACCGTGGGAGAATTTCCGGCAGGTATTGACTTTTGATCTTGAGGAGTGAACTGACACACATTGTGCCCGCGCATAGGGTTTGAAATAAAAGAGATTAAAATTTAGGTGTATGAATGGGTATTTAGGCGAGTTGAATATTCATAGGCCAAATCGCTATTAATATTAGTTTTATCCGACAATTTCCAGACATATTTAGTAGTTTTAGTAAATAATATAATAATAAAATATCACATAGAAGAGCATCAATTAAACATCGGTTGCTGGGGTGTGCTCTCGCGGTAAACATCTCCGTTTTGAATTATAAAATAGAAATACATGTTACGAACAAAAAAACACTATTTGATATATGAATTTATTTCAGTTTCTTTAATGATAATTATCCTATTGAGATCTTTCACCAAAAAGAAAACAAAACGAAGAGGTTTTAATCGCTAAAGTGGACATTCGACGATAGTGATATCCTTGACTTCGAGCTATTAGAGTGATAATTCAATGCACATGGTTGATCTGAGAAAAGAAGCAACGGCCAATAATTTTGCCATCGTCAATAAATCTGATGTGTACAGACACGTTGAAACCCGAAAACTTCTGAAATCGTCTCTCGAGGAAGGATTTGAAACGTTAGCTGGTTGAAGTAAAGTCAAAACTGTAATTGTTATTTATTTATTTTGTTTGAATTCTATAATTTTTAATTGGATACTGTGTTACAGTTTTTACAGCCTTAAATGTGTCTTGTTTACATAAAAAAAATGATGTTGAAGTCTATGTAGTTTTATACCAAAACGATACGATATATATTCGACTTGCGTAAATTTGATCACGTAAGCGAATATCGCGATGGACTCCATTGGCTTCGAATTCGTGAGCGCAGAAATCTGCACGCCCTCTCACTCCTTTATAAAGTCCTAAATAGTCCCATAGCACCTCCTTACCTTAAAGACCTCTTTCTCCCGTTAGGAAGTCATGGTGTTCCACTCAGGTCAAGCCAGGACAACACCATAGCAATTCCACTACATCAGTCTTCTTTTTTCACTAACTCATTTAGCGTCCATTCTGCTCGACTTTGGAACCAGCTTCCGCATGCTATTCGTCATGCAACATCCTTGCCCTGTTTCAAGGCGTTACTGAAAAAAACATTTTCTCCCTCAAAATATTAACTAAGAACCAACCCTCCCCCTATCCCCTCCCCCCTTCCCCCTTTCGTTGGGTTGTTGACTGGATAGAAGCATAAGAACTTTGTAATATCTATCATTTTATATAAGCAGTTATTTTTATTATTATTTATCTGTAGCTTCTATGTATTTATTATTATAATATACATATATTATACTGGGTGGCGCAATAGAACGTGCATATTGCATCATTTTTTTGGCGGGGTGGAAAGCGCGCGGGCGGGGGGAACCTTACCTCGTTGGTTAGGCGGGCTCATGGAGTTTTAGTTACTATGAGTCACTTCGACGGGAAGCAACGCGCATTTTGCGTGCGCGCGTTTTACCAGACCTCTCGTTCATACGTTGTTATTAGGCGACTATATTGTTCTGAATATGAACTACGGCGAATCAGTCAAGCTCCGAGTGCTAATTTAATTAAAATATGGATAAAGCGTTTCGAAGAGACTGGCTCAACGTTTAAACCCAAAGCAAAAGGTCGTCCAAGAACATCTAGGACCGAAGACAATATTGAGAGAGTTATGCAGTCGGTACAAGGAGAACCACAAATGTCTACTCGCAAGAGATCGTCCGTCTTACACTTATCGCGACGAAGTTTGCAACGAATTTTAAAGTTGGATCTTAAATTGCATCCATACAAGCTGCAATTAACACAAGAATTGAAAGAATCTGACTTCGGAGCAAGGCTCGCATTTGCTGATGAAATGCTGAATCGGTTTTCCAATTGTGACAACATCCTTTTCTCTGATGAGGCTCATTTTCACATGAATGGGTTCGTAAACCGTCAAAATTGTCGTTACTGGCATAGTGAGAATCCTAAACTTAAACATCAGAAACCACTGCATAGTCCTAAAGTGACAGTATGGGCAGCAATCTCGGGCAGAGGAATAGTGGGTCCGTTTTTCTTTGAAAATGCGCGTGGACAAAACGTCACTGTTAATACCCAACGCTATGTTGCTATGTTGGAAGGCTTTTTGGCTCCAGAACTTGAAAATTCAAGAATAAGGAATTCTAGGACATGGTTTCAACAAGATGGAGCCACTTGTCACACATCTAATGACTCCATGGCGGTTGTGAAACAGATGTTCCCTGGAAAAGTGATTTCAAAGAGAGGTGATATCCCATGGCCCCCACGTAGTCCGGACTTAACGCCTCCTGACTTTTTTTGTGGGGGTACCTTAAACACAAAGTCTACAGCAATAATCCAAGAAACATCGACGAGCTCAAGCAGAATATCCGTGGTGAAATGGCAGCAATCACACCAGCATTACTGAACAAAGTTTTCAATAATTTCCGTTTGCGGTTAGAGGAGTGCCGTCGTAGAGAGGGTCATCATTTAGATGATGTTATTTTTAAAAAATAAACTTCAGTTCTTACTTAACAATTCCTCAGTTTTATTTTAACTATACCTGTTGTATTTATTTTTTTAATGATGTTATTTTAAAAAAATAAACTTCAGTTCTTACTTAACAATTCCTCAGTTTTATTTTAACTATACCTGTTGTATTTATTTTTTTATATTTTTTTTAAATATGCACGTTCTATTGCGCCACCCTGTATTATAAATTATATATATTTTTTTTATGTATGTATGTATATTTGGATGTATGTATATGTATATTTATGTGTATATGTTTATGTATGTGAGCTGTATTGATACTTTTATTTAATATTACACGGTTGGCTGTAAGAAATCGTGAAACGATAAGCCCGCCGTTTGTACTAAGTTAAAATAGACTTTAAGTTTTCTTTACCCATGTATTTTTTTTTTTGTTAGTACAATAAAGGTATTTTTCATTTCATTTCATTTCATTTCACCAAAGATCGTCTTTGCCGATACTAAAGATGTCGATAGATAACCTTAGACAATGTATAAAGTCGACCGTTATACAACGGAACTTATCCGCGGTTTGTATAAGTATACATTTTTTATTTATGCGAGCAGCTATTAAAGAAAATACTTTTATTTCAAAAATGTTCCATTTAATTTGAGTGGTGCAGATGAAGAGCAGTAAATTACGAGTACCAACCTAGCCAGCTGTATATTTTTTTCTATGTTCTCGGGGAATAACGCGTTTATACTCTTGTTAGATGTGACCGGCACACTTTATGTAAAGACAGCGATAGATTTGGACCTGGTATCTTTACTTAAACCATTCCAAGTAGTTGAGGTTAAATAGGTGTAGCTGTCTTTTAAAGTATAGCATGTATGCTATATTTTAATAAGCTCGCCTTTTTGTTTAAGCAAATAAAGCGTTTAATTATTATTATTTTATTGTGAGGATAGGTAATTTGCAGTTTTTTCCTAACTACTTTATTTGTACGTAAGTAAGTTGCAGTTTTTTCCTAACTACTTTTTCCTAAACTAGATGTGCTTTCGGCGTAATAGATACGGGTCAATAGAGATGTCAACATTGGGATCCCAGAGTTAGGTAGTTACATCACAGCTTAAGAACCATGGGCATTGGCGGTAGGGATACACCGTCAGTGTCATGAAAGTGGCGCTGTGCCACTCATATACTTGGCACAGTTTCACGTATGTCGTGGAGTGTTCGAGGAAGGATGAATGGTGAAGAAAGAAACAGTTATCGTGGTTCACGTCGCACTATTCGAGAATATACGCTTACGAATACGGGGTATAGCAACCCGTATATAGGAAGCCTCGCAACTCACTGTATAGCCAATCACATATTTTGGTGCCCTTTCGTTCAAAATAGTTCGGGGGACAGGAAGTTGCAGATAAAATCGGAAGCACTCATGTCGTAATAGATGCGGGTCAGCAGTGAAAAAACACTAATTCATTACGGGGAAACAATCAGTTGATACTTTTGAGCACAACCCTCATTACAGCTTTGTCATGGCATAAAACAAAGAATTCGGGTTCAAATAGGTTGCGTGTCTGCTGCGCGCCTTAAAATTACACGGAAATGAATACTTATTGGGAGTTTGAAGCGAATTCCGGCGAAAAATATTCGTGGCGCCGCGTTGCCGCCTCGAAAGTGAGGTTATCGCGTGCGTGCGAATCGAAAAAATTGGCAAATACGTACTTACCGATCCGAAAATTCCGTTTTCTCGTGAATTTTCTTCATAGACGGGTGGGTGTTGTGGCGGTATTGGCTTTTCCGGCGAGAAAAACAGTCGGAAAACCCAATCTCGTTCGCGACATTCAATACGAAAACATGCCCTTTGATCCGCGAGCGGTTTGACAGTTCAGTCAGCGCGAGCGGCGTAGTGTCGGACACCGTTTGAGCGACGGATCGACCCGTTATCGATCGTGCGATCATTTAGCGATCCGATGGTGTACAAATATCACATAAATAAAATAATTTCGAATAAATTCGGAATTATGGCAGAATATAATAATGATAAATAAAAGTAATATTCGGATGTTTTAAAATGTATTATTTAGACTGTAAAATATTTGGTTCTTAAAAATAATTGAAATATAGAATAGAATACAAAAATAAATCAGGAAATTTAATGAGAATAATTACGAAATTATTAGTTCGCAATAGAATTTCATCTCGTTTTTGGGCGGGAAAACAAAGTTCGTTTACCGAAGGCGGATTACCTCGCAGATTGTAAAAGGGTCATTCGTTTTCCGGCCTTCAAGCAAACCACTTTAAATAGTCAAGAGATCCCGAGGAAATAGTCGTCGAGCCAGTGTTACGGATAACTCGGTGAGTCCTGTTTAATGCTTGAGGGTTAGGGGAAACCTGCTTTGGGGTTCCCGATTAACGATAGGGAGAGTGCCGGCCGGGAAGATCGGACCACTGACGGGGGGGGGGGGCGCTGCCCTCAGTCCTCCCTGGTCCAATCTGTCCTATCCCCTGGCCGCGCTGAGTGTTTCCTAACCCGAATATTGTGATCTGTCCAGGGATCTCTTGAAGGCGACCATCTCCGGCGTCTGGATCTCTTGAAGGCGACCATCTCCGGCGTCTGGATCTCTTGAAGGCGACCATCTCCGGCGTCTGCATCTCTTGAAGGCGACAATCTCCGGCGTCTGGATCGGGAAGGCGACCAATCTCCGGCGTCTAGATCCCTGGAAGACGACCAACCTCCGGCGTCTGCATTCGCTGAAGGCGACCTCAAGGGAGGCGATATAGGGCGAGCACAGCGGCGAGATCTGGCGGGCATCACCTCAGCTACCCCCAGGTTCCGGGAACGCAGATCCCCGGCGAGAAGAACCTTTCGGGCTCAAGCGGTGCGGCTAAAGACGAGGGAAGCCGTCCCTATAGACGTCCAAGGAGTGGAAGCCGACGGAGGCCTCGCAGGCGCAGTGCCCGGACTGGGAGTACTCTCGGGGCTATCCCTCGTTCACACGTTTTCCCCCTGGATCGTCAACGTCAACGTCCTTTTATTTTAACTTTACCTTTTTATCTTGTCAACGTTTGTCTATTGCCACTTTTATATTTTTATCTTTCAAACGCCTTTTTATTTTATTTTATAATTTTATCTTGACGTTTTGTTGTTTTATCTTTTGTACTTTTTTATAAATCGTTCTTAAATTAACTTTTAAAACCTCAATAAACACAAACTATTACTGAGCTGATTGTTTCCGATTTCTCATTACGGAGCCGACCCTCGAGATCAGGTCTCTGCTCTTCTCTAGTTTTGAGTTACCGGTCATAGGTTACCTACTTTATTCAATCTTCGGTTATCATATCGTTAAATTGGTCGATTTTAAGTGTTTCGCGAACGTACGATACTTACTCGGCGCGGTGAATATATTGCCGCGGCCGTTATACGAAAATACATACTAATTGACGTTTTCATACCTAAAATAACCCTTGTTAAAATCTAAAACTTTAAAGACTAAAACACTTATTTATAAACGTCACAACATTTAGGACGGAATGGAAAAACGTGTATCCTAGGTTTTATATGAAAATAACTGGCACATACGTATATTATGCAACCTTTGAACCTTAATTTAATCTACTTTTTGTAAAACAGCTGGAGGACGTAAAATAAAAAAACATCAAGGAGATGTTAATAGACCATCCTCTGACCGAATTTGAGGGCTATGATTTTTCAAATATTATGATCATTTAAATGACTTAAAAAAGTAGAGTCTTATAGTCTAGATATTTTATTTGCTCATAAATAAGTACTTTTAGTTTTTAAATGCATGGCGTAGCTTTAATTTGACTATTTAACATTTTACTGACAATTTGAATATTACCATGAAAATTTTTACTACGGATCTTTTCGAATTATTAACTTTTTTAAATAGTGAGGTTCTATTTTGATTATTTATATTTAAAGTTTGACAATCTAGTAGTTAAATTCTTGACTACCTATGTATCCTCAGTAAAGAGTAGTAAACGAGACCTACCACGTAACACAATTATTTTCACGCATCCAAGAGCGGTTTTTAGTCGTCAATTGGACACGACGAAAATGTACTATAATATAATGTAAGCATGACAAAATAATAATTTATTGGTAATAATAAATATCTTTATAGATTAATAATCGTAATATCTAATAAATTTAATTTAATTTACCACCTGTAAAACTACCCTATTAACCACATTCAATCAAACTTAAAAACCATTAACAGGCAATCCCTTGTATTTCTTATTATTATTATTGCTTTTATGATATGTCGATTTGCAACATTTTAATACAAATGGCATAGTCGATCGTTTTGCCTATCCTCCTTTTTCTTTAGTTGTACTTTGATCCCGAAATCCTGGACGAATTCGGCGCGATCTCGCCTATTTACATTCATGACCGATGGGTTTGATCCCGGATTTGATGGCGGGACATCCCGGGGGAGAGCGACTCGCAACTCGGAGGTCATCGATTGCTTTATTCAGCGGTTGAGTGATCGGTGGATTTGACAAATTTATTTGAGAGGCCACTTGCAAAATTAGGTAGTAAACCTGGCGGTGTTTGAGATTACGTTTCGTTAATAATAGTCGTCGTTCACAAGCTTTCATCATCATTATATTTCATCATCATCATAATTCCATAAAGTATGTAATAGGAATGCCCCACAAATAATCCCGTATCTAGATATCATAAACGAAATTAATAGATCTATAAAAATGATTAATATCTGAGTTTACAGACGAATAAATATAATGCTAATAATGAAATGTATTAATTGCAGAGCAAGTAGATTTCAGATAGGTGGATGTAGTTTAAATTTTTGTATATTTTAATCACTTGAATGTCGGTTAATGTAATTCAAATTCAAAATTATTTATTGAATTCAAATTATGAGTACATTCTATTTACAAAAGTCTTAACCTAACTAGGCTGCCGCCTGTTCCAAGGTAGACAATTTATTTTAACCCTTCCTATGTGAGCTAACCATTTTTGGTTAGACGCTTTCCGCGCTGTGCTAACTGTAATATTTATTCATTATTATCTTAATTGTTTTACGAGATAATGTTGTAACGTTATAATATTTCAAATTTCAATGTGATCATTTTGCAGTTATTCTTTTTACGATCCGTATAGTAGTTTAAAAGTTATGCGCAAAACTATCCCGGGCAGAAATTTTACCCCGCCGTAGGAGGGGTTAATTATCCCAAGAAATCTATAATATTATATTTATATAAATAAATAAAATCATACATAATGTAACAGAAATATCTTAATTACCTAATAAAAATTCGTAGGAAAATGTCATGAAAATTGTCAATATTATTTTATTTTTAAACATGATAAAAATTAATATATGTTCATATATGTATTAATAAGTATTAATATGTATTATTAATATACAAAATAAATTCAGAAAAATTAAAATAAAATTACATTTAGAAATAATCAATTTATATTACTACATATACTATTATGTTTTTATTATAAAGACTCAATTATTTAATAAGGTGTTCAATGTCTGCATTTGTACAATTTAAGAGGTAGGCACTTAAACTATTTCTAAATTTATATGATATTTTAATGTCTAATATTTGGTGGTAGGTAATTATAAAGTTTGGGGGCAAGATAAGAGAAACTCGATTGGCCAAAAGCGGATCTCCTGAGTGGTATTGCAAAATTTGTTTGTGTCGATCTTCTTGTTACACGAGGTTGCTGGCTTTTTTCCTGTTCTCCTAACTCACTCTGGAATTTAGTGAGAGTTACCAGCACAAACATTTTTCTCACACTCAACACTCTATACTCTCGGAAAAGGTCTAATTAATATTAGCAGATATTTAAGTGTCTTATCAAAATATCAAATTGCATTACGTATATAAGTAAATTAAATATGTAAGAATAAAATATGTTATAACAAAAAAAACAAAAAAGCTAGTGGTCTAGGAAATAGTTCATAGTTTGTTTCATAATAATCACATATGTAATTTCTTTTACATATTTTTTTTCGAGTTCTTTATTGCATCCACCGACTACTGATGAATTTTCAGTTTTTCCAAAACACTTTAGGGGTACTAATAAAAATTACACCTTTCCTAGTACGCCAGCGCCAATGTCCCGGAGTCTAGCCTGCTGATATGACTCTACCCCAGCATTCTATGGCCAAAATTCTGTCTGATCTGAAAGTATGGCCTGATACTCAACCCAACTTAACCCAAAGTATGTATGGCCTGATACTCAACATTAACAAAACTAATGCTATGTATTTCAGCCTACCTACTAAAACCGAAATACATGTGACCGTCAATAACGAAGAATTATCTTAAGTATCCTCAACAAAGTTCTTGGAATTCTTAATCGATAATGAGTTACGATGACACCTACATATCGATACTTTTTGTGATAAATTGGGAAGAGCGTTCTATGCAATCTATCGCATCGCTTCATTTCCCGATTTATCCGGCATATGTTCATCCACTGCTAACGTACGGTGGGGAGTTATGGGGGCGAGCAGCCGACAATCAGAGGGCCTTCGTTATGCAGAAGCGTGCAGTCCGCACAATACCGCGTGTGGCGCTTGATACGCCAGCTAGGCTTCTGTTTAGAGATGTCTGCATCATGACGCTGCCGTCCATTTATGTAATGGAAGTAGCGCTGTTCGTTCACAGAAATCCAGCCGATTTTGAAGTGAATGGTGTGCATCACCACTATCCCACAATATCCCGTAGCATGCTACGTTCGGTAAGTCATGCATTATCCAAATCGGAGAGGCAGCATATATCGCCGGCCCAGCGGTTTACAACAAACTCAGCGAGCACATTAGGCAGGCGCAATCTCTTGACGTGTTTAAGAGACGCCTTAAGAGGTACCTCACAGATAAGGCGTTTTACTCATTGGAGGAATATTACTCGAATGAAATCTAAAATGCTTTGGTGGCTAAAGTGTTTAATGATCTTTTTGCATTTTGTCTTGTATTTCCTCTTTTTACATTATTTTCGTGTTTTTTTTTTCGTTTTTTTATTTATATTTTACGATAAAAAAATGTTTGTTTGCTAATGTATGGATGTTTGCTAATCTGTATCTGACTTGTATACCAGTATACTAATAAAATGAATATGAATATGAATATATCAGCTTTTACAAAACTCTTGCACTTTTTTGTCACTCCCTCGAACTATTTTAGCAGGCGTGGAAAAAAATCGCATTCGCCTGTCTATTAAACATCTCCATGCATTGAAGTACGCTTCCCGTACGTCATTTGTTTATGAGAAAAAATAGGATTTCATATTTTTAAACAGACTATATATAATATTTTACTATTATTCACAATGAAGCAGCGAAGGCTATAATTCCGACCTTTAAAATCCAATAACAAGCCATCCTTCATTTCCTTATTCCCGTAGAGCATTTATTCAAGTGAAAGGATACTATCAATATCCCCAGGCATTCCAAGACTCTCTAAGTTGTTTATCAAAGCGAAGCTGCCGGAAAGTTAACTCAGAAAGGACACACAATCCTCCCTATTGCGATCGCTTTGAACTTAACAGGTCAATCCATCGCCCTCTCAACAAAAGTCCTAACCTCTTCCCCCTTCCCTTCTCTTTGGTTCACTCCCAGCATTGAAGAAACGAATCAAATTTCCCCAATAATCTGAAAGGCTTTATTTAGAATCCTATGTCTGGGAAACGAAGCGTAACAACGTGGTATTCAATAGGTGCTGAAATTTTGCGTAGATATATACCTGTTTTATTATTCACTAGCTGTACTGTGCCAGGGGTTGCTGTGGTTCATCATACGTGTTTAAAAAAATCATGTTTTACCTGTCACGGTGTGACATCTACATAATAGGTATTAACAAATAGGCGCTTAGTCGATTTCAACGTTGTGTCTAAATTTTAAAGCAATCGGTCGGAATCTTTCGAAGACCTAAGATTCTGAGCAAACGAATATTTACTTTTTATTTATATAGATAGGTTGACAATCGTTGTGCATTAAAGTTTTATCTATACTAATATTATAAACATGTATGTAAGTTTTTAAGTTATTATGTAGGGGGTAATCTCCGAAACTACACATCCGATTTCAAAATTCTTTCACTAATGGAGAGCTCCATTATCGATAAGTAGTATAGGCTCTATTTTATTGTGATAAATATTAGTTTTCAATAAAAAATCCAGATATTTGTAAATTAAGTCAGAGAAAAATTAGCTGGTGAGGTTTTATCGGCGTGTGCTAGCGAAACGGTTAAATATATGTTAAATAAATATATGGCTAAAACATCGGTCTTAAAGATATCTATAAAATCAGTAGGTAACAGCATATATCCAACTTTTATATTTAAGCTACAATAACTCCTTTTATATCTCAAAAAAAAAGAAAAATAAATAGGCAATGTTTGTTAAGGACATTATCAATAAAATATGAATCCTTATCAAAATAAACTAATCCGTTATCACGGATGTTAAAAAAGACAACATTAGCGATTTACTGTAAGTTATGGAGATATCTTGAAATTAGTAACGTGTTCAAGCTCCTCGAAATACCTAATGGCGACAGCGGCTGCTGGCCCAGCAAGGTCAGCGTTCAGAGAAAGACGGCGAGGGTGGAGAGGAACAAGACGCGTATATCTACGAGATAGTTAGCCTATATCTGAGGAGGGACTATATATCTAAAGGTAGAGTCTCAAAAGGCAAATAAAAGCCACCCTACTTACATCACAAAATCATCATCATCATCATCATCATTTATTCATTCCATAAAAGCATTTCACAATACTGAGGAACATGTCAACTTTTACAATCATAATTTACCGGATGATAAAACCGCTTTGATTAATTAAAAGGAAAAAAATAATTGTAATCAGAGGTGATTACTTAAAAATAGTCAAATTTACAAAATAATCAATAATCAAACAAATAATAATCAATACCATAAAAAGAAAAATTCTGAAACATGCGTAATTAAAAACAATGTCAATAAAATCTAAAACTTAGTTCGAAAGTATAGTCATAATATGGATATTTATAATCAAGCAATTGTGGACGCAATATCATAAAAGTCGTCCAGTTTGTAAAGGCATGTTTGACTAACTGATTTTTCAAGCAGATTTTATATGCTGCCATCTCAAGTCTTTTCGTTGATGATGGCAAAGCATTGAACAATTTAAAACTTATATATAAAAATGTTTTTTGATATTTAGTCAAGCGTACTTTAGGCAATAACACATTGTTCTTATGTCGCGTATTATGGCTATGCCGAGTGGAGTGAAGCTCGCAATTTAAAATATTCTCTTTGGCGTATAAAAGGCACTGATATATGTACATAGACGACATGGTAAGGATACCAGCTTTAATAAAAAAAAGGGGCGCAATGTGTTTCTCTGCTTACACCAAAAATTGTCCTAACTGCTTGCTTTTGTAGCACAAAAATGCGATGGGTATCGGTTGCATTACCCCATAGTAGTATCGCATAAGACATCTTTGAATGGAAGCAGGAGTGATACACACTGATCGCTGCACGTTCGCCAGCCAGAAATTTCACCTTTCTTATAGCATAGACTGCCGATGACAAAGTTGCACACAAATTATCGATATGTTGATTCCAGTTTAAATTTTCATCTAAAGTGATCCCTAAGAATTTAGTATTTCGGACAATATTTATATTTTCTGATTCCATTTTAATCGTAATATTTTTGTCACTCTTTTTAGTAGTTGAAAAATTTCATCGCTACCGTTTTTGATGGGTTTATGAAAAGTTGATTTTTTTCAAACCAAGTGTTAGCCACAAGAAGCTGCTCGTTTATCAGCTTTTCCAAGACCTGTGTGTTTTTATTTTCAAAAAAGAAGCTGGTGTCATCGGCGTATAGAAGCGTCTTTACTGGCGGCGTAATTGTCCTATCGATATCATTAATAAAAATAATAAATAGTAGTGGTCCAAGTATAGAGCCCTGAGGTACCCCGCGTGAAATTAATTTTGGCAATGACTTAGCATTGTTTATTTCCACAATTTGGTATCTCCTATTTAGATATGATGTGATCAGGCTATGAGCTCTACCGCGGATACCATACCTCTCTAGTTTATCTAGAAGAATCTGGTGATTCACACAGTCGAAGGCCTTCGATAGATCGCAAAAAACGGCTATGGGGTTTTGAGATGTGTCAAGTGATTCTAAAATTTGCTTTACTAACTCGCTAATTGCCATAGTGGTCGACTTATGCTTTCTGAAGCCGGATTGATTTCTTATAATAACATTAAAAGTATCTAAAAAAGTATTTATTCTATTTAATATAATTTTCTCAAAGACCTTTGAGAAACACGGCAATAAAGATATAGGGCGAAAGTTATTTATATCTGTTTTACTGCCTTTTTTAAATATCGGCAAAACCTTTGCTGTTTTCATAGCAGTGGGGAAAATGCCTTGCTTTAGGCATTTATTTAAAATCGGTAATAGGATGGGCGTAATTATTGGCGATATATCCTTGATTAATTTCATGGAGTGGCCCCATATGTCAGTAGCCGACTTGGATTTTAATGATTTAAAACACGCACTAAGTTCACCCTCTGTGATCGGATAGAGGTGTAATGAGGCAGGCAAACTATCCGGTAGACTCACACTTGGATTACTTTTCGCCGTGTCTATAATGATATTACATGTATTAATGAAGTGGTAATTAAAGATGTTTGTAAGTTCCTGTGGATTTGTGTATTTTATTTGATTGTGTAGTAATTCGATAGATTCGATGTTTCTTGTAGTTTTGTTCCTACATTCTATATTTATAATGTCCCATGTCGTCCGACTTTGTTTTTTAGAATTAAGAATTTCATTTTTAATTGATAGTCTCTTTGCGGATATAACAGTCATCCTGTAAACTTGTTTATATTTATTGTAGTAGCATCTTAGGGAGCCGCTTTCGTAGCGATTTAGTACATCTTGTAGAAGTTGTAGTTTAGTTTGTGATATTTGAAGTCCACGTGTGATCCAAGATGGTTTCTTGCATTGTTTAGATGTACATAGGCGTTTTGGAAAACTTGACTCAAAAATAAGACTGAATTTTCTAATGAAATTTGTAAAAAATTATCAGGCCCTGAGTTTAAATCTAGTTTCACGCTTGCTACTTGCTTATAAAATATAGCCTTATTTGTATCAGTTATCTGCCGTTTCCAAACATGCCCTTTATATGACATTTTTTTAATACATAAAGTCTCTAATATCTGTGCATTGTGATCAGAAAAAGTAATAACGACATTATGAATATAAGAATGGTCTGTTGAAACATTAGTGAAGATATTATCAATGCAAGTCGCACTGCCCGTTGTTTTGTTGATTCTGGTGGGAAAATCCACCATCGTCTGCAGTCCATATGACATAAAGAGATCTTTTAGTGAGTTTGCTTGCGATGATAGCTTCAATAAATCCACGTTGAAGTCCCCGGTAATAACAAATGCTTCATCCTTGCGCTTGCTAATGATACTTAAGATCTTGTCCATTTGGCATAAGAATATGTTGAAATCGCTATTTGGGCTTCGATATATACATACAATGATGTATCTAGTTGTTTTAACCTCAATGCACGATATTTCAATGATTTTTTCAACCGATAAGTCCACAATATCTGGTCTACTTTTTGCTTCAACTGTTTCCTTTGTCAGTATACAGCAACCACCGCGTATGTGTGTTTGTCGACAGAAGTAGCTCGTAAGTCTAAAATCTTTTATATGTAATGTATCGATATTGTAATCATGCAACCAGTGTTCTGTTAAACAGATTATGTCTATTCCGTACTTTTCTGAAATGATTTCCATTTGAAGACTCTTTTTATCAATGCCCTCCACATTAAGGTGAAATATACTAAAGGTACTTTTATTTGGCGTTCTTTTACTTCTATTGGATGTGCCACTATGGATGTTATCTGTGCTGATTGTATTCGATGTTCTATGTATAAGCTTACTCACGTTATTATTTACATGTAGATCGGGAGGGTCAGTTTTCTCGAAAAAACTGAATGTGTGTCACGGTAGGCGCTTTGTCAATTATTGCATCTTTTATTAGTCTGCACAGTTTCCATTTGCCACTGGAGTTTATACAGGATCCTTTCTGAATATAATCATTCTCGATGAGATGGTCAGTTAGCCAGATAAATTTCGCATGCGGATACGTCATCGTGATATTGTGTAGCATTTTATTTAATGATCGTATAGAGTAATTTGCCTTTGAATTATCGAGTCTGTAGGGAATTGAAGTTATGATTGTGTTTGTATGTGATGATGATTTCAACAGCGCGATCAAATTCGTTTGTACTTTCTCAGTAGTCTCTGAGGTCAATTCAGGGGTACGAAAAAAGTTATAGTGAATGCCACCCGTCAATACGCAAAAGTCTTTTTTATCGAGAGCAGCTATAGAGCCCAATTTGATATCCTTTAGTAGAGGATGAGGTGCTCCTGGTTCTACTATACCAAAGGGTCGGTAAGATTTTGATAATATGGAATCTAATTTAGATGCACACGATTTTCCATTTTCGTCAGAAAGTAGTATAACTTGTTTACTTCCATTGCTATTCTTGTTTTTTTTGGATTTTGTTTCTTTCTTTTTTTTACGCTCTCTTATTTGTGTTCCTGATTTATTTATTGGTGGGATTTTGAATTCAGTCTTATCTGCTTTTTTCTGCTTTTTCTTTTTCGTTGCCTCTGACCTTTTCTTTAACTTGCATTTTTCTTTGTTGTCTTGATTGTGTTGAAAAACGTCAATTAAGATTTCGGCATTTGCAACTTCGTCTTGAGGACATAGTATTTTGTCCAACGATTTATAATAATCCTTACTGCTTCTGTCCACAGTAAAAGAGTTAGGATTTAGGTTACATAATTTAGATTTTTCTTTTCCTGACATTGCACATGTTGAGAATTGGCGCTTAGAAACGCTTCCGCTAGCTGCTTGAATAACATCTTCAGTGTCGGTGTTACATCCGGAATGTTCTTTTAAGGTGTTGTCGGAATATGTCATATCATCGTAATAACAGTAAGACTCTCCCTTTTTCTCTAGTTCTGAGTTAATTTTTTCCAATTTGCATATATAGTCATGAAGGTTTTTATATTCGTTTCTTTCTTCTCCATATTCTAATAGCTTAATATTAATATTTTTGTTTAATAATTTTTCTTCATCAAGGCTTCGTTTCAGCTCAGCAATTGTATTTTTTAGATAAATATTTTCTTTACAAACTCTTTCAAATTCGAGATAATTTTCGTCATGTTCGTGTAAAAGCTTTTCATTGGCAGTTTTATACTTTTCAAGTTCAGTTGTCATCTTTTCCATATGGTTTCCACATTTTAGGTTTGAAATGTTGCGAAATCCGATTTCAGTTTTCTTTTCTTTATTGTTAATTGGATTGGTTTTTGCCTGAGTAATAATTTTACCCTGCATTTTATTTACTACGGTTCCTTGTCTCGTCAACATAGTGCTTATAATTTTTCCTCGACGTTAAATTTTTTATGGCAATGGAGTAACGGCACTGTTTCTTATTTCGAGATTCAGTATAAAGCCTGCGTTTATAATTATGTAAGTACAAAAATAAATAATATTTCAATCTTTTCATGTACTTAGTCGATGTACTTAAATCGATTCGAAACTTTGAGCGAAGCGAAGCCGCGGGAAACATCTAGTTCATTGATAAACAATCTAGTAAGGAAAAGCGCAAGCTACGATTTTTAAAATAACACATGCTTTTATTATAAGCCAATAAGTTGATAAATGCATGCCATTGCATTTACCGGCTTAAACAATCTGATCTTCTTCAGTTGTTTATACTAGTATGTTATTCAAATGAGCTGTCAAGGTGCAGACTACATTGCGTGTGAGTTTTAGTTAAGACCAAATGGTCCATTGCCATGCATATGGCCCCGAGCAAGGCACATGTACACCCAGAAATGATTCTCAACGTCGAGTATGCGGCCGGCCGATGTCCCACTATGCCGAAATAATCTATTACGATAAGGGCAATCACATGCAACAGCGGTTCTCTAACGTAGTAACCAATTCCGTCACATGAACTATTAAATAGTGTATTATGAAAAAAAAAATTGGTCATATTTATAAATAGGATAGAAAACGAATTTACCGCGTGAAATTTGTAGGACCCGACGTTTCGGTGACGTTGCAGCCGCCGTTGTCAAGGGTAAACCTGTCAAGTTTACCCTTGACAACGGCGGCTGCAACGTCACCGAAACGTCGGGTCCTACAAATTTCACGCGGTAAATTCGTTTTCTATCCTATTTATAATGTCAAACAACCGCGATAGTCTTCGATTTGGTCATATTTCTTATATATCTATACTAATATTATAAAGAGGTAAAGTTTGTGAGGTTGTAGGAAGTAGTCTCTGGATCTACTGAACCGATTTTGAAAATTCTTTACCAATAGAAAGACACGTTATTATTTTGTGAGTGTCATAGGCTATATATTAATTTTAAAAATTAAAAGACATTTTCGTGGTAGTCGGATTTGCAAAGTAAATCGGAGAAAAAACGGTCGAACGAAAATGTTTCTAAATAACGTTGCCTTAACGATGAGAGATATATGATTAAGTTCTAGAGAAAAGTTGTACAGCTTGATAATGCCTACAAAAAAGTCAGCAGCAGCATATGTCTAACTTTTATATTTACATCACAAAAAGTAGTATTTTATATTAAAAAAATAATTTTAATCGTTAGGTCATGTGTATTGGTCATATTATCAACAATTATGAATTGTTATCAAAATAAGTAAATTTATCTTCTCAAGTATTATAAACAAAAGACTATTCCCTTTTACTGCATATAATTTCCCTTTTACTAATAAGACACTCACAAATAACGGTAATATAGTCAAATTGGCATACAAATACATACATACATACAGTAAAAATATAACCCTTCTTTTGGCAGTCGGGAAATAAATCATAGCACTCAGTACTAACCAAACCACACTCATAATTTCATCACAAGTAAAAAGTTTTACCACCCAACGAAGTGGGCACGGGTCAGCTAGTGTTATATATATTCCTACCTAAATGTTAAGAGAAAAAAATATATACTTCCTTATAATTGTGAGGCCAAGTTCTTAACAGTAACTGACTAGCTTGACTTCCCGAGGGTATGTTGTCCCACAAATCTGCAAAAAAATGCTCCAATCTCCAAACTTGTCAATATCCAGAACCCTTCATTTATTTTATTTTATTATGTACAGAAATATATCATTATTACATATGACATCAAATCTTAATACTAAACGCACAATAACCATTACGACATTGTTAATAACTGTTAAACCTAATTATAGGTACTTGAATAAAATGAAAAAGGGAAGCTTTGCAAAGACGTAGGACCAACACAGTCCACCGTTTAACTACGCCATTAAGTTTGTAAAAGTCCAAAGTCTTTCAGGCCCTAAATACCAGATTTGGTAGGATTTCTCCGTCCTTTAGTCTTGTCATATATTCAAAGACGCTTGCGCGGCTTCTGCTTGGTGTTAGCGGTAATTCGGTTCGCATTTATCGCGAACCGCGGCGCCCTTTGCTTCTCAATATTACACAGGATCGGGTGGCTAACGGATTATATCAAAGGTAGTCGACAACCATCCCCGCTGCTTAGGAAATGTACGTTTCCAGACCCGCCCCGGTTATTCGCTGGAGTGCACGGTCGATTAGCAAACGCCGCACCATGCGCAAACCGCCCAATATCGCTCGAGGTGTTCCCCCAGATTGGAACGACCGATCACCTCCGATCATCGACCGATCACGACACAGCCATGGCAGGGTTCGCAGAGTACTTTCTAGGTTAGTACCTTCTCAAGGAGACTACCAAATGGGAGATGAACTGTGAGTTGAGCCGACCTAAAATAACAAATAGGTCATCAGACCCAAGCTGCACGGAACCGTTAGATACAAGCTTCGGCTTGACACTACTTTTTGGAACATCCAGTATATTTAACAATTAAAAATTCTAGCTTGCTGCGCCTATAGTCATCTTGAGGTGTCGACTACAACGGGCGAGCCCGTCACCACAGGACGTTTTAACGATTAGTCGTTCTATCGACCTGCAGTGAGCGTAGAAGACTTTGGACAAAAACAATCCAACGTCTAGCTACGCCACAACCCGTAAGAGACCAACGCCTTACCGCGAGTTAGCCAGGAATAAACTAAGCGGGCTCGAGATACTCGCGCCCTTACTTCCAATTGTGACCAGATTTCTCCGGTCTCTCAATTGGTTCCGAGTTCGAGGTCGCTTGCGCGGTCCTCTCCCTTACGAAGCGGTGAAACGGAGTACACCGAATCTATCGCGGACCAAGGCGTCCTTTGCCCGGCTCTGAACCGGGATCGGATGGCCAATGGTCATTTCAAGAGCAGTCGCCGTAAGGTACGCAACCACCCCCGCTCTATAGGAAACAATACAGTTCCCAGACTCCCCCGACTGTTAGTCGGTGTTGACCCGTGAGTGTGACCGACCCTGAACACATGGGTCATCGTGGCCAACTCATCATGGCCCGTTAGCTCCCGTTAGCGCCTATAGTCATCTTGCGGTGTCGACTACAACGGGCGAGCCCGTCACCACAGGACGTTTTAACGATTAGTCGTTCTGTCGCCCTGTAGTCAACGTAGAAGACTTTGGACAGTACAATCCTACGTCCAGCTACGTCACAACCCGTGAGAGTCCAACGCCTTACCGCGAGTGAGCCAGGAATAAACCCGGGATAAACCCAGGAATAAGGAGTATCGCATATTACGCGCTCGACATAAGACCATATCGCCCGCCATAAGATCCGTAAGTGCAAGGGAGCGCGCAATATGCGCTACTCCGTTTCTACGTTTTATAACTTCGCGTGCCAGGAGGCGTTTGGACAGACTTCAGTGAAAACTCTCGCCTCCAACCAAACCCCAAGTTTAAAACTTCCTAAGCAACACACTTCCATTTATATCTCACTTTTGCGGTAACGCCCAAAAAGGTTTACCAACCTCTGAACACTCAAGTGAGTTGTTCTATCGGTCTCCCAGCCTTCCGTTTTTAAGTCTCAAAATTAAATCGTATTGGAAAGGTTGAGAATCTGTGTTTGAAATATTTTCGTCTGGCTTTCGTGTGTGGCCATTTTGAGTAATGGCGCGGATGAGAGAGAGGAGAGATTTATTTGGCGGGCGAGAAACGTTTGGGCGACTGCGGGCGCGGTTAGTGCCACGTTCGTACAAATTACGAAACCACTTTATTATTTGCCACGCTAATTTCCATCGTTATTTATTTAACATCATTACGCCACTATTACTATTAAATACACGCGAAGGTAATTACTCTAGATTTAGTCGACGATATAAGTAATAATATATGTTATGTAATAAAGAAAATATATTAATGAATGAAGTATGGAGACTTGCATTTAGTCTAATCTACCATGAGATCAATTCCGAGAGATTTTCATCAAATAATGAGGGAATCCCAAATTTGCCGAGCGGGACTTTTAAAAAATTTAAAACATGTTTTGAATCGGCGATTACAGCAGAAATGCAACCAAAATGCGGAAGGAAAACCAAAAACTAACACAGTTTTCATCTCATAGCGTCATCGTTCCTCATGACCTATAAACTATAATTTTATGTGTCGTATTTTGTCGTCTTATATTTATATATTACTAGCATACGTTGTCCTGCCGGAAAGTTGGCTCTCCTGCTATTAGCGGGTTCAACGAACGTTCTTCAATATTCGAATTTTCGATATACTATTTGATATACTAAGTGACATTTGAGATTGAGTTTGATATTTCAATCTTTTCGTTCCGCCATTGTGCGATTTGCTTTTTTCAAAGCAAAATTAAATAAATGAATGCAATTTCCCATTATCCTGCGCGTAAAAGTTCATCTCGCTCACTTTCTTGTTTGTTTCTGACGCTTACCACTCTTTCGTGGTCCTTTCTTCCATAAGTCCTATATTAGTGCTGGGATGTCTGGCCCGGCCCGGTCGCATAGTGCTTAGGTCGCCTGATCTTACAATGTAAGGTCCCGGGTTCGATTCTCAGCTGGGTCACCATTTTCTGTTGGGATCCAATTAACAAAATTGCATTTTCAATTCTGCCTATCGAATGCAATAACAAGACACACACTTACAGACATGTTGCACGCACACATACATATAACACGTCATAGTAGGGTTGGTTGTAAGAGATTTTCATGTGATCCCGCCCATTGTGACATTTTCACAATAAAGAGTATAAACAAACAAACAAACGACTATGATTGAAATCCACGACTTATTTGACGAAATTACTGGGTACTTTATTGAAAATACTTGTTACATTATGTATGCGTAAATGAATGAAAATATTTTAACAGAATGATCTACCTTTCTTTTTTCTTGTTATTTTTCTTGCCTCTGGTTGCCATGGTAACCTATATCGTCTCTGGTTGCCAACGTATAATATAATGTATCTTATGTTCAGTATACATAGTCTGGCGTATGTTGTTTCAGTTTTATATATATTGGTTGTGGTGGGGGGTAAAATTTTGGGGTTAAATGTTCTAATATACTAGAAATCTAAAAAAAAACAAAATAAAAAGTCGTCAAAAAATAAATGAAAAAATCTAGAACCCGATTGCAATAATAAAAATGCTAAAAAAACAAATAGTGGTATCCAAAAATTTTATATATTTAAAAAAAAAAAGAAATATTAACTATAAAACCTTGATTTTGCTTACAAAAATAACAGGAACCGAATGGGAAAACCTTAACCTTTTTCTTATTTGATTCTGTCACCCAACTGGGACTAGCCCGGTTTAGGGTAGACAGGACTCTAATATTACAATTAATTATGTAGAAGTTTTATTAAAATGCTAATACAACTAAAATGCCCTAGAATGTGGTCCTCAAAAAAAAACCCAAAGCGCTAAAACGCAATACTAAATTTATAAAAAAAAAAAAATGAATAATAGGTAGCTGCATTTATAGATGCTGTCTTTGAGTTACTGTTGCTTTGTGTAATATGAAAGTAATAGGAATCCATGTTTTTTTTATATATAAAACTTGTATTTAAATGGGTACAATGTTTGACAGGTCATGACTCTCGAATTCGGTCATATCATAGAAAGGGTTGGTTTAGATAGAATTTTACGCCCGACAGCTGTTTAATTATGTTACCGAGTAGATTGTAGAATTTAATGCTAAGGTATTAGAAGATTTTCTGTACTTTTGTCATTCTTATTCGGGTACGCAAAAAAGGAAGCTCGCGCGAGTACAGAAGAGCGAATTTCAGCATTAGTTGCAGTTTTTGTTAGATGCCGTCTGGCATTTATTTAGTACTGGTATATAAATGCCAAATAACTAATCACTGTCCTTGCATTGCTGAAATACTCTCTACATGGTATCCTGGTCCTTACCTAATACATGCTACCCAGTGCTCTTTTGCAGAAGGAAGATTCTTTTACAGGTTGCGTTATTTGCCCAAAAATAGGAAACCATAAGTCATTAATGTATAAATACGCAAAATATACTGATTTTGTTGCAGCCAAACCAGAAATACTAGATTATTATAATACAAGTATAAGTAATGTACTTGTAATATTATAATCTATTATTAATATTATAGTATTATGTTAACTATACAAAATCAAAAACTAATATTTTTGTATCTGAATTATTCGTATATTTTCCGTTTTTCATTTTCATAATATTATATAAACATTTTTATTTTTCTTAAAAACATACAGCATAAAAAAATACATATAAGCAGAATATATAACAGTAGTAAAGCCAATGATGTTTTAAATTGTTTCTATATAAGGATTAGAAAATATGCTAAACAACAAAATACAAAGAAAACCAAAAAGAATTTAAAACTAACAATTAAAATCGCTATGTGCGAGTGTATGGGTGTTCGTGTGTGTTTGTGTGATGGAGAGAGTATATGTGTGCGTGTGTGTGTGTTTGTATGTGTGTGTGCGTGTATGTATGTTTGTGTGGGTGTGTGTATCTGAGTGCGAATGTGCTTGTAATTGAATGTGCTTGTGCTTGTAATTGCTTGTAATTGCATATGGAAATGCGGGATGTTAATTCAATCCGATCTGATAATCAGCTTTTCACGTAGCTCCTTAACAAAGAATTGACTATTTTGGGTGGTTAAATATGTCAATATCGATATAGCATACATTGTATTCATGCATAACGCATGGCAATAACGAATTGGAACCATAGTTAGTGTTGAACCTTGGTACGTAAAAAGTTAAGTGAGCGCGCGCGAGTCGGGAAGGCGCTCGTATGAACAATTGTATGTAAAAACGACACATCTGATACTACTCGCCGGTCCTCCAATGTCTCTAAACAATAGCTTTGCAGACCTTCAGCGTTCGACAAGCCGTTGGAAAATAAGCGGAAATTTAGATGACGTCATCGCGCATATGCTCTTTAAATACTTAATGAAAAATAATTTTCTACACGTTTTACTTTCTCAATGTTCAATGCAGTCAATGTATTTGTGCGATGTGGACTCCTGACTGTTAGTTTTGGTTCGTTCAAAGGTCGAATTATGGTACCGACTTATTGGGCCCGACTGCGTTTCTTCGTGAACTAAACTTGATAATTAGCTCATGCGAACGAGACAGAGCAAAATGTAGAATCGAAATATAAGATAAATCATTGCAAATATTACGGCATCAAAACTATCTGTTGAAACTTATAGCCATTCGTATAAGTTTGAACACATTTGCTGCGGTCTTAGACACGTGGGTAGTTTTGATGCGGACAAATGACAGCCCCTCAGTTCACATTCCGCTTTAACGTATTGCCCTGTCTCGTACACTTGAACTAATTCGCCGTATGACCAGATACAGGCTATATTCGGTCTAGTTGGGTATGCGCTAAGCATGGTCATGTGAATGAGGGGCGTTGTTTACTTCGCACCATTACTTGGTATGACCATTTTTATGTGTTTTCTCATTATGTTTGAAATAAAATAAATAAAAAATCCGATATTAGTTTACGAAGAAACGCAATCGATCCCATTGCGGCCTACCCGACCTTATTAAAATCCAAGATGTATACGTACTTACGATTTATTCGTACATATTCATTTCTTCTTTTGAAAATTTCTTTTTAACTCATTAATTTTCTACTGTAGTATTGCACCGCTTCACTAAATTAGAATAAAATTACAATAAAAAGCCGTCACCTAAAATCTGATAAGACACAACTGTTTCTGAGTCCTACCCCTCGCCCCGAGTACAATTTGTCAACAGCTTTGTTCTGCCGTAACAAAGGCATTAATAATCGTACTGGGCGCATAACACGTTACGGCTGAGGTGTTTGTTCCATTCGATGACTGACATTTTGTAATTACGCTTTACAATTTGTCGAGGCGCGTTTTAGGCGCGCATAAATCATTAATAACGCCCGAAAATACGCTTATTCGGAAACGAAATTAATGATAAAATTTAGACATCACTCGTGCTTAAAGAGGCGCAAGTAGACGCGGCAGGTTTCGAATTGAAATGGGATAGTTTTGTCTATTTTTTCATTTCGTCTTTTGTGCAAATGCTAATATCCTTACCACAAATATTATAAGACCTATCGTCCCTATAGGTATATGTGAGACCTCGTACACGCCATCAAGCAAACTTTTTAGGACATGAAAAAATATGAATTACTTCATTTATAGATATTTCTTTCAGTTGTGTATAAAGTAAAATATATATATATATATATTAGTTAACTGTACTAACAATTAAAACTGGCAAAGTGAAACTGTCAAAATATATATTCCCGGATCATGCGAGGAAAGCCATTGAAATAAGAAGAACCCCGAACTTTAACAGAGACGACGGTTACAAACTCTCTTCTACGTGGAACCCTCTTCTTAAAATGTTCCCGCCGCCGAACGCCGAACGCAAAGACGTAAAACAGGATACAGTGAGTGTTGTGTGCAAGGCGGATTTTCGAAATTCCCGCGCTCCAAGCCCGGCCCCACACCACCGTGGCCGCCACACCATTCTTATTGGCCCCCCCCAATAAGAATAATTAGAAAATTTAACACCCGATGAATAGGCGGTAAATGATGTATTTCTTCTGTGAAATCTATTTACCTATTATTCGGACTTTTGTAGCTTGAGAAATATTTTTGTTAACGACACAAACCATTTTGGGAGACTCATAGAAAGGTCAATAAATACTCTGTAGGGGCTGATGACTACGATTATGTATGACTAATAACTAACCACTATGGCTATATAATAATGAATATACACATGCTAATGAAAATGCACAAAATATAGTGCCCGAGTGCCCTGTGCGATTTCCAAAAAATGCATGGTTTATTTTCTTTACGGTAAGATGGTTTAACAAATCTAAAGTATAATTCCTAATAAGACTTCGAATAATAAAGAGTTACTGTTTAAATATGTTTTTGGCTAAGTAAGGAGTTAAACTAAAAATAATCAGAATAATGAATTAAATCGTAAAAATTATGTTAGTCTAAGGAATAAAGCCACGAACGAAATAAAAAATGCAAAAAGATGCTTCTACAAAAAAGATTTTGAAAATTCTAAAGGAAATATAAAAATGACTTGGAATAAAATAAATAATTTAATTGGGAAACAAAAGCAGTCTTTAGATGAACCAATAATAAAATACTTAGGAGAAAATAAAAGTCACGGAAATATTGCAAATGAATTTGTAGAAAATTTTCAAAACAACGTTAAAGCCATACTCCATAAATGCGACAAAAAAACATTAGATTTAAATTCAACTAAGCCAATAGACAGAACTATGTACATTCCGAAAAGTAAGTCAGAAGATATTCAGAAAATTATAGCTGGTTTAGATGCCAATAAATCACCTGGATTAGATCAAATTAGAGTAAGAGATCTCAAATTAATTAACAAAAAGATTAGTCCTATTATTAGTAAAATTCTTAATCTGTGCTTAGATACAGGATTATATCCAAATTTTTTAAAGATAGCTTTAATAAGACCTGTATATAAAGGCGGTAATCACAAGGATTACAACAATTATAGACCCATCAGCATTTTGTCAAGTATTAACAAAATCTTTGAAAAATATATCGCAGGCAAGGTGCAGACATACCTAACGACTAATAATATTATCAATGAAAGCCAATACGGGTTCCAAAAAAATAAGAATACCGATCAACTCCTATCTAATTTTACAAACCACGTAAATAAGTGCCTGAATGACAAAAAACACGTCATAATTGTCCTTATGGATTTTAGCAAGGCATTCGACACAATTAATCATGATCGACTCATAAGGACCCTTGACGATGTAGGTATAAGAGGCAGATACAAAGAGTTACTGCGCAGTTACCTAAGTGATAGAGAAATGGCGGTAAAAATAGGGGACTCGATTGGTAAAAGTGTTAGGATAACAGAGGGTACACCACAGGGCTCCGTATTGGGACCTATGTTTTATTTGATATATTGCAACACTATATCGAATATATTTTTTAAATCAAAAGTGTACCAATTCGCTGATGACACAGCAATAGTGGTTGAGCACGATGACGTAAATACTGCAAACACAATCATGAACCAACAATTCCTACAACTGTTGCGCTGGTCCCATGACAACGGCCTCGTTATCAACCATACGAAGACAAAGGTATTGTACGTCACCTCTCCCTATAAAAAAAGGGGCGAGATAGCTATTAAAGCACACTCGTATACGTGCATTCACGATAACGTATCACATCTAAACTGCTCCTGCAATAGTCTAGAGGTTGTGAGTACACATAAATACCTGGGCTTAATACTTGACAAAAACTTTAATTGGGAAAGTCACATACTTCTACTGTGTGGAAAACTCAGGTATTTTTTAAAACTATTCTTTCACCTGAAATCCGTAGTACCTCATAATATTATGAAAATCATATACTTTTCACTTGTAAATTCTATACTAGGATATGGCATTCAGGTATGGGGACTTACATTTCCCACGTACGTTAGGAAAGTGGAAAATATTCAAATTCGAATACTGAAACAAATGGCACCAAAAGGCTCAATACAAATTAAGCAAAATAATTACACAGAACTCTACTCCTCAATTGATGTCTTGCCTATAAGTTTCTTCGTATGGTATAAAATTCTGCTTGACAACAACGAAAACGGTTCGTTACGAATACCTGCCGATCATATACACAGAACTCGGGTACGTGAAAAGGGGTATTTGAAATATAACAAGCAAAACAATTATTACGGCGATAGAACTCTTGAATTCATTGTTCCAAAATTATCCAATCACTTTTCAATAAAATTAGACAACTCAATCAGCAAATACTTACTAAAGAAAACATTGAAACTTATACTACTAAGCAACCTAAATAATGACTTACCCAGGCGAGCTAATTGAAATAATTTAAATATTATGTAATATAAATACTATAACAGAGAAATTAAAAACTATATTAGTGTAAATTAGCATAAATATGTAAAAGAAGTAGCATAACTGTGACAAGTAAAAAATCTATTAGACTAAATTAGCATTAACATCAAGTAGAATAATTATGGTAAACCAAGCTAATTAAGATAAGTTAGGTTAGGTTAGGGCATAAGCATAGATATCTAGTATGAATCATTTCATTAGTGTAATCATTTGTTATTGTAATTGTAAACAAAGTAAGTATACCAGGATAATTAGTATAGGTTAGGTTAGATTAGTAAGTAGGCATATCAATTTAGTGGAAAGCATATTTATAAGTGTATATTCAGCTAGTTATGATAGGAGATATAGGTCAGATTAGGTTAGGTTAGGAAGTCAATGCATCTACTTAACGTAGAAAGTTATAATAGTTAATAAAAGTATAATAGGTAATAGATAATATAAGTCAGATATAAACACATTATTGTTAGTTACCCACTGAAAAGGCACTAGCCTTAGTGGGGAACTGTGACATGTAATTTGTATCTTTTTTTATGAATAAAGACTACTACCAAAAAAAAAAAAAAAAAAAAAACTGCTTGATAAGTCCACCCTCAGGTGTACGCTACATATCTCGTAGACGTATGCGTATTGTTCCTCGCCACGCGTTACTAATTTCATGATATAGCTATAACTATAGGTACCACCTAAATACTTACAGTAAATGGCTAATTTTATCTCTATATAATACCCGTGATAATAGATAAATATATTTTAATAAGAATTCTTATTTTACTGCTAATGTCTTTAACAAACACTGCCTACTTATTTTTCTTACTTTTTTGATATATAAAAGCTGTTATTGTAGTTTAAATATAAAAGTTGGATATACGCTGTCGCTGACTTTTTTATTTATCTCCTTGAGGCCGATGTTTTTGTTTTTACATATATCAAACCGTTTCTTCAGCGCACTCCGATTAAGCAACTCGCATACAAAATTTTCATTTTCATTAAAAAAACTGTAATAAAAATTATTTACATTAGTTCACTTTCTGTAACGGAAGTCGTGTTCTTTTAAATATATTAACTTGTACGAGTATATTCTTTATATATGTATTCATATGGTCATTATAGTGGTCCCCCGAGGGATCTTTATAATCGTAGCCTAAGCTCTGCCAACCATAACATCACATTTCCATTAATCCCTTCGATATAGGCTAGTCTTCGTAGTCGTAGTGGTAATAGTCGATCTTCCTAGTCTTATTTATAACTTGAATACTAATTTAACTTCTCTGACTATTTTCTAATTTTATACAGATGTTACTAATTGATTTTATTATTCTTGAGAACTTTATTATTTTTATTACTTTATTACCTGAATATATTTATATGGGTATTTGCATTGGTTATCTATACTAATATTATAAAGAGGTAACGTTTGTGAGGTTGTAGGAAGTAACCTCTGGATCTGCTGAACCGATTTTGAAAATTCTATGTATTATGGCTTTCTATTTTACCAATAGAAAGCTACGTTATTTGTGAGTGTCATATGCTATATATTATTCCGAAAAATTAAGAGACTTTTTCCTGGTAGTCGGATTTGCAAAGTAAGTCGGAGAAAAAACGGTCGAACGAAAACGTTTCTAACTAACGCTGCCTTAACGATGAGAGAAATATATGATTAAGTTCTAGAGAAGCTGTAGAGCTTGATAATGCATACAAAAAAGTCAACGACAGCATTTGTCTAAATTTTATATTTAAGTCACAAAGTAGTTTTTTATATTAAAAAAATAATTTAAGTCGTTAGGTCATAGGTCATATTATCAACAATTATGAATTCATATCAAAATAAGTAAATTTATCGTCTCGTGTTTAAAACAAAAGACTTTTCCCTTTTACTGCATATAATTTCCCTCTTACTACATAAATGGTTAAAGAGAAAAGGCACTCACAAATAAGACACTCACAAGAAGACACTCACAAATAACGGTAATATAGTCAAATTGGCATGCAAATACATACATACATATGCAGTAAAAATATAACCCTTCTTTTGGCAGTCAGGAAATAAATCATAGCACTCAGTAGTACTAACCGAACCACACTCATAATTTCATCACAAGTAAAAAGTTTTACCGTCCAACGAAGTGGGCACGGGTCAGCTAGTATTTTATACAAATTGTGGATCATAAACTATCCACGTTACCTTCTTGCGTCTCGTAAAATCGTTCAGTGATATTGATTATAATAAAGCAATTAAAATGTTACGAAAATATACCCGACGTATTATTTTTATTTGATAAATATGACACACTTTTGATTTCACTTGGAAGACCTACATATGTATGGTCGAGGTACCCATAAGCAACGAATTTTACCCTAATCGGCGGATAGAATGAGAAACTTGGCGAGGCTGGCGCTGCTGATGCCGCTGAAATTGTAGCGATACGCGAGCGGTTCATTTTGCAGTTCATGCAGTCTTGTGATCTACTTTTGTAGCCAGTTTTCTAATCTTTATCTGTATTGTTTCTCACTAAAAATCTTAGTAAATGCACTGGCTATGACTAGTGAGTTTCTAACATTCATTGGTTAATATACATGTGAAATCTTAGGTTTCAATTACGTGCCTGCTGGCTACTGCCTTTGTTACCTCAGTAAAATTTCAGTGGCATTTAAGTTAAAATCATGTTCGTTACCCATTCGATGATCGGTCATTTTCAGAAATAGAAACATGCTTGCTTACTGCATCGCATATTTGAATGCAAAAGTAAATGATAGTAGTGACTCTTACTTTTCATTATCTGAAAGCCCGCAAGATTTTTCAAAACCTTATCGGGTTCAAAAAATCTATAAGGAGACATTTACTAAAGTATGAATACCCCCCCCCCCCCCCCTTCCGTCTATTAGCTTATTCTCATATCCAATTGTTATAAGGATAAGCTAACAGACGTTAAAATATTTATTTATTTCTGTTTTATTATATTTATTATGTACTACTTTAAATAAATAACACTTGGTATGTATCATTTTATCATCATAAACATTTAGCAGCAATAACCCTGGCGGTGTGGTCGTAAGATATTGCTAGTTGGTAATAGGCCCATTTGGTTATACTCTATTGTGTGCGATAAAGTAAACAAACAAACAAAAAACAAACGATGTCGATAAAACTTTCAGATAAATTCAGCTGACACGTGCGGCGACAATTCCATTTATTGCACGATTGCTGTCTTAAATCCTTATTTCTGATGGCAATAACACCTATATGCTAAAGTACGGGCCAAAGGAACGTTCCGATGGGGTAATAAACCGGGCTGTCAACAAGGATGCGGCTAACGTCGATATTGCTTATCGATGAATTACGCTTGCTCGATGAAACAGTATTATACATCTCCATTTATTATAGTACCGATTGCTATATTTATTAATATTTTCGGTTTAAGTATTATTTTAGAATTAGAGTAATAAAATGATGACCTAATTATGTGATGTGAGTTATTAAAAGATTACTTAATAGATAACTGAGTATCATAGCATGGCTTAGGTCATTATTAATTTCTAAACAGTCATTAGTAAAATGCAAAATGTTATCGTGGCATTTTGTAATAATGAGTCCCACATATGTATATCATGAAATGCTGCGCGGATATAACATCATTACTTGCCTATCAGTTGAGCAATGGAGACCATATTTTCTAACCTGGAGCTATTGAAGTTGAGGGTGAGATTAAAATGCAGACTCGGTGCTTTATACATACCCTAACATTTTGTCATTTTTTGACGAACTGAAAAGTGACCCGACAAAAGTTTAGTTGCTCAATTTCAATAATATAATAATCTGATAGATAATCTGCGAAAGTTATGACACGCATCCCTACAAGCAGGTATTAAAAGGGGCGGGCCGGCCGGATATGATTTATTGCCTCACCGGAACGTTCCTTTAGCCCGTACTATAGTGACTGCCAGACGTCAATTCCGTCCACGCCGAAGTCTACGACGGAGCCATTATGTAATTATTAAAATTAAAATAACTCATAAAATCCTTTTTCGCCAGTTTTAACTACATAAAACCTGTAAAGTATGTTCATTTCGTTACTATTTTTCGAAACATTTTTTTTTTTTTCAAACCAGTTCTTTTTCCAAACGTCTTACCATCTGGAAAGACGTGCCCTAACCTGGCCCGGACACGTTAACGTACAAAAATGTCATCGATATCCCATTGACTGTTCTTCGATCTTCAGTGAAATAATTTACAAATCTGAAAACTTGGTTTGTAAAGCGTATGTATAACGGTTAATTTAAAAATAATATTGTATATTTATATAAATTATTATGTATATATTAATAGTATATCATATCATATTTTTATTTATTTTAGTTCATATTTTTAGCAGTGATTTTATAATTGTATTTATATATTTTATAAAATTATAAATATGTTTATACCATATATCATTTATTATTTATTGATATCGTATTTACGTATATGTGTATTTGCCATATTGTATTACCTACAGTGTATTATTCGTACAAATTTAGTGTTTTGATTTGTATTATAATGTTATTTATTTATAGTTATATATTATTCAATCTTAAAATAATAATAAAAAAAATAAATTAATTAAGTACATTCATTTATTATAAAAATAAAAAGTTTTTTTAAGTTAATTAGGCTAATTGTTACATAACTTGTATTACTTATTTTAATTACTCTGACCCGCCTAGATACCGGACAGTTTAGTCCTAGTTAGATGGGCAATGAGCATTAGCTGCATTTCGGTGTTCAATTTTTCCGAGTTACTTATAACATTGATAACAATGGGGCTAAATGTACAAAAATAAAATGAATAAAGTATTAAACCTTAAAAAAAAAAAAAATACTACACTAAAAAGAAGGATTTTTATTCTTGATCACAGGTATATATATGGGTACATTTCAAGCTCGGTAATCTCTTTCATCTAACTGTTACAAAATCAGTCGACGCACCGCTCCCGAAGTCTCATTATAACAAGTCTGTCCGCCGCCCTTTCGACAAATTTGTCCCCTGTGGTATTCCGCTAATGAACATTTTTAAGTCCGCCCCGCGACAGGCCAGACGGAGAGGAATTTTACTTGAAGTTTTCGGCCAAAAGTTTCGGCGTTATAATTAAAGAAGGAGTAACTGGAGCCGCTCGACGTCTTGTCCGGGCGTACGCGCCGCTAACAAGGCGGGACACGCGACAGCATCGTTACATAGTACGCGGACGTTCTCCCCTCGTTTCACACGAATAATGCACAATTTTATTTTAGTGGGAAATTTCGTAAATTCCTTGCTTACTACGGAATGGATTCATCGAATGCTATTTGAGTAATGTGGTTTCGACGTTTCTAAAATCACAGATTTTAGTGTTGTCTTAAAAATTAGTGATTTTGGCGACATGTTAGTTTTATGTTACGACCCTTTTTTACGGCCCGGTGGCATAGTGGTTAGGTCGCCTGATCTTACATTGCAAACAAGTTTCTGAGTCTCATTCCCATCTGTGTCACTATTTTCCGTTGGGATAAAATTAAAGGAAATTCGTTTTAATACTTCCGATCGAATGCAATAACAAGATACACTTACACTCATATTTCAAGCACGCTATTTCAAAAAGGTTGGCTGTAAGAGGAGTCGTATGATATTAAACCCGCCGTTGAAAATTCCCAATAAAGATTACAAACAAACAAACACAATAACGAACAAAGAGTAATAGAGCTGACTGATCGTGCAATAAATCTATTACGAAATTTTATAAATAGGATAAAACCGAATTTACCGCTTGAAGTTTGTAGCACCCTATAATCTTCACAGTGGCGGAAGCGGATGTGACCTAAACGCGGAACAATGGATTGACAGCTCTTTCAGTCCACCATAGACTGCAACGTCGCTGAAACATCGGGTGCTAATTCCTTTCTATCATATTTAAAATGTAAGAACTAATTACTATAAAACATTGTTCTGGCTTATAAAAATAACAGGAACCGAATGGAACCTTAACCTTATGCTTATTTGATTCTGTCACCCAACTGGGACTAGCCCGTTCTAGGATGGACAGGACTCTAATTTTGCAGTAAATGGGCTCGATTGCGTTTCTTCGTGAACTAAAATCGTAAATTAGTTCGTGTGAACGACACAAGGCAATACGCTAGAGCGGAATGTAAAATGAACGGTTGTCATTTTTTCGGATTTAAACTACCCACCAAAGATAAAGCATCTGAATCTTACATCGCACGTAATGTGTTCAAATTTATTCAGACGAGATAGTTTTTATCGACGATTATTAGTATTACTATATTCCACTCTAACGAGGTATCGTTCGCTTGAACTATATTTAGTTTTAGTTCACAAAGAAACTAGAAGAAACAAGAAAATTTTAGTTCACAATTGAATAATCTTTAAGAAAATAATAATAATTATAATAATAATAATAATCAAAGAGTAAAAATATAAAACTAAAAACAGTATTCATAAAAAAAAATAACAATAATCAAAGTGTAAAAATATACAAATAAAAGCAGTATTCCTAAATCATGTTACAAAATCAGTGAATAAATTGTCTATAAAATTAAATTTTAAAAATAAGGTTAAAATAAAAAAGTCTAAAAAATATAACAAATTTAAGTAGGTAGTCGATTGTGAATATAAAATTTTAAACCTAACATCGGCGAAATACTATGGACTTACCCCGTTTTGTCGTTGTAAGTTGGTCAAGTGGCTAGGGGAACAGGACAATATTACTTTAGTTAACGACTTTTGCCGTAAGTTACATTATATTTCCAAACGATTTATTGATATGCAGAAGCAATGCTGGAAAAACTCTCATCAATGACGATAGATATCGGTCTGGAGAATGGTTGCATACATATTATGGCAAAACGATACAAGTTGAAGCGTTCTACAACCTAAGGGCAGCGCGTGGGAATTCTATGTACAATATTCAGTAACCTTGCTACAGTCTTTAAAGAAGCCGCTGTTTCTACTTAAAGGTATTCTGACCATTTATTTTTAAACGACTGACCAACAAAAAAGATGTGTAATGTGTTCAGGGTTCATCTATGTATTTTCGTTTCATTATTCCACCATAACCCCTAGACGCTTGAACCGATTTGGAAGTGTTTCATAATATTAGAATTGTTATGTTATCATTAGTGCTATTGGGTAAATTAACTGTCAAAATATCAAGTGAGCAGTTATTTATCTAAATGTCGATATGTCCAAATGTCAATAAATTATTAAAAACGTGTTTAGTGCCAAATAAAAGGTCAGATTGAGTATATTCCAGAACGATATACATGAATCTATATGGATAAATACATTAGCCACATGTATTTCATTAAAAAAAACATAATAAAAATTATTATGAATAAAGTAGTTCACTTTCTGTACGGGCAGTCGTGTTTTTTAATTCAATTTAATATATTTACTTGTTATGACTATTTATTTCAATATGGCAGCAAAGACTTGTTAATAACTAGAGTTGTCAACTACAACGGGCGAACCCGTCACCTCAGGAAGTGTAAAGGATTAGTCGTTCTGTCTCCCTGAAGTGAGCGTAGAAGACTAAGACAAAGCAGTCCACCGTCAAGCTCCGCCACATGCTCGTAAGAGGCCAACGCCCCCCTCTATTTTGAGGCGACCGGCTCGGGTTGCAAGCCTAACTAAGCCTAACTAAGGTTGTGTTGGAGCCTCGGCCAACATACCCACAACAAAAAAGTAATTTCTACAGAATCGAAACCGCAAATTCGCTCAAATACACACGAGCCAGCTGCAGTTGATTTCCAACTAAAATCGGCATTTTACGGACAGTCAGGTGATGACTAATGTCATTTCTTCTGATCGATACGAAATTAACGCACATTTCTCACCCCACTCACAACTATTGCGTCACTGCTTACGATATAAAACGCAGTACATTTCGATCGATCAATATCATTTCCTGGAGCGCAGTTAACCGTGCATTAACAAGTACTCGCGCTCTACACTTCACTTCGAGTCAACAAATCACGCATAGTATACGCGACTACCATTATCTTCGAATCTATCGCGGCGCTTCAACTTCGGATACACAACTACGGCTTCACCTCGCGCCCACACTACCTACACAACGGCGAAATATCAATCAAGGCGTTACGAACTGGCAACCTACTACAAACCTTCTGATTAAATACTTCAACTTCAACATCCACGACTTTTAATAACGGAGAAAACTTCCTGATGAGAACCACCCTTCGCTCACAATCAATTGGAGTCAAGTGAAGGGTGGCCCATCTCACAGTTGTAATGTTTTATATTTCAAATTTCAATGCAATCATTTTACAGTTATTCTTTTTATGATCCGTATAGTGGTTTACAAGTTATGGTCGTTTTTCTCAAGGCCGTCGACTTGACGCGCGAAACTGTTGCGCGCAAAAGGTACGGCTGAATTTTTACGTCGCGAGATAGCCAGGAGTGTTACCCAGCGGGCTTACATTCACGCCCTTACTTCCAATTCCGACCAGATTACTCTAGTCTCTCGATTGGTTCCGAATTCGAGGTTGCTTGCGCGGTCCTCTCCCTTACGAAAGCGGTGAAACGGTGTGTACCGAATTTATCACGGACCACAGCTTTCCCCGGCTATTCACCCAGGATCGGGTAGCCGATGGTCGTTTCAAGAGCAGTCGCCTTAAGGTCCGCAATTACCCCCGCTCTATAGGAAACAGTACTGCTTCCAGACTCCTCCAACTGTTAGTCAGAGTGCACAGTCGATTGGCTTACGCCGCACGGTGCGCAGACCGTTCAGGAGCGCCAGAAGATTCCTAGGGGAAAGTAGCCCTAAGGCCAGAGTCCTGCCCGGGCTCGCACTTCATGAGTGGAGGCCGCCGGATGGGTGTTGACCCGTGAGTGTGACCAACCCTGAACAGAATGGGTCGTCGTGGCCAACTTAGCAAGGGCCCATTATCCCCCGACTTGTAAATACACTGCGCACAGCATAGTTTAGTTTGTCTAGTCTAGGTAAATGTGATATACTCTTAGCACTGTGCTAATATAGTAAGCTATTCGCGCTGGCTCCGTTTCCGCGTGAAACTTTTCTGAGTTCGCGATATGATAGGAGTGGTGAAACAGCGCCTTCTACTCGCTGAATTTATCGTAGTGTCGTGAAGATTAAATTGGGCTTCGGCGGCGGCGATGTTCACAGTCGCACAGTGATTCGTACAGAATAAGCCAGGGATATATTATATGTACATATAATAACAAGGTCACTCAGAAAGTTTTCTGTAATAAGTAAATAGCAAAATATATTTTTTAAAACAAGCTTTTATTAAAATGCTTTATCCCGAGCAAACCCCGACTACAGCAGCCATGTCATAGTGGAACTTGAAACGGGCTACCATATTTGAATGCTATACAGAATTTCGCGTTTGTGCTGTTGGCCATGGAATAATCCCCTCGTTGGAAGCCAACCCTGGGTGCAGCAGCCCTGTCGCGGTAAAGCTCAGAACGGGCTACCATAATTGGATGCGTAAACAACATTTCGTTTCTGTGCTGTCGACCGTTGATGACTCTCCTCGTCGAGAGTCAACCCTGGGTGCAGCAGCCATATCATGGTGGAATTTACAACAAGCTATCATAATTGAATGCGTATACCAAAGTGTGTGTCTGTGCTGTTTACCCTGAAAGAGTAAACTCGCCAGGAGCCGATCCTGTGTTTAGAATCAGGTCTTGCTTACCTTAAAAATGCATTGGTATCGGAACTGAACCAAAATGTAAAATGTCAGCTTCATAGGATAAGAGGAAGAGAATTAATTCAGCTTGCAGGATTTGACCTAAACAAACTAACAAACATTGCAAGGTAAAAGCCAATATATCGATGGGTAAAAGCAAATTAATAGGCAAAATAATACCTTGTAAGAATATTTCAAAAAATACACCGCCAGATTAAAAGTACGATATTTCTTCACGAACTATTTTATACAGTCGCTCTTTCTAGCCCCTTCAAAATGAATTTTTGACGACAATATATCCCTGCCATTATTTTTAAGAGCGTGTTAGCATTTTTCATGCGTAAATCAAGAATTTAGTAGTTTTTGAAGTGATTTTGGTCACATAATTAATCGGTTTAGCTTCTTTTGACTTCAGTCATCTTAATCACCATATATATTTATTTTACCTCTATTGGATAATTAATATAAAATTAGATAATTGACTTAGTAAACAGCGGATTTCGAAAGCGCGATTTCTGGATGACGCGCGAAGACTCAATTTTGAAGTAAAATTACACCAATTATTATTACTAGGTAAGAAGGTAAGAAATATTAATTTGAAGGAACATATCCCGAAATTTAAAACGTATTAAGAAAAGTTCGATTTAAACATCATACACTTGTATTTTTATCATGTCTAAGAAAGTCAAAAATCTAGAAATTGACTAAAAGAAAATACGTTATATCTCATAATCTAGAAGTAATTTGACAACATAAATAATTTTATACGTAAGAAAAAAGATTGTATTATAAATATGTAAAAAAGAAAAAAAATCCGTCTTCATCTTTTATGATAATAATTTTTCAAAGTAAGTATAAAATCGTGTGCCTCGAACGGCCTATAATCATTCGCTCTCTGACGCTCGTCGACGCAGGGTCTATGTCGGTTGATCTTCCGCCGCCGCGCAAGTGCCGCTCGTGATATTTACGTAAATTATAGTGTGACTAAATAATTGTGATACCGAAGTATTCTGTATTTTATTTGTGAATCTGAACGAGGCTATTCATGTAAGCAATATTTTGATTAATAGTGGACTAAGTATATTAATAGCTGTATTTAAATTATATTTTTTTTCTACAAACGTGTTATTATTCTACTTACAGAACATGGGTAGAAAAGAAAGGAAATATTATTATGGATCAAAGAAATCCGTGATGTCACGAAAACGTAACATGATTAATAATTTGCAGAAGGCAAGAGAATCTGCGTAAGTACCTATTTAATTTTCAACATGGTGTCAATGTAAGTTATTGTTTTTGTAACCAACATAATACTCGTAGTCAAGTAAATGACAAATCCACTAGCGATCACCCATCAACCGTAACAGTTTATTTTTACCCGACTACGGAAGAGTCAAAAGGAGGGTTATGATTTTAGCAGCCTATGTAAGCATGTAGGTATGTATATATATGTATACTAGCTGCGCCCAGCGGTTTGACCCGCGTGGTGATGGAAAATTGTGATAATGATGATAAAAAACCATATATCTTTATAAATTATAGACTATGTGTTATTCTGATGTGTAAGCTATATTATTGAAAAGTTTCATCAAAATCCATTCAGTAGTTTTTGCGTGAAAGAGTAACAAACATCCATACATACATACAAACTTTCGCGTTTATAATATTAGTAGGATAGTAGGATAGAATTTAAATTTCGAATGTCAATTTCTTAGATTTTTTTCCTACTTACTTGACCGTTATCGTTATATTTTAGAAAATTCACGCTATATCTTTATAAATTATAGCCTATGAATTATTCTGATGTGTAAGCTATATTATTGAAAAGTTTCATCAAAATCCATTCAGTAGTTTTTGCGTGAAAGAGTAACAAGCATCCATACATACATACAAACTTTCGCGTTTATAATATTAGTAGGATAGTAGGATAGAATTTAAATTTCGAATGTAAATTTCTTAAATTTTTTTCCTACTTACTTGACAGTTATCGGTATATTTTAGATAATTCACACTATATTTTTATAAATTATAGCCTATGTGTTATACTGATGTGTAAGCTATGTTATTGTAAAGTTTCATCAAAATCCATTCAGTAGTTTTTGCGTGAAAGAGTAACAAACATCCATACATACATACAAACTTTCGCGTTTATAATATTAGTAGGATGTAAGTATGTATTTTAATCTGTTCCCTCATATCTCCAAAACTTCTAGTCGTATTTTGACAATCGAGGAAATGTGAGATTCGAGACATTAAATGATCTCAAACATTATCAATAAGTTTGATATTATCAATAAGTAAAACTACGTAATAAGACAAATAATTACTTAAAAACTAACAATAGTAGATTTTAAATGTAGACACCTAGTTATTAAATTACCTTAATTTATCATTATACTAATGCTCCCTGGATTAAATATTTTTTTATTATGTGATTCGTTAATAATCTATATATTGCAGTTTAAAAACTTGCATTAGCTAAACCAATTTCAATAGATCTTGTAATATCTCAGAAGTTGGGGTTACCATTTTTACGTAACTATTTACAGTAACTATTAATTAATGTTTGGCAGTAAGTCAATAATTACTTAATTAGAGTACTCAAAGAAATTACAAAATGGTCATTAGTGATAGTATAAAATGACCGCGATGTCCAAATCATTATTATTTATACCATCACTAACGACCATTTCGTAATTTCTTTGTGTACCCTAATTAAGTAATTATTCACTTACTGTCAATCATTAATTAATAGTTACGTAATAATGATAACACTTACTTCTGAGGCATTACAAGATCTATTGAAATTGGTTTAGCTAATACAAGTTTTTAAACAAACAATTGAAATATATAGATTATTAACGAATCACATAATTTAAAAAACATACATAATGGCAACATATACCGGACAATCGTGTTTGGTATTATCGTGCAAGTATCGTGTTTGGTATATGAGTACATTTCGAAAATATGTACTGATTTCGAAATGTACTCAATGAGTACATTTCAAAAATATGTACTGAAAACCCCGAAAATATGTTAGTAGGTTTTAGTTCTTTTAACTTTTTACTTGTTTAGAATGCATTACTATTAATAACTTGTTGAAATATAAGAGTTAGGTACACCGGAATGAAATATTGTTATTTTTTATTCTGCGGATTCCCTAATTTTCTTAATAATCGTCTTTTGTTTTTTTTCAGATCAAAATTAAGAGAATCTTTAATAAATACTAAAACCCCCAATGCGCCCTCAACTGGAACTTCTGCATCGCCTCCTACTAATATATCGTAAGTTGCAAATTGTAGTTGTTTTTAATCTACTAAGTGAACTTTTATTTTGTTTTATTTTCTTTAATGTCAGCAATTTTATTTGTAGGATTGAAAACATGGATATCGATTTTATTGAAGAAAGAAACCTTAATTTGCATCATCCATATTTGTATAAATTTAATTAAAATACATAATTAATCTATTTTGGACAATCTTTTTATTTTCTTCGTAAACTTTAGTTATTTACTTATTAACTAAAAATATAGGTACGCCATAGCTACAGATCAAGATCGTTTAGTCGCCGTAACGTTGCAACTGTGTCCCTTACGTGAGGAAAAACCCACACAGGCGCACTCACCTCGCGCGTCGAGCGGAGTGCCTAGATTTGGGACAACGCTCTTAATGATTTCAAGTGCCTTTATAAATTTGATAACAAGTTCCCTTTTAAAGCTGTGGCATTACTGTAGGCGAAGTCATATTAGGTAAAGTATTCTTGATAGAACTACCGAGAAATTATTTGTAAAGTATCTCATAATTTTACCTAATCGCAAATTAGGTCTGAGTCGAATGTGGGCCCTTGCTGAGTTGGCTCACGGATCAACACCCATCCGGCGGCCTCCACGCATGAAGTGCGAGCCTGGGCAGGACTCTGGTCTTAGGGCTAGTTTCACCTAGGATTCAACCTTCTGGCGCTCCTGGACAGTCTGCGCACCGTGCGGCGTAAGCGAATCGATTGTGCACTCTGACCAACAGTCGGGGGAGTCTGGAAGCAGTACTGTTTCCTATAGAGCGGGGGTTATTGCACCTTGAAACGACCATCGGTTACCCGATCCTGGGTGACCCGATTCGATTGACGACCTCAAACTCGTAACCAATCGATAGACCGGAGTAATATGGTCGAAATTGGAAGTAAGGGCGTGAGTGTGAGCCCGCTGGGTAACATACCTTGTTATCTGGCGGTTGAAGAGTTGTCCTCTACAGGCATATGGTGGAGCTTTAAGGTGGACTGTTTTGTCTAAGTCTTCTGCGCTCACTTCACGGGAGATAGAACGACTAATCGTTGAAACTTCCTGAGGTGACGGGTTCGCCCGTTGTAGTTGACAACTCTATTTTAGTCGAATAATGTTAGAATTGATACCTGAGTTCACTTTCATAATTGTCATAATTGTGATGCATTTGTAATAACAAAGGCATCAGATAAAATAACAGCCGGTGTTTCAAAAAGATATGAAGAGACTGATGCGAGTAAAGAAATTCGTGTGCAACTCAGTAGCAGAGCTAACAGGTACTTCGCCACCCTCTTAACCTCTCATTTGCTTTAGTATATCATGGAGCTAAACTACGTCAGGGTTACTCGCTGGATACGCTTACGGAACGCTGGATTCGGAACACGTAATACTGACGCATTTATAGCCCACGAGATACTGAACCATACGAGAAGAGGGTGGCGCAGTACTCTTATAGCTCCACTAATAAAATGCAAAAAAGCATATAAAACAGAGTTTGTTTTTATAATAATGTTGAAATATAGCAATGGGGGAAGTTCCCTAACGCCGGACGGCACCTAGCGTCGGTCACTAATAGTCGCGGCGCGATCTCAACAAGTAGCGGCGCGATCGATACAAAGACGGTTGAAAAATTTACGGGGAAGCGTAGGCTTTTCCTTTTTCTACGTCGTTGTATCGATCGGGCCGCGACTTGTCGAGATACTATTAGTGTTCGACGCTAGGTGCCGTCCGGCGTTAGGGGACTTCCCTCTAAACTTCTAAAGCAATGGCCAGTTTGTATTTCAGAGACTTATATAATTCTATTTTTGTTTATATTATTTTCATAAATGGTTCCGTTGTAATACAGGTTGTTTGGGGCCTGAAATCCTGTTTTACAAGGGGTCATTCTGCGCATTAAACTGTACGAGAAAACCAAAAAAATAGGTTTTCGTTTTTTTACAAATTGGCAGTTTCTTAAAAGATTATTTTACATAAAAGACCGATATATATTATTTATTATATATCTATATTATTATTTATAATATATTAAATATATTATTTAGAATTTCTTGATACAAATGATATAAGTATTTACCTACCGTATTTACCTACCGTATTTACCTCAGTGATATGCATATTCTCTAAAATATCATACTCAGTATGATAAACTCAAACTGGTAATACAAATATGCCACATACTATAGTTCTGCGCTAAGTCTCGTGTCATTTAAGAAGCGCAACAGGCTTTTGGCGCCAGATTGTTTTACCTCCTCAGATTGGAGGTAATGACCACCCAAATAGGTGTATCTTTTGAGCATCAGCGGGCCACACTCGCCCATGAGGTGTAGGGGAGTTTCCTCTGCCCCTTGGCAGAACCTGCACATTTTCGTATCCCGGAGCTTGAGGTTGTATAATACATGTGTTTGTTCAGGCCACAATGGCCCGTGAGCGCCCCACCAGTATGCGTAGATTGTTCCTATTTAGCGATAAGGCCTCACGGGCAGTTTTACGGTCGTAAGCCCTAATTATCGCTTTGAAATGATTCAAACCTGGGGTGATGTTCTAGTGGTTGACGGATTGTTCTAAACATATTTTTTGAGCATTAGGTTTGCAAGAGTTTTTGGTACGCCACAGCAAGGTTCAGGCCCGTATAACGTTCCCTTCGCTCACCTCTTAGCAAGTTCGTCGGCTTTTTCATTTCCTCGATTCCTGCATGTCCGGGAACCCATCATAGAATTACCCTGTTCTTTTCACCTAGTGAATTAAGTAGTGATACGCATGTTTGCACTAGCTTAGGATTAATGGTATTCGAAGCTAAGTAGGGCCATAAGAGCTTCCTTGCTATCTGAGTGGATATAGATATAAGTATACTGCAGCCTCGCCCCCTCCCTACCAGTTTTGGAAGTATATCTCCGTCTGGAATTAACCTTCAGGATGCCTCCAATCTCTCGACTGTTTACGAGTCCGAAGTCGCTTGCGCGACCTCTACCTTCCGTATATTCAGCGGTGATTCGATTTGAATCTATCACGGACCAATGTCATATTTTTCCCGGCACTGAATTCAGAAGCAGGTAGCTACGAGGTCATTTCAAAAGTGGTCAAGGACAGGTCAACATCCACCCCCGCTGCTTACACTAGGAGACAGTATATTTCCATAGCCTCCATCAGAAATTAGTCAGAGTGCACAGCCGATTTGCGTCACCGAACGGTGCGCAAACCGTCTACTAGCGCCGGGAGGCAATCCCCCAGGAGAAACCGATTCACCAGTCGTGAGCCGTCCACACGAGGAGGCTACTGAATAGGAATTGAATCGTTAGTTGGACTGATCCGAGTACACAATGGATCTTGTGGCCCAAGCTGCGCGAAACCGTTCGCTACCAAAATTAAATAGACAAACGGATACTTTTACTCGATCGATTCACTGTGCGCGCCACTGCCACTCGTTGACTGTAACGTCGATTTTCAGTAGGAGTGGCACGGCGACGACGGAAATCGCACAAGGACAGGAAGCGGAAATGTCGCCTGAAAGGGGCCACAGGGCGGGTGTTCCATTTCAGCACAATGCGACAAATCAAACACGGAACAACATCGCCAGCGCCAGCAAAGATACAAGAATAGCCGACTCGGTCAACATTTTGCCCTGTACTTTTGTATTATGTACATTAATGCTTCTTTAGGTCGCAGGGTAGACATTACCACGAGTGGTTTTTTCAACAACTAGGGTTGTCGACTACAGCGGGCGAGCCCGTCACCTCAGGAAGTTTTAACGATAAGTCGTCTATCTCCCTGGAGTGAGCGCAGAAGACTTGAGGACAAAATAGTCCACCATCTAGCTACGCCACAAGCCCGTAAGAGGCCAACGCCTTAACCGCGAGATAGCCAGGAGTATTACCCGGCGGGCCTACACTCACGCCCTTACTTATAATTGTGACCAGATTACTCCAGTCTCTCGATTGGTTACGAGTTCGAGGTCGCTTGCGCGGTCCTCTCCCGACCACAGCGTCCTTTGCCCGGCTGTTCACCCAGGATCGGGTAGCCGATGGTCGTTTCAAGAGCAGTCGCCGTAAGATCCGCAACCACCCCCGCTCTATAGGAAACAGTACTGCTTCCAGACTCCCCCGACTGTTAATCAGAGTGCACAGTCGATTGGCTTACGCCGCACGGTGTGTAGACGTCCAGGAGCGCCAGAAGGTTGATTCCCAGGGGAAACTAACCATAAGGCCAGAGTCCTACCCAGGCTCGCACTTCATGCGTGGAGGCCGTCGGATAGCTGTTGACCCGTGAGTGTGACCAACCCTGAACAGAATGGGTCTTCGTGGCCAACTCAGCAAGCGCCCATTAACTCCCGGTTTTTTCAACACATTATTTACGTGAAAACATCTATTCGCTCTATAAATAAGATAAAACGAATTTACCGCTTGAAGATTGTAACACCCGTCGTTTGGGCGATGCTGCAACCGCCGTTATCCATGGTAGACTGTCTACCCTTGCAACATCGTCGAAACGTCTTGTGCTACAAACTACAAACAACAAACAACCATACTCTATTCGTTCGTTACAGTGGTGTCCGATCTAACTTTCTAGTGTGAAAATATCAGACATTTGACTTTTTAGCTGCAGTATACTTAAACAGCAAGGTTGTATAAAACTGTTGTATGAAACAAAGGGCGTATAAAAAAATTACTTTGGTCTTTATTATCAAGCAAGTAAGATCGCAGCTCTGATATATGATACATGTTTATTTAACTAATGTTTATTTGCAATATCTTGCATTATACAATTTATCGTCGCAATTCTTAGCCTAAGCCCTATCCAGATTAATTCACTAAGCTATGTGTACAAGTAATACTTAAAAGTTCATTAGTTTTGTGAGAATGGCCACCCTTCACTAGACTCCAATTGCTTGCGAGCGAAGGGTGGTTCTCAGCATGAAGGTTGCTCCGTAAATGAGAGTCGTAGATGTCCGTGTAGAAGAGTTTATTCAGAAGTGAGTCGAAGTCGCCAGTTCTTAACGCCTTGAGTTGTGTTCGCCGTTGTGTTGTAGTGTGGGCGCGAGGTGAAGCCGTGGCGGTGCGTGTGTAGTCGAGGAGTGAAGTGTGCAGCCGAGATATCTGTCCACTGAGGGGACGATGTGTAGAGCGCGGTAACTGCCTGCCGAAGTAATGATGTAGCACGTGGCAACTGTCTGCCAAAGGAATGATGTAGAGGTGTGTAGGTGTACTTGACCACCAAAGGAATGATGCCGATCGAATGAAATGTACTGCGTTTTATAGGGTGATCGGTGATGCAATAGCTACGAGTGGGGCGACGCATGTGTCGCTAACCTGGGCAATATTTGCCAAATTTAGCTGGAAATTAACTGCAGCTGCTCGTGCACGTTTGAGCGAGTCTGCAGTTTTCTGTTCTGTGAAATTGACTTTTTTGTTGTGGGTATGTAGGGCCGTAGGCTCCTACAGTTTCATAGTCTATAGTAAGTACAAGTACCTATTAGAAACTAACAAAGCATCAGATGTTATCTTTTATAATAATAGATAGAGATGGGAGAACAGACATGCCAATGCAGAAGAGATGAATTTGTCACCAGTGCTGACACATACAATCTGTTAAACAGGATGGATAGCAGTCGCACTTAGTTAGACAGGTGTCTATGTAACAGTGGGAACCGTGTTTTAAATAAAAAAGTAAGTATACGTTTAAACAATGTTTTTATTTATAATAAAATCGTGCACACATGCATACATAGTTTAATAAGAGCTTGTCACTTTCAGTTGCAAATTGTTTTAACGTTAGCATTATAGGTATATCACTGAAGTGATTATAGTTTCACTGTAGTTGCATGCGTAAGAAAATACAATACGGAAATACAATAAGAAAATACAATACGGTTTTTATCTTATTTATAATGTCAAACAACCGCGATAGTCTTCGATTTCAACATATGTACAACACATCTAAACATTTAAAGTTTCGGTAGAGTACACAATTCGACAATGCAATACATACACTAGAACGGGCTATCATAACTGAATTCGTATACAAAATTTCGTGTCTGTGCTGTTGACCGTTGAGGAGTCCCCTCGTCGGGAGCCAAACCTGGGTGCCAATCAGGTCGTGCTTACCTTAAAAATGCATTGTCGTCGGAACTGAACCAATATGTAAATTTTCAACTGCATATGATATATTTGAGGAGTTCCCTCAATTTCTCATGGATCCCATTATCAGAACAGGATTTTGATAAAAATGGGACCGGTCTGGAAGTACATCCTTTCAAATAAAAACAAAATTCCAAATCATTTCATAAATTACAGAGTTCTGAGGTAACAAATATTATAAATTAAATACAACCGAATTGATAACCTCCTCCTTTTTTTGAAGTCCGTTAAATATTTATAAATACAATAGTTCGCTTTCTGTAAGGGCAGTCGTGTTTTTATCCTTTTTAATATGTTATCTATATTGGTATGCGTATTTCTTATATATTTAATAACCAGCTGACCCGGCGAACTTCGTACCGCCTAACGGTCAAAGAATGTCGTGTTACAGATTAGTTGAACTTAATTTATGATTTTATGGAAGTAATACAATGAATAGAAAATAAATATTATGTTCACTACTTTATTAAGATAATAACACAAAAAGAAATATAAAAGTACAAAAATTAAGTATATCAATCGCGTGTCAGCATGACATGATTGAATTAAACTATGTAATAATGTGGTCCGAATATTGTGGATGTCTTGTCGATTCGAAACCTTTATAATTTTTTTCTTTAATTTGAGGGGAGAGTTTACCGTATCGACGGGATGAACATTAAATGTTTGACAGTTACGAAACCCATTAACATTTTGTATGGGAAAATGTTTTTTCTTTTATTTTATTTTTTCGTTAATTTTTCAATGTTTTTATTAGTTATTCTGCTATTCGGGACGGAGACAAATATAACAAATCAAAAACCATGAAAATCGGTCTAGCCGTTCTCGAGTTATAAGAGTTCGAGCAATCCCGACTTTGTTTTATATATATATAGAAAATACATCGATCACAGGAAACTCTAGATTTTTATCCGGCAGTTGGAATAAAATTTGTAGTTAAAACATTTGTAAGTATAAGTTATTTGATTATTTCATGTTGTGTTTAGGGTGATAACATCCTTAAACCCACCCTTAAAACCACAATAGTATTAAACATTAAAAATGCATATTTACCATTTAAATGACGTCATAAATGAAGAAAATCAAGTCTCCTTAATGTTCTCAGCGTTGATTTAAATAGAAGCGGCGCAGTGAACGGTCCGTTGCCTAAGCATATGTCATCGGCAAGCTATGTGTCAGTAGCAAGTATTGCTGTCGCATGTTTGCATTAATAGAGCGCTACTGAACCGCATGATGACAACTCAGACTCCAGACCACACACCCACTAGTTACATCACCATTCTTCTGCACACAAACATACAGATAACGCGACGGCATAGAATCATAAAATAGAGGACATGGGAACTCGCCAGATCTTCAATTGTACAAGAATCCTTGATTTTTTTGCAATATCCCAATCCGGCCCCTATTAAATTTAGTCTGACTACAAAAACCTATCGGAATGCTCATGATATGAAAAGTGAATAATAATATCGTTATTTTATCCACTGACCGAGAGTTTAGTATGTCACATGACTTGATAACGGATAACAACGTTACTCATTATACAGAACTATGATCTCACTCCCCAATTAGGGAACAATCGGGAGTATTTCATATGTAGACATGATAACAATAAAATGTTTTTGTCACTGTACTATGCTTATCACAGAAACTCTGGTGCAAAAGGGGTATTTTTATGAGCATTTACACCACGATGCTTCGGATACGGGACCGGAGAAGTGCATAACCTTTCACTACTGTATAATATCATACATAATCCTGCATATCCCTCCTACCTCAACGAGGCTTTTAGCGGGTTAGGAAATCACTCTTTCTTCGTCCAAGTCAGGATAAATCTCTACGTATCCCAAACCACAAAACCATTTTTTTGTAGTACTCCTTCACCGTACATACAGCTCGGCTATGGAATCAGATTCCTCCGGCAATTAGACGCTCTAGTTCGCTTTCCACCTTTAAGCAATCATTGAAAAAGCACTTCCTTTTACAATAAATATGAACCACAAATTCTGACATTTCCCTTATCCCTTCCCTTTTCTAACATTATTTTGGCAGTTTATTTATTTATTTATATATTAGTGTATATATGTATATACATATGTATTTAAGTCTTAACGATTTTTTTTTGTTTAGACTAGGTTTTTATATACAAAAAATGCGCAAGATTCCCTGTAATTTAAAATTTTATTTTATATTTGATCGTAACTTATAGTACTCAATTTTGGAAACACTTCTTCGAGTTGGTCGACTGGAAGATATTGTTTGTCTAGCAACAAGTCCGCCATTGTACCTTCAATGTTATATTATTCAATAAAGAGATTTTTTATTTCATTTCATTTCATTTAATTATGACATTTTCACTTAATTCCCTTTTAATTCTACCCAAGGACGTATCCAGGGTGGGGGGGGGGCAGGGGACGCCCCCACTCGCAATTCTTTGAGTAAAAAATAAAGTCGAGAAAAAATGAGAATCAGGGAAAATCCGCGAATTACCTATACCTAGTGTCAGGCACTTATCCAGGGGTGGAGGAGATAGTTGGGATTTAACCCCCAGTTTTTCGTTTTCGTTTTATCTTTCGTTACGAAACCTTTTCGTTTTATTGTACGGCAAATTCAAGTTTGGTGTGTGCCGCGCGCGTTATTTTAATGAGTTCCCCCCCCCCCCCCCCCGCTCCCCCGAAATTGAAGTCTCGATACATGCCTAATTCTACCCCTATACAGATCTCCTGGATCCAACATTAATCGCAACCACGTGAAACCGTCGAAATCTGTAAGATCAGCTGAGTTAGCCAAAGAAAATAACAGCTGAGCATCGCGCCGTAATAGCTATTATTTATAGTAAACGTTTTTTCGTATAACTTCTCGATCCGCACGTCAAAGTGAGATTCAGCGTGAATTATACCTACGCCTCTTTATGTGAAATCATAAAAATATTCCCACTGTATGAGCAGATGTCCCGAAATAAAAGAGAGCCGACGCTTGGGCTGGGACGCCTGTTGGTTAGTAGCAAAAAAACACAAGGGGATTTAGCGGATCGTTTGAACTTGGCATATCGGGCGGAGGGATTTCGGAGGTGAATGAAATTACGCTTATTTTGGCCCCAAAGGAAATTTCTTTTATGCGGCACTATGCAGGAAGGTGATTTAAAGCAGTCGAGATGTTTTTGTCTGCTGTAAAAGGGTAACGCTTTGTGTATCTGTATATACAATGGAGAAGATTCTTTGTTGAAACTCAAGGCAATGTGAAGTAATCTATAATGGACTAATATACATTTTTTAACGCATTGATCTAAGTTTTCCGGTCGAAAGACAGCCTTCGCGCTCAAAAACCTGCGCCGCAAATTTTTGGGCGATTTTGTAAATAAATGCTAAAAATATCGTTTTTTCATGAATTCCCTCTTGTTACCTAGTAATTAATCTTGTTAGTCGTTTATATTAGATAATTATATAATATACATGGGGGGCGGCCGAAATGGTTACCCGTACCTATATCTGTCAAACGACGCAAAATACCTTGTTGGCGTCCGACGGGTTAAGGGACCAATTTCTGGCGCCTTATTTGGTATTTCTACTAAAAACTTAGTTTTTCACAAGGAAAACGCAAAATAAAATTCTAAAAACAATTATTCTGACAAATATAAAGTGGTTTGATGATTATTGTCAATCGTTAAGTAGATAAAACTTTTATATTCATAGTATAAAAACATATTTTTAAATTCATGGAGTGTAAGAATAATTCAAAATTGGACAAGAATTAAGTTTTTGCAATTATAACTAATTTGGTTAAATAATACAAAAACGTTGTATAATTTAAACTTCTGTTTTTTATTCAGTATAAATACATTACGTATACATACTAAACTTCTAGACATATTACATCTTTTTTTCCGGCGATTTCTACAATAAGACTCAACTGGAAGTAACTGCCAAAGAAAATCAGTGACAACTTTTTTTATCAAATACAATTTTGATCCTATTTCATTTGAATATAATTTATGTGTCCGGTCGTTCATGTTTCCAACGTTTCCGTGAATTGGAAATATGAAACAGAAAGAAAAACCATTAAGCTAATAGTAAATCCTTTTTCTAAATTCGGAATCCAAAATGGCAGAAGCATTAATTTAAAATTTTCTTCAGTAAAATCGTAATATAACATAAAATGGGATACAGAAAAAGCCTCCTCAAAGATCGTGCACATTTTCGACTGTAGACAGTTTGCGACTATGTACAATCGGGCGTCCCTGGAAACGCTAAACTCCCCGGCCAATCCTTCTACCACCGGGGCCGTTTGGCACTGCGATAAGATGCCGAGCCAATCTCGTCCGTTGGGGCGAATCCAATATACACGTGTGGAATGCTGCAGGATGAAGACCACCTCTTATCCTGTCCGCAGATGTCAACTACCATCACATACCAGGACCTACATCACATCACATACCAGGAGACGAACGACAAGGCAGCATATTTTTGGAGAGACATGTTCTAACCTGGCCCGAACTCCCTAATTAAATAATAAATCCTTTATGTATTAAAGTGAAAAATACTCAATAAAACATCCTTTTCGATAAAGGAAACTCGTCTTAAATTCAAATATTCAATAAAGAAAAATATGGCCTTTGGGTTATAACACTTTTAAAGTTAAGAAAAACATGTAGGGGAAGCGCTATAGTTATTGGCCATTTAAGCTCTTTCTATCCACTTTTTCACTCATTACTCTCTATCTCATTGAAATATTCCTTTGTAAATTTTTAGGCCTAATCTTGTTTATATTTTTGATTAGTTATTGAAAGGTTTATCTCAATTATAATAATATTTCATATGTATATTTATTATTAAAAAAAAAAAAACGAAATGCGACAGTAATTGGCCACTTTTTTATAGTAATTGGCCACTTTATGACACAGTTATTGGCCATGGTATTTATGATTACCTATTTTAGTAAAATATAGGATTTTAAACAAATGGGTAGCTACCTAGGTACCTCCTATATATTTTTTAAAGTAATAATTAAACTAATATAACCAAACGAGTTTTTAAAAAAAATTATTTATTAAATGTTCAAACAAATGACAAAAAATGCTTTAGTGATTATGAGAATTAATTTCCTTCAATAGCTCTTCGACATCCAGAGAATCTTCAGAAGTTGGATCATCCGAGTCGTCATCCAACTTATAACATTTGTGACACATGAAGTCACCTAAGTCTTCTTCCTCTGGCAGGTTCACTTTATGCTTTTTGGGAATACATGATCTGTGGTATGAATAGTTACATAAATCGCAAATTAATGCTTTGCGTTTCACGACGATCCCTTTACATTTTTGGCAAATATCTACTTCTTCGTTAGAAATAATTGTAATGTTATTACTTTTATCTATGCTAGATTTGGTTCCAGATATTCCAGGTGTTTCACTGACAGATTGATTGGTTCCTTCAACAATCTTAGATTTTTTAGAAGTTTTCTTTTTTAAAATAACTCCTTTGTTTATTTGTTTATTTTCGGATTGTTTTTGCTTTCGCTCGAAGGCGAGTTGCTCTCTTTTCATTTTTCTTTCATTTTTCTCGTCCTCTTTTTTTTGTTTTTCTAACAGTTTTTTCTCAATACACTTTCTGAAATTATCAGAAGTTATCACAAAAGGCAACTTTTCATCATTTCTAATGAATTTTCTTTTATTTTCTAGTGCTTTTTGAAAAAAGTTCTCTATGGAATCTGCTTTTCTTTTTAAAAAATCTGGTTTTGAAATTCTGGATGAACCAGAAGTTGACGGTTGATTTAAAAAATCCCGATTTTTGGTTGGAGTAATGGAGATTTTAAGGTTTGTGATATTATCGCTTGTACATGAAACCTCGATATTTGTGGTAGTATCTTTTACATCCTGTATATCTAAATTTGTTTCCCGATGATTTATCAAATTTATGCTTCTTGTCCCACTTTCTGAGTTAAAACAAAAGTCAGTTTTAAAGAATTTCCACAAGTTATGTAAAATAATGAATTCGTCATTGACATAACCGGCCGTGGACTGAAGAGACTCCATTTTGTGTATATTTTCAACGCCGACTACTCCCTTGAAATCCTCATACGACATTACGTTATTTTCCTTTGAACACTGTATCATGTCTTCTTTCTTCGATAAACATTTCGAGTAATCGATTGCATCCTCATCAAAGGGATACAAACCGCAAGCTTTGAATCCTTGAATCAAATTTTCCGGTTTTATTTCGTCCACAACATTTTTTAGAATAAATGAAAATGTCTGCTTCGTTACGACTTCTCCGATATTTTCTGCCTGAAACTGGCGTACAGCTTTTTTCCACTTTTTTTTAATCGGTCCAAAAACACTCACATCAGCAGGTTGCGTTATTCTTGTTGTATTGGGATAAAGAGCTACCAATTCAATCTTGTGCTCTTTACACAAGTAACTCAGCTGCAGAGTTATATGACTCTTGTGGCCATCAATGAACAGAATTACTGGTCTTTTAATATTGTGCTTGGTCAAATATGGGGAAAATATATCAGAAATGAAGTCGTGGAATACGTCAGCCGTCATCCAACCACTATCGCTTCGTCCTATGCCCCACTCCGGGGGTACAGTGCTTGCAAGCTTTTCTGGTAGGCGCTTATAAGGAAATACTATTAAAGGGGAACATACTTTCCCATCTGCAGAAAACGTAAAGAGTACAGTAATGTTCTCTTTGGCACTGCCTTGCTCTACGGCATAAACATTTTTGGCGCCTTTAGGTGCTAGAACACCCCCAGTAGAAGGGCATGTCTGAAAGCCTGTCTCATCAGCGTTAAAAATTCTTGACGGATCCTTCATAACTTCTGATAAATTTTCATCTTTAAGGAATTTTTTTATTTCTCCAAACCATTTCTTTATGTCAGCTTCTGTGACGCATGCACTTGCTCTGGTTACTCCTTCGCTAGTTCTTTGGGCTATAGTCGGATGTCTCTTCAAGAATGCTTGCAGCCAACCACGCCCTGGCCTGTTATTAGGGAATGGATTGTCTCTTGGATTTTCCGTAAGGTACATTTGAACCGTATTTATTAGGTCATATTTTTTTCTTGGAAACCCCTTTCGAGCCATATTGATGACCCATGCCTCAATGGCATCCTCTTCTTCTGTTGATAAATAAGGGTTTGGCCCAAATTCAGATTTCGTAGTTGGATTTTTAAGTTTGAACTGTAGGGTAGCTCTGGGTATATTAAACTTTTTCGCGGTGGCTCTTAAAGACAAAGCGTTATTTTGTATATCTTCTAAGGCCTGGTCTAAGATTTCTTTCGTGTATAGGGGTTGTTTAGGCATGTCTGAGGGAGAGAAATCTGTAAAAATAACAATAATAATGTTGAAATTCGGCAGTGGCTAATAACTGCAACCAATAAAACAGTAGATTGGCATAGCTATAGCTATTGGCCCCTATAATGTTATAGTTTTTGTCCTAGGCCAATAACTGTTAAATAAGTTCAGAATTATGTGAAAATATAGCCATGAGTACTACTCCACATGAACAATCTAATTCTAACAAAAAAACAATGACTTTTTATTACAACATGAAACACAGTTATTGGCATAGGTGGCCAATAACTATGACAACAAAGTTTTTTGCGCACAGTAATTGGCCACCCCAATTTTCGAGGTTATAAATTGACTAATTCTATTCTGAGATCAAAAATAATATTATTTAATCATATTTACCCCCTCCCGTTGTTGAATTTATTGTTTTCACAATGTCCTTTCACTGTCAAGACGTTTAACAAAAAGTTCTCCTCCTTAACAAATCCTTAAGAATAAGACGTGATTTTGGTGACGCTGTCAGAAATCGAAAGAAAGTAGGGGATAACGCCATCTAGTGACGGACTGCTATACCTCTATGGAAACAATACAAATGGAGTTACCAGATGGATTTTTAAGAAACGCTATTGAATGTAAGGAATTCTTATTTTTTAACACTAAACACTCAGTGTCCAATAACTATAGCATGGCCAATAACTGTAGCACTTCCCCTACTTTGATTAGCACCATGCATCTCTATCAGTTAAGTTAAAATCTATTTCATAATATTATATTTGCAAAAATGACTGGAGAAGCAATTGTGAGGATATTAATTTCTTCAAAAAGTTTTTCAATATTTACCGAATAGCCCTCTTTAGCAGCACAAAGATTCCACTATCAGAGGTGTTTACTCTTTTCTTGATTATTTTATTTCTAGACATCACAAGATCTTATACAGCATTATGGCATTTTGGTTTTCAATAGTTCAACACTTCCTAACACTTAACAGAAACAGAATAACTGTAAAATAAGGGTTATACACCCTTTAAAGGTTTCATATTCTTTGGCCTTAAATAGTAATCTTCCCCAAAACTTCTATACTTTGGCTGAATTTTTAAATTATATTTATAATTTTGGAATACATATTCTCCGTGTAAAATTTTTGTATTAAAAATGGCAAAATTGTGTACCAGAAAATGGATTATTACTTTTTCTCATGAATGATCCAAGCGGCATTATTACAATAATAAACGATGACACTGTAAGTTTGATTTCGAATTTACTAATTTCAGAAGCTTTGGTGATGACTGCCTTGTTTCAGTGGGAGATTTGACTGCGTTGTTTTAGATGCAATGATTTTCTGTTTCTTGAGAATATCATTTTTATTCATAATGAGTTTCGGTTTATTAATAGCGTGTAGGTTTATTAATAGCGATATTAGCCCTTGGTATAATAATACTTTTGAGGGACCAAGACTTTCGGCGTCACCCGTACATAAAGTAATGCAAGAAAACGTTTAATATTACGTTCCAACGCGGGTGGAGCAGCCGTGTTTTCTCTCCTGCACAATTTTGTGAACCACGTAAGCACGCCAAACTCCCCGTGCTAGGCCCGCACGCATTATATTCACACACACACACCCACCCATACGAGGCAGGCTAATTTAATAAATTTAAGGAATTTAAGTAAACGATCGTTTTTTAATCGACTGGCATAAGAAACGTTTTGTGAAATTATGAATTCGTGATTATACGTACATGAATCGGTAAGTAAGAAGACAGACACGATGGGTGAAAAGTGTATGAAATAAAGTAGAGATATAAATTTCACAGAAAATGTTATGAAGCGTGCTTTAACTGTAAAAAAATACGGAGTGGAATTTGAGCACGATCTGTCAATAATTGTATATAGCTGCTGTTTTTGTTAATTATACTTTTGAGTGCTCTACGATTTACACTATTCAAAAGAATGTTGAAGGAAGAGTTTATTTTAAGTTTTTATATAATTGAACATTTTTTGTTACCTTTACTTTCGGAGTTTAAGTAAAGGAAATGCTGGAGGAGCAGCCGTCATATTAGTCATATCAACTTTATTGCACACACGACGACTTGCTGGATCCACTTCGTCCTCGGAATCCTCAATCACTGAAAGTGTCTACAGAACTAAAATCGCTTCCCATTTTTTTAGATTCATCGATGTCCGACTCATCAGAAGATATTACGCGTTTCACCATATTGCCAATGAATATAATATGGTCGGAGAAACTGAATGAATAGACTGCGCACAACTTAATGTAAATTATGCGAAGCATCACGACTGAGTCATTTAGCCATTACATACAACAATATGTAATGGTTATAAGTTATTTATTGTGCTTGACACAGGCATAATTTTATTTGTTGAGAAATTTACGGGAAAAAAAATCGTAAAATTACGCAGTAACAGTCGCAATGCTATGACAAGTATCCTTGTATTGAATTCATCCAAAAAAATAAAAAAAACACATTAAAAAATAACTTATGTTTATGAAAGAATGACAAACGAGGGTTTAATAATGGATACGATGACTGTTGGATAAGAAGTTACGTTAAGGTGACTACCTCTCCCAAACAGTGAAAAACTGACATTTTGCGATCAAATTTACGTGACTCCCGAGAACATTTAAATTATAATAAAAATATGAGTCTTGTAGAAAAAATTTCAATATTTTATACTACGATGTCGAATTTTAATGTTTTGATTTTTTTCTTAATAAAAATAAATAAAATCTGAAGTCATCACTTTTTTGTAAATAGCATTTTTCTTGGAATCTATAAGGGTTAGCAACTTGAAACATTGTTGGTAATAAGAACGAAGTAAATGTTCAAAATGTAACATTGCTTTATTTTTAATTATTTTACTTTTTCCATTACAATCTTCCAAAAAACCAAAAAAATATTTTTTTGTCAAGCGAAATTTCAGTAAAATGTCATCTTGCACAAGCAAAAATAGTCCTTCCGTGTATAGCGCCCCGCTCGACTTTCCCTTGGCAAATCCAGTCCGTGCGTGGCAGCAAGCTGCGGCGGTATTGCTTTAGGCGCTACGTCGCTAATTTTTACTGTTTAACGCAATCTATTTCAAGATATTATTTTGCAAAAAGGTGCTAACTTGGAATCGATCACAAAACATGGGGAAGAAATATTCATTAGCATCCAATAATGCATTAAAAAAAATGTAATAGGGCTGACAGACTCAAAACGGTGAGTTTCAATGTAGCAAATTTTAATATTTTCGAGCGATCGACGCGTCGCATTCAGAGTCTGCATGATAATGGGGTGTTTACACGGTTCGTTTTTCGCCGTGCGGCTAATCGCTTCATAAATCGACTGACAAAGCCGCATCGCTACCCCATTTACATAAGTGACTGAAATCGCAAGCGACTAGGTCATATCTTCGAAAATGTTGAGCAGAACAGATGTTTTACGTGCCGGTATCGAAATAATTAGTAAATTAAATACTCAAGATTTGCTCGAAGAACAAAGAAAGAAGAAGAAAAAGAAGAAGGAAAGAAGAAAACGTAAATTTTGGGTACGCGGGTGGATTTCTCGACGCAAGCTATTGGGTGCTTCGGATTCTTTATTGGTGGAATGGAGTTCAGAAGATCCTGATTATTTTATAAAACGATTAAGAATGACTACAGATCAGTTTGAGATTTTACTACACAAAGTTACTCCGCTTATCCAAAAATGTGATACTAATATGCGTAAGGCGCTTTCAACGAAAACTAAATTGGAAATAATCCTGGAAGTTCTTGGCTACCGGTGATAACTACTCAAGACTTGCAAAGACTAGACTCAAGATAATGACTTAATCGCATGCGATTTCAGTCACCTGTGTAAATGGGGTGGCGATGCGGCTTTGTGAGTCGATTCGTGAAGCGATTAGCCGCACGGCGAAAATCGACACGTGTAAATACGCCATTACATCGCGGCTCGCGCGTAATCAAGTGGTTCGGCAGTATACCGATAGATGGCTTTGAAAAATAATAAGTTGCACTCCACAGTTTCGTCTCCCTCCTCGGCTTCCCCCCTCGCCTATGACAAGAAAAAGTCAAATTTGTGTTAGCCAACAGCGTCGCCTTAACTCATAGAAACGAGGGCTAATGTCTAAGAACAAGACCTGATTAATATTATGACGAAAAGATTGTTAATTGATAAATTTGGGGCTGATGGATAATAACAATATGGTAGGATTCAATCTTGCATTTTGAAAAATACTTGGACCTTAGTCACAGTATACCGGACAGTAGCTTCTCTTAGAACAAAATTGAAATCAAAGCGAATCGTAACGAGTTGTAAGGGCTCGGATGGTCGCCAGATGTTTCGCTACTCGGCCTACACAGATACCCGAACGCTTGGCCTACACAGACACCCGACATAACACTATTCTTACAATACTATGTACTTCTTAATCGGTTCGAGCGTTTAGAAGTTATGGTGCAATAAAAAAAACGGAAAACATACATAGATAAACCCCGAACACATTACACTCCTTTTTTGTTGGGCAGTCGTGTAAAAATATCACGTTGTCAATATCACGTTGGATGCATTGGGAATTCTATATTATTTTATTTCCTACATTATTTCCTTACGATCACTTGTCGATCGAATCGAATCGTAACCTCATAGAGTTATGTGGTAATCCCGTTGCAAAGTGCAGCCTTTGCAACTATCGGCGCATGCGCCTCCAATCGCTTGCATTGGGGCGCCGAAACCTGTCGCTGCGTTTATATGTGCGTTTGTGTGCGTGTCACGAATTCGTTCCGGCCGCCTCACTCCCTCTTTTCGTACAAGTCCATCTTTTTCAGAGTTGCCAATCAACATGAAAAAAAAAGAAGTTTTTTTCAATTTTTATTTCGGCGGTTCGGCGGTCGGTGATTGTATAGGATCGATTGGCGCAGGCCTACTTATATGTATTTAAGCAGGTATTGCAGCTTATTGCGATGTAACTTATTTTTTTATCAAATACACAAAATGTCGTATTAACTTTTATTAAACTAGTAATTATTTTCGATAGGTATCTAAAATTTTAAACCGCCTTAATAGAACAAATCACATGAGATCGTATTTCCGTGGCTAATTTTCATAAATATTTCGGAAATCACAAGTATTATTTATTTTGTAGAACATTAATATAATATTTTGGAAAACATTAGATTGTGATAAAAATAAATGTTTGAAAAATTATCAATAATAATAATATGACTCATCGATAGGCGGAAATATCAATTGCAGTCTTGATAGCTTTGTTTCAGACAGATTGTTATCATCTACCTCGGAACCATTAGATTCCGCACATTCTAACCATGATGTACCTAATTACTGTCTCAAAAATATTAAAAACCCAAATAATCAATCAGAATTTTTTCCTCAGTAACTCAGAAAATGAAAACCTTGATTTTGAACCAGAAAATGGAAACCACATTTTTTAAAAAGATTGTCGGCCAACCCTCTCGCGGTTCGTGTCTCCACTTCTTCAAGGAACCTCCAACTTGTTTATTTCTGTCAGCATATGTCTAGGAAATTCTACTTTATGCCCATAGAAACAAGATTGACCTAATCAAGGATCTGACATCCATTGCCATAATACACGTAGAAATTGGGCGAATCCGGCTAGGCACGTACCAGACTTCGATTTCGGGGGGGGGGGGGGGGAGGGGGGGCACTCATTAATATAAGACTCGACCCATAAAACTTAAATTTACCCGTACAATGAAACTAAAATACACCGGATTTTGGGGGGTTAAATCCCCCGCGACTTATGTAAGTGCCTGTCACTAGGTACATAAGTCGCGGATTCTCCCTGATTCAAAAATTTTCTCGACCTTATTTTTTACTCAAAATATTGGGGGGGGGGGGGGCGTGTCCCCTGTATCCCCCCAGGATACGTCTTTGAATCCGGCCTTTCGAACACTTAAAAAAGTGGTAAAAGTTTAGTTTGTAATAATATTCGATATTTTAATAAACTGCTATTGAAGGATCAGTTGCGGGGGGGGGGGGGATATGAATGCTGATAGCTTTAAAATATATGCTACCCAAATGTTAACTTCGTAAATATATTATAACATAGATGATAATGATTCTGAAATGTATAGACTGTATAAAAATGCATTTATTTGATTATCTTGAAGTAAATTTGGAGTGATTTTGGATACCGAGTAACTTTATTTAAAGTACATCTAGCGTGTATTTAGTGTACGTTCTGTATGTATCAAGGACCAATAAATACACATTGCAGAATATTTAAAAAATATATATTTATCTGATTGATGGGCAGGGTAGGCAACACCGCTCCAGACGTCAGAATGACTTCAGAAAATTCAGTGAGTTGCGGGTCGCCGATCGGTGCGGTCGTGTCTCGCGTGCGTGGGTGTGTGCTCCGAACTCGTATTGTTGCTTACCCGTCGCGAAAGCTCTTCTAACCTGTGCGTCCTTAATATTTTTCAGTCGTGATTAGTGTTTTAAGTGATGCCATTTTTAGTGTACCTACATACATACTAACAATAATAAATTTATGAATGTTTTAAAATACAATAAAAAAGAAGAAATTGCTGTAATTTACCAGCTGTGGCCAAAGGTAAGCTTTTATTGTATTTAAACATTGCTTATAATATTATCATTTCCATTAAAATAATTGTAAGTAATAAAAGTTTTGACGTGTGCTGCTTCAGTCTTATTAGGAGGCATCTGTTATTATATCTTTTTTGTTGCCCATTATTTTAATTATTTATCTCTTAGTCGTCGGTTAGTCATTAAATCTAATAACTACTTTCCCTTTGACATTGTTATGGTCGTTATCTCGCAGCGGCAGGACTATATTTTTACCAGGAGATAAGGTTTCAAGTCTGGTTCGTTTTATGATCGTTTAACGAGTTTTTTTAGTTGATGAGTTGGTGAGAAACTTTCTAATTGAATTTCAGCGTGTTTAAAGGAAGGTGATTAAGTTAGCTGCCTTTACAAAACAGCGAAATGGATAAATTATAAAGGCAGAAAGGAGAGAGAAATTTTACTAATGACATTTCGACAATAAATGAAGGATATTACAATGTACAGTTGTCAGATTAAAAAAAAACGCACTTGTATAATATATTATATATTTTAATGAAGCAAATATATACACGCGCACATTTTGATTATTATTTATTATATCGAGTATTGTTTATACTTGTATGTAGATTATTACTTATTGATTTTATTGACATTCACATATAAAAATGTTTCCTCCTTCCTTTACAAACCTTTCACACAAAAAATAATCTCCCTCATACACAAACCATGTCTATTATTATCTATTATTATTACTATTACTACTACTATTTTTATTACTATTCTTACCTCACACGCTCTAAGACTATGACGATTGTACATATTTTTATTCAATAAAAAGAAACCTGACCTGAATAATGAAAGAGTGTCCTTTTTGGTAACTGGTTCTACGTAAAGAGGAGTTTTATATCAGATGGAGAGAGAGCGAGAGAGAGAGATAGAGAGAGAGAGAGAGTTATTGCAGTATAGGAACCTTTCTCAGAAATCGAAAAAATAAAGAAATACTACTAGATTCGATCATTGTAATGCTAAATGTGAAAGAAAAAAGCTTCGGACGCGCAAAATTTCAAAACCAAATTTACATACAAAAAAAAAAAAAATACGTGTGGCACTCGGGGACTGCCGCGGTAAACCTATTGCATAGCATTTTTAACAACTTATGCAATTATAGTTATTTATTTATTTTATTTTTTCTGATATCAGATAACTGCGCTCTATCGGAAAACGTTGAAATTATTCCGAATCATTTGCGGCTGCGGTAGCAGTATGATATACGAATATTTCATTTGCGAATCATTTGCGGCTGCGGAATAATTTAAACGTCTTCCGATAGAGCGCCGCGCACGATTTTTTTATTCGATAAAGCAACAAAACCGTATTATTCGAAAAAAATCGTAGATAAAAAGATAGATAATTAAATTATCTTTAAAATGGTGCAGGTTTCATACTAATACGCCAGATAGTATTTGCGTAGTAGTCGTTTTTGTGTTCGGGTAGACCTAATTTCACAAATTAATTACACTATGTAATATAAACAAAATCTAAAATATTCAAAGCTAAGAATATTAGGAAAATGTTCTTGTTTAACATATATTTTTTTCGAATCGTAAGCAGTACTCGTTTAGACGTAATTATCAGTTTAAAATCATTAATTTTCGTTAAGAAATTTCTTCATTCGGTCGCCGCGCTGGCCTAAGGCTCGCGATAAAAGCTATGCAATAGCTTAAAAGTTTTTCTTTACTCAGTTTTTTACGGTTGTTTAAAAAAAAACAACCGCCAAATAGGTGTTTATGTATTATTTAAAATTAAAAAAAAACTTAAGCTACCGAAATGTATGGTTTTGGCGGTTTTTTGAATGCCTATATCTCGCTTATTTATTGAGACCGAATAAATATTATTGCAGATTCGGAATCAGCGTGGTAAATATAGTCTGGTGACATCAAAAATCAACAATCTAGAAGAGGTTTATATACTGCAATAATACCGTTACATTGTATTTTTTTTGAATAATACAAAAAATAAGACATGTACTTTGAAGCGTATGTATTTGACGGGGTCCATATGGATTTATCGCATCTAGATTTACTGCTACAATAGAAACTTCCAAATATATATGTACAGGCTGTCCCAGAAGTCGACGTTAATCCGGCAATGGGTGATAGGGTATATCATAATATAATATTCTAAATTCGAATTTCGAATGCCTGACTGTGTTTTCTGTGCTTGCTGTCATTCTTGCATTTCAAACCGTTTTTAAAAATATAAATAACAATATAAACGCGTAAACAAAGGTGTCAGTAAGTAGCTGCAAAAGTGCTCTTCAAAACCTAACAGGGCAAATCCTGAAATTTTCACTTTGAGAGGATAACCAAATCGGATAATAGAGATGCCGCCATTATCAGCATTATCGTACGCCTGTAAAAAGTGCAAAAATAACATCGTAGTCGCCGAGGAAATTCTGATATGTACGGAATGTAAGGAAACTGCGCATAATGGATGTAATACTGCGAGAAAAATAAAAAAGGTAGCGATGAAGTCGTGGAAATGCGACATCTGCATCTCAACTTGCAGGGGCCTTTCTCCTGTGCCAGCGGCGTCACCTGCATCATTGCCAAAACCAACGCCGTTTGACGAAATCATCAAGGAAATTCGCGACATTAAGCGCCAACTTGTTGGACTGCCGACGCTGATTGAAGACTTCAAAACCTTTAAGAATGAGATGAAAGAGCTGAAAAATAGTTGCGACTTCATGGGAAATCAGATAGATAACCTCGGTACAAAGTTCGCTGAGATGGAGTCAAGGGTTTCAAAAATCGAAGGCTTGCAGTTATCAATCAATGTCCTGGAGAAAGACGTCGCTGAACTCAAAACTCAGCAATCGGCTGCTGACCAGAGGTCCCGTCTCAACAACGTGGAAATCAAAGGAGTTCCAGTGCGTAAAGATTAAAATCTTTTCTCAATAATTGATTCCGTTAGTAAAGTAATCAATTTTAGCATTCCAAGGACGCAAATCAACTACCTGCACAGAGTTCCAGTATATGGCTCCAACGACAAATCAATAATCGTGAGCTTCACTAACCGGTATGTTAAGGAGGAGTTCGTGGCAGCAGCGAGATTATGCAAGTCCCTAGCGGCCCCTGACATAGGGTTCCGTGACTCTGCTCGTCGCATCTACGTTAACGACCACCTCAACGCGGATTCCAAGTCCTTGCTAAACAAGACGAAGACCTTCGGGAACGAGAAAGGGATCAAGTACGTCTGGGTGAAATACGGGAAAATCCATATCCGGAAAAATGACACTTCCCCAGTGTTCATCGTCAACAATGTGTCTGATTTAAACAAAGTTGCTTAATCCGTCTCTATGCTGTTGTATATTTCCCATCGCTATTTAATATGTACTTGTGTGAAAATATCGCACTTATCAGTGCAGTTCATTTTTTCGTATTGTATGTATTGAATTGCTTTGAAATAGTGTTATATACATCCGCTTCATTCCTTCTCATTATAAAAATGTTTGTAACCCTTGTTTTCGCCGCTGCCCCGCTCACTCGTCACTCACACGCGTAGGATGATCACGTCAGATACCGGTTTCCATACTGCATTTTCACTTGTCAGCTATGCTCGCCTATATCGTCTGCCTACCCTGATCGTACTAATTCTATTGTCTTATATTTAATAATTCATTTATCACACTCAATGCTACTCTATACTTATGCCATTGGACAGAACATGGTTATGTATCTAAATCATATTTACATTTATTGGAAATTTTCAATTACTTTCTTTACTTTAGGTTTCACTGAGTTTATTCTGGAATTATGTGTGGGGTCTCTTAATGGGTAGCACTGACTTAAATATCTATTATCAGAACGTCAGAGGCCTTCGTTCTAAGACATCCGTTTTTTATCGTAACATTTGCTTGTGCTCGTATGATATAATCGTACTAACTGAGACGTGGCTCATGAGCAGTTTCAATAACCATGAACTTTTTGACAGTAGGTATGTGGTGTGGCGTCGTGATAGGGACTATGACCTGACAGGTCAATCCAGAGGAGGGGGAACGCTAATAGCAGTGCGAAAAGATATTCTCGCTGTTCCTCAGACTACCTTCCAATCTTCTGCCGAAGATCTATGGGTATCGGTTTCAATTAAACACAAAAATAAATCCTTTATCAACGTCCATATTTGTTGCTTATATCTTTGTAAACAAAACATGGGTCTGTCTATGTTGGAACAGTTAGAAAATTATTTAAACAAACTAAATGACATTATTATCATTAATCCATCAGATAAATTCATCTTGTTGGGTGATTTCAACCTAAGTGGTATTGACTGGATACCCAGCTCTGATTTACATCTCTTGCCGTCTAGTTATTCGTCTATTGCTGAATCACTACTCATCGATGAACTGAATACTCATGATCTTCGCCAATTTAACGGTGTGAGGAATGTATACGGTAAAATCTTAGATCTCGTCTTGTCAAATGATGAAGTAACGGTAATTGAATGTCTCGACCCCCTGGTTCCCCTTGACCCTCACCACAAAGCTCTGCTAGCCAGTGTTAATTATATACATATTCCACACCTAAAATCCAAGTCGTATATTAAGTTTCTGTATAATAATTGTAACTATGACTCTATTAATTCTAAATTAGCTGAAGTTGAATGGAGCACAGAATTCTCATCTAGGTCTCTTGAGGAAGCCGTTAAATATTTTTACTGTGTTCTTGACCAATTAATAACTCAATTCGTTCCTACCAAAATTATGTCTAATAGCTCATATCCTAAGTGGTATTCTCCAGCACTAATAAAGCTCATTAAAGAAAAATATAAATTCCATAAAAAAATCAAAACATATAATATGAAAACGGATCAAGAAACCTTTAAATTATTACGGGATAGGGTTCATTTATTAGAGAGCCAGTGTTTCAAATCATACATCATATCTATAGAAGATGGTATCGAAAAACATCCAAAAAACTTCTGGTCCTTTATAAATAATTGCTCTAAATCCAATAGCATTCCGACACCTCTCAAATACCTTGACTTGATTGCGACCACTGGAGATTCCATGTGTGAAGCCTTTTCCCAGTACTTCTCTTCTACATTTTTGGTACCGGATATGCAGCCTACTGATTTGCCACCACTCGACTTCAACGACGTTATTCCTTCCCAGGCAAATGATATCTGTAGCATAGAGATCAATGATCACGAAGTGGAAAAATTGTTACTTCATTTAGACACTTCCAAGTCGGCTGGACCTGATAATATCAGTCCAATATTTCTAATTGGCTGCGCTAAAACTGTTTGTGTTCCAATATCCCTGTTGTTTCGCAAATCCTTAGCTAATTGTGAATTCCCCAGTATCTGGAAGTCGGCTTTTGTTTCACCCATACATAAGAAGGGCTCGAAAACAGAAATTACTAATTATAGACCCATTTCGAAATTATGCGTTATTGCCAAAATATTCGAACGAGTCGTCTATAACCAAATATGCCGCTCTCCAAAACTCTATCAATCCGTCGCAACATGGTTTTATCAGGGGTCGCTCGACGGTGTCCAATCTTATCCTTTTTAATGACTTCTTGACTGAAGCTATGGATCACGGCTATCAAGTAGACGTAGTCTACACTGATTACAGTAAAGCCTTTGACAGGATTGACCACAGACTACTCTTGAACAAGCTTAAGTTTATGGGTATACAAGGGGACCTCCTCCGATGGTTCTCCTCCTATATCAATAATCGCTCCCAAGCTATCGTCATCAAAAACTATATTTCTAGTTGGGTTGCTATCCCTAGCGGTGTACCGCAGGGCTCACTACTTGGTCCATTGCTGTTCTTAATTTTCATCAATGATATAGCTAGCTGTTTTCTAAATAGTCACTTACTATGTTTTGCTGATGACATGAAGATTTTCAAAATAATTAAATCGGTCGGTGATGTCGCCGACCTTCAGGCGGACCTTTCAAGATTGGACAGTTACTGTCTCTCTAATAAAATTGACCTCAATCCATCCAAGTGCACCGTTGTCACCTTCACCCGTAAAAAAATTTTTACTCTAGCCTCATACTCATTAAAATTTCATAACTTGCAGAGGTGCAGCGTGGTTAAAGATCTTGGTGTCATTCATGATTCTCATCTACTGTTCGATAATCACGTTCAATCTATTGTTTCTAAAGCTTCCAAAGCTTTAGGTTTTGTTATGAGGAGTGCAGCTTGCTTTCACCGTGCTAAAACTTTCAAGATCCTTTACTGCACTTTTGTCAGAAGCATCTTGGAATATGCATCTCAAGTATGGAACCCTTGTTATGACAAATATATAAACAGAATCGAGCGCATTCAAATGAAGTTCATGAAATATCTCTGCTTCCGTCTGAAAATCCCATACAGCTCATCTAACTATTTCAATTTATGCAAGAAATTTCATATCCTCCCCTTGATTAAGCGGCGTGAAACCGCGGACTTAACCTTTTTGCTAAAAATTACCTCCAATAATATTAACTGTCCTGACTTACTAAATAAAATTAATCTCCATGTTCCTTCTAAACTCAATAGATTTAACCCTGCTCTTCATGTTCCTCATGCTAGTACCAACTATAGGCAAAATGCATTTCTGTGGCGAACAAGTGACAATTTCAATGACATGATTAAACGCTTTGACTTTGATCTATTCTGTACGAGTGTTAACTCAGCTAGGCAGCGGCTGAACAGTGAATTTTTTAGCATTAATTGTTGAATAATTTTTGATGCATTCTTAACCGATAGCTTTTAATTGAAAGATCACATATGTTTCTACAACGTTATTTAAACGTGAAAACCTTTAATTGGCTCTCTGCTATGTTACTCCGGCATTGTTAAATTATAATTAGCTGTTGGTTTTCCTGAAAATAAATAAATAAATAAATAAATAAATAAATCATACTAGTTATCAGAAAAATATAAATTTTCTCTGTGTACCCCTGTGTGATGGTACAACCTAATCTAATGAATAAATCTAATCTTTTTCAATTTTCCTTTTAGATTGAATTTCTGTTAAATTTTGAATTTAGCTTAATTGAATTTAGCTTAAATATTCGCTGTCAAAATTACCAGGTCGTTGACGAGGTTGAAAGTTCATTCTGTTTAAATCAGTCTATTTCTGTTTTTCGAGCCAGTCAGACATCCTAATACATATAGCGCCGGTATAAAAATCTTATCAGTATTAAATTTCGAAATGGCAATCCTACGTACAATTTTTGTAGACCAATCGATCGTCTTGAATCCACGAGAAGGAGCAATTAATCAACAGCGCAAGCACTGTAACGCGCATTGTTCAATCAACAGCACATTTGAATCAATTGTGCGATTGTGATTGTGAAATTAGTGCTAGTTTTTTTTCGCCATTCGCTCTTTCCTGTGATTGATCGTCGCTCGATACGGTACTAATATTGTGTCACTGTCGTGAGTAATGATATGCCTTGTTTCATATTTTTCGGATGGGTGGGTGATCATTTTTAAATCGAAGTGCTCTACATACGACGATATAGTGCTATAATATAATCCTCGCTTGATGAGTGAGACGGCCGATACATAAGTTATCTTTCTCTCTCTCTCTCTCTCCTTTTCAGACGCTTACTGATAGAGCAAGTGAAAAATTGATTTTTGCTTTTCCGGTCCACTAACCGATAGGAAGCATTGTGATCGCGCCTATATTTTTTGTCTTGATGAAGACGGACGTTTTTGTTTTTGTTTGACCTCCCCTAAGACGATTGAGACTATTTCCAGATTGAAGTCTGTCTGTATGTCTGTGTGTGTGTTTGTGTATTTATTCGCGGTAGCGCCCAAACGCCTCATCCGATTGAACTGAAATTTGGTATGTCATCACAAGAGTTGAAGGTCAAGGCAGAATTGTGGTTGAAATGGGTCCACCAGGGGCACACTAGACATAAATCAATCTCGAAATATTGGACTTCAGACTTCAAAATTTGGTACACACATGCCTTGTTGGACCGAAATCACATGATACCGTGAAATTTCGGTTGGAATATATCATATAATACAGGTTACACTATTGCCACAGTATATCAGACAGAAGCTTCTCTTAGAACAAAATTGAATTACGAAGCGATAACGTCACGAGTCGTAAGGGCTCAGATATGGCAGCCAGGTGTCCGCTACTCGGCCCCAAACGTTCGAAAAAGTCGCCAGCTTTTACCTGCGCATATTGTTAACCAAAAATGTTCGTCGAGACGTACCCCTCTGTTAGCATTCCTTGCAACATTCTTCCCGCAATGCCCTGTAGCTCGAGAGTAAAGCTACTGTTTGGTATACGGTGCTATTACTGTAGTTTTAAATTATTCCATACATTTTAATCAAATATTGACGCCGTTGGCCCTTTGCCCAACCCCGCCCTTAGCCGAGAAATAAACCGCGCCACCCGAGGCATCTGCGCGCATACACAACCGGGCTTCGAAAAGGGGCTAATTCCGAAAATTCTGAAATTGGGGTTATGTTAAAAACTGTTTTAATGCGTTTTAATATATATTGTTATTTTTTATATAATCATTTGGAAACAGTAAATTTTACATTTACCATTGATTATATAATGGCAATAAGATTGCATAATACATTTTGGCAACCTTTATGCGCCGGCGAAATGCAGGCTGCTCTGACTGCATTGACAGCCATATAAAATACTGTTATAAAAAACAATAAAAAAATTAATGATAATAATAATAGCATTCATCTGTTAGTGCCATCTATCGTTTTGTTTTTTTTATATATGGTCATATTACATAACAGAATTAATACGGAGAGATAGAATGCCATCTATTAGTCTACCTGAACTTCGCAAACTAATGCGCTATATAATCAATGATTTTATTTCCTTTATATACGCGCTATAAAACACATAAAGCATTTCCAAAAAAGCCTTTTTTTTGTTGACGAATAAGGGGCTAAGTATTGGTGAAGGAGAAAAACAATTGTCGTCATAGCTATATGTCCGTTTGAGGTAACCATTTTATACCCATTATTTTGGTTTTCTGCATATTAACAATGTATATTTACGAAATTATGCTTTTCTTAACCGACTTCAAAAAAAGGAGAACGTTATGAATTCGATTGTATCTAAGAACTCTGCCATTTATGTACCGATTTGGAAAATTCTTTTTTTATTTGAAAGGATATACTTACAGATTGGTCCCATTTTTATACAAATCATGTTCTGATGATGGGATCCATGAGGAATTTAGGGAACTCCTCAAATATTATCGTTTGAAATTGAAAATTTACATGTTAATTCAATTCCGATGACAATTAATCTATTTTTATGGTAAGCATGACCTGATTCTACACCCTGGGTTGGCTCTCGACGAGGGGACCCAAATTTTGTATACTCATTCAGTTATGATAGCCCGTTCTACGTTTTATCATGACATGGCTGCTTCACCCAGGGTTGACTTCCAACGAGGGAACTCCTCAACGGTCAACAGCACATACATATAATTTTGTATAAGCATTCAATTATGATATCCCGTTCTAAGTATCACCATGATATGGCTGCTGCTCTTATAATAAAGATGGAGTCGGTTTTTCTTTTTATTAAAATGTTGTCTATTACCTATATGTATATAGTAGGCGTGTCTAAGAAGTTGACGCTTTTTATTTCTGAAATGTTTTACCGTAACATACATTTCAATTAAAGAAAATTAATCCATTAATCAATATATAAAAACATTATTATCATTTAAATTTGATTAACACCTCCCCCTTTATCCAATAAATACGTTTTTCTCAAAACAACCTTTTTATTATTGTTCCCATTATCACCAAGATCTAAAGGGCCTCACAGTCGTTAGATGACTATTTTGATGCATTTTTTATGATGTTTTTTTTGGGAGTTTTTATCTAACCAAAGAAAAAATACATACGTTAATTGTGCGTTATACCTTAATGATCAATTAAATTTATATTAGTTAATTTATTCATTTATATACAAACAAAAAAAAATATTTTGTATGTGCTAGTACCGGCGCCGACTGGGGCTGCGAATTACATATTATATTTTTATCACTATCACTTTCTCATGTAATAAAATACTTAAAATTGACCTCTAATTGAATACTTTTTTGAGCAGCACTCAAATATGGCGAAAATAGACAATTTATAAAATTATTCTTACCTATTAATTTCTTCCAAATTAAGTTTCAGATTCCCTGTGAGAAGGTTAATAATCTTGCTCCATCGCAATCAAGGAAGTAAACTTATATATACGTAGATAGGTCTGACATACAAAGAAGCGGACGATCGTCCCCCCGATCTCGCATCAATTCCAACGGCAATCTTCTCCAATTTCTCCTCGTTACAAATAGTAATAAGTGCTCCCATTTATAAGCGTAACGCGACAGTAATACAATCCCAATGACCGTTTCATTTTCCGCGCTTTATAAACCGGTCTATGTTCAGTTTACGTAAATATATTACCAAGCCAAGGCCCGCGGCCTCCGCTGTGAGACACAACAAAACGAGCGACGAGCGCCAGACGAGTCCAGAGTGCACGAGTTTTCTTCACCATTCTCAGGGGTTGGCACACGTGTGGGAAAGTGTGCGCGAGATTTTTAAATTACAGAAGAATTACAGAGTACGCTGTGCGCCCATGTATTGTAATAGCTACATCCCTGAAAGAACCAATACAATAATTTTAAAAAGCTGTTACGTCTAGGTTGTGATGAAAATCATTGACCGCGCAATTGGTTCCTAATTTTTACACGACTGCCCAACAAAAAAGGAGTGTAATGTGTTCAGGGTTCATGTATGTCTGTTTTTCATTTCTTTATTCCACCATAACTTCTAAAGGCTTGAACCGATTTAGAATGTGTGCTATTGTTAGAATCGTTATGTCATATGAATCGAGTGTCACGGGGTTCTTTAACTGTCCAAATATTAAGTAAGTAGATGTCTAAATGTCCAAATGTCAATAAAAAAACATAAATATATCGTTTTTAGCATCAAATGAAAGGTCTGATTGAGCACATTCCAGAAATATACATGAATCTATATGAATAAATACATAAACCACAAATATGTTTCATAAAAAACCGTCATAAAAATAATTATATTTACAATAGTTCACTTTCCGTAACGGCAATCGTATTTTTTTCTTTTTATTATATTTAAGTACTTGTTGAAATAGCTTTCTTGTACCATACATTTTAATGTAATTATTATTATGAAATACTTGTTGATCTTTCGCGGTATCTAATTGCTGTTAGCCGGTACACACACAGCTACGCAAATCTTTCACACCAACAGCCAGACTTCCCCCTAGTATTCGCTCGTCAAGTACGCGGACTTGCACAACCCTGTATCATCTACCGAGCGAACCGTGTATTATTCAGGCACCGTGCAAGAAATTGGAGAACGCCGACGTCCGAGAGAAGTACGCGTATGAATAAAATAACACGTTACTCTCCCATCCACGTCGAACATTGTACCGAGGTGTACCTGTGCACACCGATTTGCTGGTATCGATCAACTTGGCCACCACACGAAATGTGACGTGCCTGAATTTCGCAAGTGTGTGACGTCAGCAGACCATAATAATGCCGTAGCTGATTGAATTGATAAGTATCCGAATTGGAATGAGTAAAACCACAAAAGCTAACATGAAATAATTTTATTTTTCTGCATGGTTTGCTTCCAACTCAGCACGTTTGTATGGCAAGTGATGTGTTGTGGTCTCTATCAACTGCATACATGCTTGAGGAACATTGAGACCACAAAAGTGAATGAGTGGGTTGAGGATTGTGCTCTCTACATTGATAATAATGTTATAGTAAGGCTTCTTCTACAAACGATAACACCGAAAAAACATTCCAAAATTATTATACACCATTCAAATACCATACACATACAAATTATTAACAAAAAAATATAATTTAATTATAATATTTAATAATGTAGCCGAAAGTAATAGAAATAAGTACCACAAATAAAACATTAAAATTAAATATGTTTCCATTATGTAAACCAGATAATTTATTGAACATAAGATAATTTGTGTTACATAAACATAATAGTAATATAATCTAATTAATAACATTATTTCGAAATATGTATTTTTTTGAAGTAAAATGGTATAATGTTTTCATATATAACATGGTGTCCTTACGTACGAGTACATTGTTAAATATCATGAGTGTATGGTGTAAAAAGAGATAAAATCTTTGTAATTAATAATACAGCTTTTCAGTGTCCTAAAATTATCTACTATGTTAAATAATTTGATTACAGTAAGAATAAGAAGAAGAAATTTCTCGTAACAAATTCGGAATAAAAAGAGCTTGGAAGAAACTTGTGTAAAAATGTGTACAAATTTTTATGATGAACTCGTGAGAACAGGCTTCTGACCATCATAAAAATAATTCATTTCATTCATTTAGAATTTAGTATATTTCTAGTATTTTCAACCTCTATTACAAATTAATTGATATATTTTGCCAGTGTTATGTTGTATTTTTGAAGTTTATTCCTTAAGAATCAATTTCAATTAAAGCTCCCGGTATGAGAATTTGATGGATAGCAATTTCAAACGTTAACAAAAAGCATTACGTTTGATGTCAGTAAATTTCGAACATTGAAAAGAGTGCAACAAGGAGTCTTGGATCGAAAATTGCGCATCGAGGACTGCGCGCGTCTCCTTCGTACGCACGCGAGGAAGTGATCGAGAGCTGTGTTTTTTAACCCGCTGATATCAGCAGAGTCTAGAACGACGAATGTGGAAATGACGTATCGTCTTTCCTACGTCTTTGTATCGATCGCGGCGCGATCGATATAAAGACGTAGAAAAAGGAAAAGCGTACGCTTCCCCGCACCCTTTTTACCCGTCTTTGTATCGATCGCGCCGCGACTTGTCGAGATACTACTAGTGTCCGATGCTAGGTGCCGTCCGGCTTTAGGCGGCTTCCCCCTACACATAGAAATGTCAGATGTGATGTGGGACAGGTAGCTGTTTTACTGACGTATTTCGAAGGCCGCTCGATAGATGGCGACAGTATGTTCGAATCGATTAATAATAATAAATTTATAATAGGTATGTTGTAGCCATATAAAAATGACATACAATTTAAAAAATATTTTTAGAGTTTATTGGAGTTTTTGGTGTTTATTCCGTAAGAAACTTTTTTATTTAAAGCCCCCCCAGTACGACAATTTAATGGGTATTAAACTTAAAAAAATAGCGTTAACAAAAAGCGGTATGTTTTTATAAGTGAATTAATGTTAACACCATCTAAACAGAATATTTCAGAATTAAAAAACTTTTCGTAACATAGTAATATACGTCCAATCAATCAATCAATCAAGCAAGCAAGCAATTTTATATGAATAAAAGTATATCATGGTTTCAGTATTATAAGAGATGCGTTTATTTACCCCCTTTGTCTATTGTATAATTCAATGACAAACACACAAAGTAAACTCCAGTCGCGCGTCGTAGCTGACACGTTCAAATTTTTGTTTCATAATAGTTTTTTTTTTTTCCTTTTAGTATAGAAAGAAAATAGTTCAAAAAAACAATCCATTTTGAGATTACCTTCTGGGATTGCTATTCTGGCGTCAAGGACTAACGCCCCTTTTATCACTGCCCTTTTATCACCCCACAAAATCACCATTATTAAAATCTCGATAATAAATTAAATAAGCCGCGGCAATTATGTTATCTCTTACAGATAATGCGGTCGCTTAAATTGCAGTTTATTTCCTGACGTAGTATTTTTATTGTAACGACCGCGATATCACACAGAGCTTAAAAACAATTTGTTTTCAGGGTAACGGATGGACAATGCTACGTTGTAATTTAAAAGCACTTTGCGATCGTTAACTGTGACGTAAGTGGGCAAATTTAATGGTGCAGCAACATCCAGGGGTATATATTAAATGATTATGTATATACTCACCCTTGCCCGTGAGGACACTGATACTAGTCTTGTGGGTTTCGATAGAGCCAATTTGCCCAGGATTATGGTGTGGTGTAGGAATTCACTTGTCATCCGGATTTCTCCTGTATCCAACGTCTAAATTCTCTATAATATGAACTTAGATTACCCAAAATACAACTTATTTATTATCTATTTCCAAAAAAATATTGAGGAATTATTTTTACAGAATGATTTTGCGTCACTCGCTAAATTTCGAAAACGCTAATTTTATATGAAAAGATTTTAAGAAACTGTTTTAAAAAAATACCTAAATAATCATTAAACATCAAAATATTCAATAATTAATAAAAGTAGAAGAAAATTATTGAAAAATAAATTATTATGTTGTAAAATAAAAAGCTGAATTCACTTTTGAAATCGAAGACTATCGCGGTTGTTTGACATTATAAATAGGATAGAAAACGAATTTACCGCGTGAAATTTGTAGGACCCGACGTTTCGGTGACGTTGCAGCCGCCGTTGTCAAGGGTAAACTCTTTACCCTTGTACAACGGCGGCTGCAACGTCACCGAAACGTCGGGTCCTACAAATTTCACGCGGTAAATTCGTTTTCTATCCTATTTATAATGAATTCACTTTTGTTTACATATGGACAATTTATATTGTTAGAGATGGGAGGGGTCTAAATTGTGTGTGTCTAAATGTGTTGCTATTTTTGAAATGTCATGAGGATACTTTCAGTTTCCGTTCTTCCTTTACTAATTAACCGCTGAATGAGACTTTTTTTAAGAACCAGCTGTGTCAATCCTGAAATATCGAAGTGTCTTCCTAAAATATTCATTAATCTCGGAACAATGTTGGTGTTGTCCAAACGATGATAATCTTCTGGACACTATATAGGGTAAAAGTGGGATATTTGCCCCAGGAGCAGTCGTCAAACTTTATTTCTACACAGGCGACAAATGCAATCTTTGCGGTTGCCGCTCAAACACTAGAAGGGCAGGAGGTTATACTTTGCTTTTAAGTTTTAGCTGCGACCGTATCATGTTTACAAGTCGTAATTTTAAAGAATGGGGCGTCTATCCTCCTGGGGCAACTACCCCACTTCTACCCTATTATGGCGACAATAAAATCATAAAAAATAAAAATAAACAGGTTAAACATACTCGTAAGTAAAACGCGAACTAACTCTGAAAATATGTTTTTATAATCAAAGAAAATAGGTGAAGCCACTTTAAACAGGGTTATATAGGATAATATGAGCGGAAACAGGTTATGATATCAGAGCGGAAGTTAATCGAACTAGAATAAAATATGGCGAAAACTTTAAAAACCTCCTGATAAACTTAGATAAAATAATCCGGCATTGTACCATGTTAGGTTAGATTTGAGACTACCTATCTATTTATCTACTTTTCCAACAATAAATCAACCTATTCCCCATCCTGTATTCCTAGTACTACATTTAGCCTTACATCCATTAACTGCATCCTATAGGAATCAACTAAGTAAATTCTATAATATTATGAAATTAAATTACCCAACACACATATAAATCATAAAAAAGAAAAATTTACAATTTAAACACACTCGTAAGAACGCGAACTAACTCTGAAACGATGTTTTTAATAACCAAAGAAAATAGGTAAAACCAATTTAAACAGGGCTAGATAGGATAATATGAGCGGAAGTAGGTTATGATATAAGAGTGGAAGTAAGTTGAACTAGGAATAGAATATAATAGAATATGTCAATACTCTACAAAAACTGATGTACTTAGATACAATAATCCGGCTTTGTATCATATTAGGCTAGGTTAGGTTTGAGAGTCTGCCTGTCTATTTATCTACTTTTTTCAAAAATAAATTACCCTATTCCCCATCCTCTATTCCTCGTACTACATTTAGCCTTACTCTCATTCATTAACTGCCGCTTTGATAGGAATCAACTAAGTCAATTCACCAGCCGAGCTCAAACCATTCAACTCTTAACTAGCCCAACTCCTTTCAATTGATTCCAATTCTGGGACTCAAGATTAGGTACGATTATTAACAGTCTCCCTATTAAATTCATCTCAATTAGAGGCATTTGTGGCCTCAACACTGAATAATTAATGACCCTAGGGAGAGCAGCTAATGCAATTAATAGTCACGCATTAAAAGCCTGCTTGGATAATTGTAATTACAGTATCTTAATAGAAAGTTAATTACGTGTGTGCCTTAGGATCAGGTGTTGTTGATGATAGAAGTGATATTTTTCCTCTTCTTCCCTGTTTTATCACCTAATACACTCAGAAAAATATAATACACGGAAATGCGCATGCATTGTGGTTCGTACTTAGGTATCAACATGACGCGTAACGGTGTAGTTACCATATCACGGGCATAGTAACTATACCGAAATTTCATTAGGGCGTACAACGAGATCTTGCTTTTACCGTGACAGCATGTTATTACATACGTAAGGTTATCGTCAGTTACAAGAATCAATTGAAGCTACATTATGCCGTTATTTTCGTATTATCCGTAAGGAGAATGGTGAAACATATAATCGAGTAATGGAGTTTCAGCAAACTCCTTGCAATTCAACAAACTTACTATTGAAAAATCATTATTCTGTATAAAACCGTAATAACAAAACGACATTGCAGGAAGAACTCTAATATTTTTCTCAGTAATTTAGTTACATAGTATTTTATTTGATGTTTTAAATTGTAAATTATAATATTATTTGCGAAATACTTTAAATTAAATTATGTTAAATTAAAGAGCTGTCGTTAATTATATTGGACCACTAAGATGATAATGATATCTGCAATGGCCTATCCGGTTTTATTTGATTACTAGCTTAGCCGCAACAATATCTAAGAATATAATATTTAAGTACAATAAAGGAACATATTATGTAAATATAATTATATAACTATGCAGAATATGCAGTTGGTAAAAGTAAGACACCTATCTCTGAGCGTTCGTCCATTATTTCAATAACATTCCAACGCTACGCTCCTATTATTATTCTCACTCAACAATAACACTATAAATGATATACCTAAAATTTTCATACTTGTGTTGTAACTTACATGGTTTGACGAAAGAAAATGCTGAAACGGCAGAGCATCTTCTAAACATCTCAGTGTAGAGAATCGGCTCGTCTCTGAGAAATAAGTAAGTATGTAATTACACCAACAGCGCACTATAGTGTCTCATCTCATATTTAAATATATTATCAATATTGCTATCACGCCAGATATCAACTTTCTCTTGTATTATAATAACAATAATTTTCAAGATAAATAGTAATAATTTAGATATTACAACACGATAATTTGGCATATACAAGTGTGCCAAATCAAACATTTATAAACTAGCACAGATAGCGGAAACATTGAATACGATAACTCATCTCTCGTTAGTTTTATATTATCATAAATTTGAACTTCGATGAACATTATAATAATAACATGTTTAAAATATTGCGTTTTAACTTAAATATAATAATTAAATACTTTCTGACACACAAACTTTTACACTAATCTATAGTATATCTCGAAAACTAAAGCCTATAATATTTTTTCATTTTGTATCTGAAAATCTTTATATAGAAAAATAACCTAATTAAAATATTACCTGTATTATTATTATATACAGGGTGTCTCAGAACGGTCCAACTATTTTATGAGTGAACGAGACGCAAAAGAAGCGGAGTGGAGGTGAGTGAGGGGTAGCACTAGCGAGATCTGTTCTTACATTTTAGTTGCCGTCATGCCTTAGAAGGGAGAGCCATGCTCATTTTGCGTGCGCGCGTATTTCGAGAACAACCGATTGCTCATTCGCGTTCGTCGGCTAATTTGACTTCATTATGGATTGCGCAAGATTGGAGAAACCCCTAGTAATGCCACTATCCTCGCATGGATCCAGGCATTGAACGCTACTGGAAACACACTAGGCGATATTCATCATGGTCGTCCAAGAACAGCGAGAATCCCTGGAAACATCGAGTTGGTTGCGAATTCTGTAAGTCGACAGCCTCGTGTTAGCATCAGGAAGCGCGAATCACATTTTTTTGGTCCAAGACTTACAGAAAGTAGGCACTACAATTGCCTCTCGTGGTTCCAACAAGATGGGGCCACTGCACATACCACGAACAACTCGCTAGCAGCACTGCAAGAGTTGTTTCCTGGAAAAGTGATTTCTCGACGGGGTGCCATTGAGTGGTCACCACGGAGCCCTGATTTAACCCCACTTGATTTTTTCTTGTGGGGTTATCTTAAGAGTGTTGTCTACAAGAACAATCCACAAAGTTTGGAAGATTTAAGAAGAAATATTGAAGAAAAAATCAGATTGATTTCTCAGCAAATTTTTCGAAATGTCTTCGATAATGTCCACAAAAGCTTTGAAGAGTGTCGCCAAACAAACGGTCGTCACTTAGCTAATGTGATATTTAAAAAGTAAAATTTCCTTCTTTGTTTACATTTTGTTGTCAATAAATAATTAATTACAATAAGCATTTTTTTATTAGTGTTCGAAATAGTTGGATCGTTCTGAGACACCCCGTATAAGTAAATAAATAAATACAAACGAAGCGGCCAAGCTTTGAACCGACCGGAGTCGGGCCCGTCTTAATACTATTATTACACTTATAGGGGGTGAGCAGTGGACCCCGGACTAACGACCGGTAACGGTAGGCTTAGGACAGCTGTCTCGCCACATCTGAGCGTACACCTTACCACCCATTCACTCCCTCTTCGACTCATAGAATTTAAAATGCGAAAATTTCGGTTTTAGATATTTTTTCTAGAAAGGAGTTGATTATTTTCATGGAGAGACCAAGATCTTTAAATTGGTGAAACAGAGATTTGGCTGGCAGGCCACGAGCCCCAACTTCCACCGCGTGAGGGTGAAAAGTGTAGCCGTTCCGGGTGATGGCATTTGCGAGATCGTGGTATTTATTTGATATGTACTCGTTGTCTTTTGGGATGTTTAATTCCAATGGAACTGTTAATTCTACAATCTTCCAAAAAAGGGAGTAAGGAATTATATCTGGACGGAGGGCTGTGCATCCGAGACGTTCAGAGAATCAGTAATAGAAGCAACATAGCATGCAGAATTTCATGGCAATCAGAATATGTACAAGTGAATTAAATTTGATATACAAGATTTCATCTAAATGGATATACTAACACACTGATAAACACGTAAAGTTTTATAATAAAATCTATAAAATATGTCATAGATAACGTGTAGTCTAATATCTCTATGGAAGAATCTTCATCTCCTCCAAATTTAATTATTCCAAGCTTATAAACATTTTCGAAATTAATTTATGTTTAATTAGGGAATTGACCCTGAAACATTTCGATATAATCTGGTCAATAAAGAAAGGTTCATTACATCTGAATTACGATACAGCCCATGTTGTAAACGGTGATACTCACAAAATTGTTAATTTATTGGTCGTAACCACACACTCGCGAAGCGAGATAATGGTGGCATGGGTTTTATCAATCTGAGGGGAGGCAGAATTGGCCATTTGGATTTAATTAATTAGACTTTAATGCGCCCGAGATGACCCAGGCGGAACCAAGACAGGTGTCTGAGTCATCGACGGATTATATTAAGGGCCTATCACACGGATACTTTATCGGAATTTCTATTTCTAGATTTCTATTTTTATTTACAGCCCATTGGCATAGTTGTTAGGTAGCCTGATCTTACATTGAGGTTCCGGGTCCGATTCCCGGCCGGGTCACCATTTTCCGTTGGGCGTTCTAAGAGTTGTCTAAAAAATCTCATAAAATATCGTGTCTGCGTATTAAGTTATTCAAGGTCACAAAATCGGGTTTTCGAGTATATGGGCATTTTATTAAACCCACCGTGCAGTACTGTTACACACAGTACAGTACACACGGTGCAGTACACAGCACGTTACAGTACTGATTTATACTTCTTAATACTTACTTTCAGGTTTCTATATTATTTTAAACATGTGTCTAAAACATTATTTTCAGTAATACAGAATGCAATATTAATACTAGAAATAGTGTGAGTTCATAAAACCTTGGTTATAATAATAAAAAAAATAGGGTGCGATTCCTTTAGGATACGATCGTACTCCTACAATTCTCCCCGTGAAGACAACAAATAAGTCTGACGAAAGGTTGACGATCACATGCGGTAATATCCGGTTGTTATAAATATATTGGATAAGATGTATTTTTTAATTTACATGCATAATACAATAATTTAAAGAATATACTAGATGAAAATGAGATTTAAAAACTTTTGCAATTTGATTTTATATATTTTTTTATAATGAACTTTTGCCTAAACTTTTCTTTTATTGCATCGAAATAAGTAAACGGGTAGGTACTCACGAATCCCATTGGTTATAACTTATAATATGGCCCGTTTACTATTTTATATTTTAATAGTGGCCGATTTTCGAACCACAAATGCTAAGACAAACTTAGCCCATCATCTCATAAACGCGGTCATTCTTGACAGCGAAACATCAACACTACTAATTTAACAATTTTCTCAAAATATATCCGCACATTAATCAGTTCACACTCAGCTGTTTGAAGCTCTTTGAGATACAAATCGAAATGGGCTCTCGTATAATTTTATTTGCCAAGCCAAACCAGCTGTATTTCGTATTCGCTACAATATCTAGAAAGTAAAGCCACGATCGCCTTATATTTTGAAATAATAGCGAGTAATCGACTAGTGAATATTTCATATTTTTAGGTTAAAGTGTTCTTGATATATGAACTTTGTTTATATATTTCAATAATGAATGAATGAAAATGAAATGAAAATACCTTTATTGTACTAAAAATAATTACAGTGGTAAAGAAAACTTAAATTCTATTTCAAATTCTAGTACAAATGGCGGGCTTATCGTTTTGCGATTTCTTACAGCCAACCGTTGTAATATTAAATAAAAGTACAATACAGCTCACATATATAAACATATACAATAATATACAATACAATATACAATAATATAAAAAATCTGGCAGTTAGATAGAAGTGATCAAGAAGAAGGTGACGCTGCGTAAAATAGCGCTTCACACAAACAACATGACTGCAATAGTAGACCTACACCGAAGAAAATATAACGATTCAATACACGGAAATAAGCGTGTTCCAACAAGGACTACGTATATACTCGGACTGTGGTCCGTAAGTTTAAATTAGCATAAAGCCGAACGGTGTTAGCGTGACGATAGTTACCGTGTCGTAATGTTAAAAATTAATGTTATTTCATTAGGTCGCGACCTTGAAATCTCGTTTCTAGCATGACAGCATATAGTAGTGTACGTACGGTTATAGTCGGACACATAAATTATGTTAAAACTGCAGTATACTGCTATTTCCGTATTAACCGTGAGGAAAATGTTGATACACTTAATCGAGTAATCGAGGAATTCAACAAAAATCCTTGTAATTCAACAAAATTACGATTGAGACATCGCTATTCTGTATAAAACCGTAATAAAAAAGGTAATCAAACCATTTTTATTCTTAGTATATCCTGAAACCGAGGAAATGAAAAAATATTATTCTTCACTCCCGCGTCCTAATTTCTAACTCGCATACATTTCTAATATTAGTTTTAGGTTGTTTAATTCGGGTCCATAATTCTCACGTCTATTACCATACATGGATAAGAGCATACATACATAATGTGCCCGCCGATATACCTACCAATGTACCGGGTCAGGGTGATGGGCAGAAATTTATCCATTACTTGTGAACAATCGAGTTGCTAGGCCTACTTTTCTCACTTCATACAAATATTTTCGCACGTAATTTATCAATTCACACCAACCCTTTGAAGCTCTTTACGATACGAATCGAGACGGGATATTATCATTTGTGTGGAAAAATAAATAAATCGGCTTAAAATATGACAGCTGCTCTTTTATCCAGTGAGGCGAAAACTGGCCGCAGAATCCTCGGAAACGCAGACGCTAAATCTCGCTCTTTAAAATAGTTTTATTCTTGTTTATGCCAGACGTGCTTTGCATCAAATAGCATAGATTAGCCACTTCACAGAAGTGACATTGACTCACGGCGCGCGTGATCGAACCCGCAACGTGTTTCCGAGAATAATATATTATCGACATCCATAACAATTGTTAATGTTATTTATGATAAATAGGAATGAGTGTATGTATATTGTATATAATATATGTGAAAGTACATCATAATTGCCAAAGATCTTGTTCGAATATTTTGATTAAACACAATATTTTCTAAAAGTCGATTGATGTAATAAAATTAATCCATTTCCGAATTTGTAGCAATGCAATACTTTATTGCATTTTTTACTGTTCGCTCTTTATAATATCGTTTATTCAATTAAATCAAATAGGACATCAAAATTGCTAAGATTAAAAAACGTATTTCAATATTTATTTAAAAAATCTCCATATAAATAAATTAACTCAACAATTTAATTACCATTTATTACTTTAATTTAAAGTATATAAATAACATCTAATCTTTACCATTCGATATAATTAATTACTGTGCCAACTAGCTACCTAACTGTATAAAAAATACAAATCACTTACCATTAGTTATTACTATTTAGAATAAACAGAAAAAAATCAAGGCAGCTATAAATTACGGAGGTGTTATTAGTTTTGGAAACAGGGATACTCAGTAAATGTACTTTTATAGCTTTAAGCAGAATTTAATACAAACATTTTATATATACTAATGTTGGTATTGTGGTACTAATAATTATATTGAATTTAACTTATTCGGCACTTCGAAGCATCCCGCAAATATGAAGTGCAGGCCTTTTTAATACTTTTCAGTTGTTTCGATTTTTTATATCTAATGGAAAATTGGATCGATGTCTAATGGAACATAAAATGTCTAATGGAACATAAAAATAAATGAATACCATTCTCGGAGAAGGATTATTTTGATTGATGGGACATAAGTTTGAAGATCGCGAGTGGGATGTTGTTTTGTGTTAGTGTATGGATGAAGGAGTGTTTATGGAGCTATTATATATTAAAAGAAAGCTTATTGCTTTATCTATAATGACAGACTTTTCTCTATGCAGTCAAAATATGTTTACAAAATATATTATTCAATATATTTTTACATTTCTACATATATACAGTTTCACAATTTATTGTTTTTCTGTTTTTGATATTATGCGATGGCAGGTGGTAGTGCTTCAACTATAAATTAAGCAGTATTCGCAAAACGGCAGCAATACGGGAGCGGGCACAGATCGAGCCTGATGCGGTGACTCGAACTCACCCATTAGGAAGAGACAGCACAAACAAAATTTAAAAATTGCACCGGCGTTTAAAACACTGGCATAGCTCAGCGGGTAGCATGCACTTCACGGAGACGGCGAGGCACTCGGCGCTCGCACCCAGAAGGGTGACGCCCCGAGCTTTCAGTTCGACGAACCGCGACGCCGAGTGGGCCACGAAGACACGAAATAAATGCCATAAAGCATTCCTTTCTACTGACTAGGTCAGAGTACCAAATGGCTAATGGGTTACCAATTATGCGGCCTCTCATAGCGTCCAGCAGATTTTCTCTGGTGTAAGAAAGTAACAGACAGAAAGACTCACAGTTTTAATCGAACTCATCTGCATGTATAGTTTATAGGGGCTTAAAAACTCGAGACCTCATGCATATTGCATTAAAAAAGCAGCTTTCACGGCTTTTACGGCCCCGCATACGTTTGAGATTCAACGACATCTCAGATGCAACATTGGATTATGATAATGTGTCGTTCGGCGCACGGTCAGTTAATAATCGCAATAATTATAAACATTTTTTTCATCTCGGATAGTAACCATATACCTACATTACATAATACATGTATTACATTGAAATACGAAACGAAAGTAAAGTTCAAACAGCAATAAATTCAATTGGACAAGCATCATGAAATGTTATGTTATTATCATTGGATAATACCTATTATATTTTAATGCCATGTGAGAAATTGTCACTAATACCTATATTTTATGTAGAATACTTGAACTTTATAACAGAAACAACCGTATTATAACCAAAGCTTAAATAAACAAAATAATAGGGATATAATAGCTATACTCAAGGGAAATGCTACGAGCTATAACAATGGTACTCACAATGGGCCCGATTGCGTTTCTTCGTAAACTAAAATAGGAACTTAGTTCAACAGAGCGAGACAGAGCAAACGGAATATGAAATTAACTGTCGTTGATTTTCCCACACCAAAACTACCTGTCAAACTTATATACACCGGAATAAGTTTGGACAAATTTTGTGCGGTGGATTTAGCTGCTTTATCTTCGGTGGGTAATTTTAATCCAGAAAAGTGACAACCGTTCATTTCACATTCCGATCTGACGTACTGCTCTGTCTCGTTCACACGAACTAATTTCCAATTTTAGTTCAAGAGAAACGCAATCGAGCTCAATATGACGCTTAGTTCACAGATTTAGTTGACATTGATAATTATAATAATTTATTATATAAGAACGAGATTTGAAAGATACAGAACGATATTGGAAAGATAATCCGATTAGTGTCTGACCGATTATTAAAATTGTTGTTAGCGGCCAACTCGTTGCCGTCCGTCGGTGTCCCAAATTTAGAAACGTGTGTTTGGGTTTGTTTGCCCCATTGTGTGGATTGGCCCAATGTGGGTGTGGCGCCCACGGGGGATTAATGCCTGAACCAACAGACCCCTAATAAAATGACAGACATGGAACCTCCTGCAGTCGCCTGTCTGGAATGCCTGTGGGATTGCCAGATTTTTTGCCACTGTTTTTCTTGCATTCTTCCATGAATTTATTATTTCTTATATTACTGCAATTTGTGAAAATGCATTCCTGGTCGTTCTCCAGAAATGTGGAAATCCGGCGTCCTTTCACTGATTTCAAAGAATGTAATTTTTTATTCTTATTTTTTTTTTATTTTTTTTTTGTAGATATTAAAGAGCACTGTATAACAGTGTAAAAGTTTTTTAAATATCTGTCATAGAAAAAAAGATAAACGCCTTTGAAATACAAATTGGCGACGGTAATTTGAAATCGTGGCGAGGGTAATTAGGATAACGGTAATTATGATTTGATGGTTTTTATTTTTTTTAGGGCTACTTTTACTATAAAACTAAAAAGTAATGCTAGAAAAATGTTAACGTCAACAAACTTAATAATAAGTGATATTCACCACAACTCCACCAAGTAACACGCACTTTAATTTCGCTGCGAAGGTAATTATGAAATAACCGCAAATTGCAACTTTTCTCCAAAATTAGACGTACCGTGCAATTTATCGACAAAAGTAGGCGCAGCCGATAGGTCCGCTCTAGATCAGTGCAAAGGGCACACTGGGGTAAACTTTATAGCAAACGCCTTCTAGTGATTGGCGTAATAATTAGTGATGTGCGACGTTTTGAAAACTGGCAACGGTAATTTGAGAAATTGTGGTGACATCGGTTCGGAACGTTATAAACGGTATAAAATATGAAATATGATTTATTAAAACCATATAAAATAAAGCTTTTGGAATCGTAGTTTATGGATACATAAGTTAAACAGCTCTATTATTTACAAGTGTGGAATGCCATTCACTCGAAAGTCGAAAAATGGAGAAAGGGACAGGGACGGTAATTAGCGTTTCATGGTTTCACATTTTTTTTCAGGACCTTCAATTATGATTAAGCCACATGTTAAATATTCCAAAGTTAGAGGTACTTTAGTTCTACATGTAAAAAAATATTAGAATACTATGGGACATCGGGAACATAGTTATTCATGCCGGAACCGTGTTTTTCCCAATATTTGGAGAACCACCCGATTATTTCAATAATAATTTATTCAGGAAACTTCTAATAATACTATTAATTAAATTACTGTAGGGCTAATAATGATGAACCTACGATATGGATATTCGGGATTATTTATATGTGGTTTTATAAATGGTTTGACTTGGAGATTATTGCAGAAAGCTTTATATACATGTTAGTCGTTGTACATTTTTAACACTCTTTTATTAGGTCGACCTGTATGTAACTATGTAATGGAATCTAAGGTAACTAATTTAACCATCTTCCAAGGATCGTAGCGTTATGATAATTGGCAGCTGTATGTAGTTCTGATGAAAATACAATAATATGGTACTGTCGAACTGATCTGATGATGGAGTCGGAAGATATGAACTGGAACTTCATGATGCAACATCATATCATAGCTGTGTTTGGACTTGTTAGAAAAGTCTTGGAATGAACTTTGACCACGATTAGGTTTTAAGGTCTGATGATGAAGCCGGAAGATAGGCACTGGCATTCCATGATGGAATATCGTATCATAGCCGTGTGTATGTGAATATCGTATCATAGCCCAAAAGCGTGTTTTTAGTGTTTTTTTATTAATTTATTTAAACATTTTCTTAGTGTCAACTACATGTATATAGGCGCCATACTGTGACTATTATAGATGAATGGTCGTCCGATTTCCCTTGACTATGTTATTATTACACGATTATGATGTTTTAGTTTGATATTTTATGATGTTTCTTATTTTGTTTCAATGTTTAATTATTCTCTCTAAAATAAGGGTAGGTAATATTGAGAAATTTTTCACTTTTCATAAAAATACAATAGATACTATCCAGTGATGAAATAATATATCATAAATCTTATCTGATTAGATTTACTACTGGTATTGACCTTTTTTTTATTAACTCTTGACTATTACTCTTAATTCAATGACGTACGTTCTTAAATTAATTGAGTGTGTTTGTTTGTTATTTTATTTTGTAGGATGACTATTTAAGATAAAGCCGCAGGTCTACTATCTATGGGTTATATCATGTCTGAATATTATCAAAATATTAGATTCTTTATGGTATGTACGAATTCACTGTTTCAATTTTTTCATTAAAATTTTGCAGTCAATTTCTCAGTGCAATTCTCTTAAAATAAAGAAGTTACGTTAAACTTTAGTTACATGAAAGTTTTGACCAATATTTCTGCATTTGTATAACATTTATTGATTATTCAATGCGGTGCTTAGGGTGGTATCATTTGATCGAAGTGACATTAATCCTTTGGCATTCGATTCACTGCCTGGCTACATGCCAGCGAGTCTATATCCAAATGCCTTGTTTCTTAAAATGCCAATCATTATAATATTTTAAGAACAGGTGATGAGAAGGAAATACAAATCGACGCTTTAGGCAAAATAATAATAACTGTTCAATATATTATTATTTTTAATTATCTTGATTCTGTAATGACACATAAATATATGGCGTATAACATAAATACGTCGAAACTAATACGCCTTACGCAGACACAAAAGTCCTTTGGATATTTGAGCTATAAGCTCTTTAACCAGCTACCACTCTCCACAAGAAAGATGGAAGCAAAGGCGTTTAAAAGATTTAATCTGCAATTTAAAGACAAAAGCTGCAATCCACACATGCTTTCCATAAGCTGGGTAATTTTTTTGAGCATGCCAATTCTTTCAAATGGGAATAACATTAATATGTAACTTTCAGGTACCTCATTTTAGTTCTTATTATTTAATAATAATATTATGAATTTAATATTTAATATGTAGATTACAATGTGTAACGTAACATACCTGATCAAATACATACGTTGTTTTTTCCAATTTTGTTTTGATACTTCCTATTGTGTGATTATTTTTTGTGCCTAAGATGACTATTAATATTCTTATAATAATTATCTATTCTATATGTATACTCATGTACATGGATTCAGCTCTTTTTTTATTTTTAAAATTTTATTTTTCTGCCGTGTAAAGTCGATTTTAGTCAACGCTATTGTCGAATTAATATTTATGCTTTAATTGTAGCAACTGACGAATTCTAATATGCGATAATTAGCTTTAATTCATAATTCATGCTTTTATTGTATATTCTGAATGAAGAAATTAAATACTGAATAAATAAACATATACCACAAAGGAATTTCGCTAGCATTAATAATAATTTTACTGGTTTGGTATTTTTTACAATCCGTTCAGGGATAAATACAGTAGGGCCGCGGTTATCTGACCCCCAATTATCCGTGTTCTAGGTTAACCGAGGTCGGAAAGACCACCGCCAGTCCATGTTTTTACCCCCCAGTGTCACCCTTCTGCTCCAACTTTACTATTCAGTACTGTATTTCATAATTTATATAGGTAAGTATGTATTGTATTACATTTTTTAACTATGTAATATATGTATTCTGTTACTTCATTGACTACGTTTTCATTAATTTTAAACTTTACTGTATGTTTCCCCCTCGATTTACGACTGGGTCCGTGTTATCCGAGTTTTCGATTATATCCGAGGTACCCTCGGTCCACATTACCTCGGATAAGCGAGAACCTACTGTAAGTGAGTTTTTCATTCAGTGTTTTTTTTATATAAGAAAGTCAATTTGTACAATACATTAAAAAGACCTCGACCTAGGAACATTTTACGTACCTACTTCTAATATTGTTAGGACCAAAATAAAAAAATTCCTTTTTAGGAAAATACATTTTTTTTAAAAACTGTATTTCGGTTTGGCTACTAATCTACTTCAAAAAAAGGAATAAATATCTTTTAGATGGTATTCAGTCAAAATCGACAAAAGTAAGCAAAACCAAATCACTGTTTTTGGGGATTGCACAGCTTACACAGGTCTTTCGAAGATGTAAATTTGGTCTCTTAGTAATGGGATAGGTCCTAACAGCATACAATTAGAACTACATGACCTTTTGGGAGGTCGGATGTATAAATTGACTGGGTTTTTATTATATAGGATGGAATACTTCCACTGTGTTAATCTGTAAATGCTATTCTAGGTCAATGAGACCATGCCAACCGATAATTGTATCGATTAGTCAGTTACCACACTTCTTTGGTGTTTGATATTGCATGTATTCTCGATCCGTTTACGGTATGTATTTGACTGTGGCGGTTGCACATTGTGTTTATGTGACTCCTTCCATATTCATTTCATGAATGGGGTTCATTTTTACACGACTGCCCAACAAAAAGGAGTGTAATGTTCAGTGTTCATGTATGTATGTTTTCTGTTTCTTTATTCCGCCATATCTTCGAAACGCTTGAACCAGGTAAAAAGTATTTTATCTTTAGTATCGCTATATCATTTCATGTGTCATGGGGCACCTAAACTGTCCAAGTGTCAAAAAAGTAATCGTCTTAATGTCAATAAAATAAACACACCGTGTTCATTATCAAATGAATGGTCTGATTGAGTAGATTATGGACGTAATGATTATCACAGAATGCGCAAACGTCTTTAAGCACTAGATGTTTACAGAGGTAACACGCGTCAGTGGGGCCGTAACGGAGCATCGGTAAATTGAATTTTGCTTCAACGAATATGCTTTACTTCGCGAGCTACTTGTGTTCACTTTTTGTACGGGCATTCGTTTTTTTTTTCAACTATTGTTCTTGTGGCTCATCTAAACCGCAATATAACAAAACCCCTAAAAACCACCGTATGTCTGTCGGTTTGTTTGACTGCGCCAAACTTAAGAACGACTATATAGATTTAGATGCTGTGTCTACTGTTCGTAGGAGCATCTTTCCATCTAATACCATCACTATATCTTAAAAGGGGGCTGAACAGTGGCCAGTTAAGTGTTACGGGGATGAAAAACAGCCTCTTTCTGAAATCAAAGTGGAAATAATAGTAATATTCGGATCGCGGTCCTTCGTTTGACAACCCCTGGCCCGGCTGCGTGTCGCTGCGTTAAAAGGTGCCGCCACAACATTTTGACAGTTCGATTGGGAGCGAGATAAGTCTACGGGAATGGCGGGCATCTTTTGACGCACCGCTCTCTTTCAATAGCTGACAGATGTTCTCTTCGGCGGCAATACGCACGCCGCATCCACTACTATCCATCCCACTTCACAAAGGTCTCGCATCGCAGAAAGGACTTTAAATCGACGAAAGTTCCAGCGAGTTAACGATCTGTACCCTATTGTGCCAAGCGGGCCCTTATGTGTGCAACGCAAAGCTGTAAAGTGTACGGAATTTCTATACTAAGATCAACACGACAAGCCACTCAGTGGGCAATTAACAATGCGATGAATAGACGAAGTTTTGTGGGCCAATGCGGCTGTCGTGATAAATAAAGCCGAAAGCTGTGAAAATCAGGTCCAATTTAATAATACAATACCTAAACACACTTGTAGGTAAATTTGAGTGGAGAAATAAACAATAAGGGCAAGAAAAAACACAGGAAGAATAATATTATTTGAATTCAAAGATGAGCAACTGTTAGAAAATATTAATGAATCTAACTTAATAGATCTGGTAAAGGTTTCTATGGAGAAAAAAATTTGGAAAAGAAGACATTAAAATAAAGTACTCAAGTAAAGTTATAAGATATATTTCCACAAAATCTAAGATTCAAAATCTATAACTCAAGCCGAGGAAAATGTAATTAAGGGTTCACATTCTCGGATCCTAAATATCATTATCATCTTCTTATATCATTCTATCATTTCTACACATAGTGGCACAGTGGTTAGGTCGCCTGATCTTACTTTGTAAGGTCCTGGGTTCGATTCCCGGCTGGGTTACCATTTACCGCTGGGATAAAATTAACGAAATTAATTGCATTTCAATTCTGTCGATCGAATGCAATAACAAGACACACACATATACATATATTTCACGCACACATACATAATATAAACACTTCATAGTAGGCTTGGTTGGTAGGTGAAATTTCACGATAAAGAGTATAAAAAAACAAACATTTATATTGCGCAAATGACGTTTTAAAGTTATCATAGGATTTCCAAGAAGGAAGAAGCTATAGGATTTCCAAGAAGGTTTAGAAACATTATATTTTACCAACCAGGACCTAAAAGTTAAACAATACAATGTTTCTCTAATTAATAAAATTTGGGTATACACCTAGTGTCCAAATCGTTTTATGGAATAATCGAATTCGAGTTTTAAATAAAATAAACAAACAGTCCTTTTACTCTAGGATATTCCAGCGTATTGACATAATGATAAAACAAAATTAGGCTTCTAATTAAGCCAAGCATTTAACTAGATTAAAACATAACCTAGTATTTTTTTTAAATATAAGCTTCTTTTAAATTTACACTAATATTTCATGAAACAATTTACATACAATTAATCTTAACTTAGCAAACTCCCTGTAAATTTGATTTATTTTAACCCTTTACTGGGAACATGATTTTATTAGGGAACATCGGCCTGTGGGACCACTATTTTGAATTATTGGATAATAAAATACGCTTCTAACCCTTGACATTTTATTTAAGTATCAATATCAAAAGCCTGATATCTTATGAACTAGAAAGAGTTAGGTATAATAGTTATAAGTCTTGTCTATTTTATTATAAGTAACACTTAAGTCGTATTCTCAGCACATTTTTGCAGACCTTCATAGAACACTCTAACTAAACATTTAAGATCCGAATTGCATTTGATGCACTTAAAGCCTGTCTTGCGCTTCTTGGTCTATGGACAGAGTTTGCAAGTCTTTCTTTTATTCAAGTTTGTCCGTCGTGTTTATCGGTACCTCCGCAGATGATCTCAGATGATGGTACTAATAATTAGGACTTTATAAAACGGCGCTAAAACAACGAAACAGACGCTCCTATAGACACGATCGCCACGTGCGACGACACAGCGGGAACTAATAGAAGACTACTGGAAGAGGTGGGTCGCCGAGGGGTGGGGGGACAGACTGGAAGCATTTCTAAGAAACCATAGCGGTCTGTGAGACCGATATTCCTGGTAAAGGGTTAAGTACCTATAATTAACGGCAATTGTTAATATTATAATTTAAAGACTCTAAGTAAAGATTGTCCGTTTAGTATAAACTCGTTTCGCTATAAGTAGAATAAAACAGAATAGAATATCATTATTGTGCTAAAAAAATATAACATTACATAGTAAAGATTACAGTGGTTACACGACTGCCCAAAAAAAGAAGTGAAATTTGTTCAGGTTTCATCTATATATGTTATCCGTTTCTTTATTCCACCATAACTTCTAGACACTTGAAACGATTTAAAAGTGTTTGGTATTGTTAGAATTGTCATGTCATTCCGAGTGTCATACCTTAACTGTCCAAATATCAAGTAAGTAGTTGTCTAAATGTCCAAATGTCAATAAATTAACATAAATGTATTGTGTTTATAGTCAAATGAAAGGTCTGATTAAGTAAATTCCTGAAATTTACATGAATCACTGTGGATAAATACATAAACCATAAATATTTCATAAAAAATCGTAATAAAGTAAATATAAATAAAACAATTCACTTTCTGTAACGGCAGTCGCGTTTTTCATTATTTTCAATATATTTACTTGTTTAAAAAAAGCAATGTATGCACAAATGACGGACTTATCACTATATCCATATCTTACAGTCAACCAGATCTATAGGTAATATAGGTCTGTTTGTTTCTATATGTAAGCAAAACAAAATAAAATAATATGCTAAAAATCGCTGTATAAAATTTATAACTTGCCACTTGCAAGTCAAATCTGACTGCTAAAAAAGGTTTTGCCCTCATTAAAATGTGTTAGACCGCGGAACTGTAATAGCATGAATTAAAAAATATAACTACGAAGCTGTATAATTTAACGCGTATTTAATGGAAATGGTATAGCAGTAAAGGGCAATACTCGACGGTTTTACGTTTTACGATATCCACCTACATTCTTTATTTTTTTAAGATTCAGGTAGATTTATTTCTATTGTTTCAGATTCCAGTCGATTGTTGTTGAAAGAAATGCGACCCGAACCACGCTAAAACAATTTAAAAGGAGTTATATTGAGGTGAGTTACTCTTACTACTGTATCAGATTATGACGTAATAACGTCATGCTTTAAAATGTTTCGACCATTTCCAGTAACTCCATTCGATTCTGAAATCTTACCTGAGCCCTAATAATATCTCAAAATCGGCTTCTTTGAAGGCCTTTATACTTTTCGTAGTAACCAATTCTTTAAAACAAAAAAAGGAGTGTAATGTTTTCAGGGTTCATTTACGTATGTTTTCCGTTTCTTTATTCCACTACAACTTTTAAACGCTCGAACCGATTTAGAAGTCTGTGGTATTGTTAGAACTGTTATGTTATCCCGAGTATCATGAAATACCTTAGATGTCAAAATATTAATAAATAGTCTAAATGTCCAAGTCTCTAAATGTCAATAAATTAACATAAATATATTATCTTGTTTAGTGTCAAGTGAAAGGTCTGATTGAGTACATTCCGAAAATATATATGTATCGATATGGATAAATACATAAACCTCATTTTTTCATAAAAAAAATACATAAAATACAATCATAAATACAGTAGTCTACTTTTTATAACAGCAGTCGTGTTTTATTGTATATTTTGGTGTATCTGCCTTCTTAGCCAAATGGCTTTCCTCGTCGCATCTTGTCCATAATAAAAGTAGAACTAACATTACTTCAAGTGGGTCGGTTATTATGCCATTATCTTTGCCTCTGATGACAATCTCTGCCGAGTCACTAGCTTCTTTGCAGCCATCCGCACTCAAAATGTCCCATCTTTTGGTAAATATTTACTCACACATATCGTCGTCCACAGCACAAACAGTTGTATCTTAGTTTAGCAAATTTTAGGAGAGGTAATAAACCTTTTTTCAAGCCGGATTTTATCTTATTTCAATTATTTTGTCTTTTCCGAGATCAGTAATACCAGTATTGCATGAACTATTCCAAGAAAAGAGGGCCTAAAAATATTATAATATATTTAAGGCTAGTCATTGGAAAAGCTCTCATTGTCAGAAATTTGCAGATATGGCTCTTAATTCAGTCCCATTTTGGGAATTATAGAAGCACCGACATTCCTAGTTACGCCCTTAATATTATTACTAGCTGAAACCCGTCAAATTCGATGATCACTTTATTGATTAAATCGGATAATCAGTGATCTACTATAATACGATTCTGGATACGGAATTTGTCAATGCAGTTAGGCTTTCGCCGGTTAAAGGGCCACCTGTTGACATTACAAATGGGTCGCGCGGTAATCCAGCAGATTTTCTCTTTTGTTATTTTTTCTCTTTATTTTTCTCTTTTGATGACTTTTTTTCTCTTTTGGTGACACATCTACAGATCAGGAGCTTTTTGTAGCCACCTCAACCAAATTTTTACCCCTAGCCGTACTCTCAATTTGGCGGTTACAGGAAAATCACGTTTCAAATTATTATTATTTTTTTCTCTTTCGATGACTTTTTTGTTTTTTACTTTTAATGACACATCTAGAGACCGAAAGTTTTTTTTAGACACCTCAACCAAATTTTTACACTTAGCCGTTCTCTTAATATGGCGGTTACTGAAAAAACACGTTTCAAATTAATATATAGATTATTATTATTTATTCCGTAGCCGGCGATTGGGGAGGGGGTCGCCCTCGCAGCCATACTCCATTCACGATTCGCTTCCATTCTTGACTTTTTTTGGCGACGTCTCGAGCATCGATAGCCGATATTAAATTAGCAGATTTAATACCGTATATTAACATGCCTGCTTTACATATACGACTCTTATTGCAAATCGTCACCTATCACACAAATAGGCGTATCTCAAAAAACATGTAATAAGTACGTCCTAAATATGTATATCAAAATGTTACGAATATCATGATCTATATCGCGGTGTATCTCGGACTTATTTTAGCTAAAAACTAATACATATAAAATGATTGTCCCATAAAAAAAATCGTTTAAAGAAATAAATTACTTTTAATTCTTTTGGTTGTTCAAGAGTACGTTTGTTTTAAAATGATAATATAACAATAATAATAATAATTTCATAGTATTCTTAGCGTCAATATTTCTTATATTCTTATTTCATTGCAAGGAATAATATTCTTATAATCTATATATTAAAATCATCTAACTTTGGAGAATCACCGAACCTGAATGCTGATTGATACGCGACTATTTGCTAGCCGGAAGTTATTGATAAACTCTTTAAAAGCAACCGTAAATGTTGCATCATTTTGCACCATAACAATCTTAGGTCTCACACGGCCAGATAGACAAACGAATTTTTGAAGGCAAAAACGTAGAACTCATGAGCCATCCTCCATGCAGTCCAGACTTAGCACTTTGTGACTTTTTCTTGTTTCACCATGATGTGGCTGCTGCACCCAGGGTTGGCTCAGGACAGAGCATTTTAATATAACGTCCGTAGCCCCGTTGACACCGGTTCTCCTCGTTGTTACCGAAGTTAAGCAGCGGCGGGCGCGGTCAATACTGGGATGGGTGACCGCCTGAGTGTTTGACTGCGTGATGCTACAAATGCCCACCTAGAAGATAGTGCCAATAGGCAACAAGGCGGGTTCCACAAAAAAGCATATGCCTTGTGGGTAAAAAAAATTTGTTTTTAAAAAATACACGTAAAAGCTTGTTTTTAAAAATGGGTTTTCACTATTAACTTATTCCTTATTCAATACGGAAATTGTATGTATGACCCTCGTATGAGGTAGGCTCTACGCATATTTCAGTAATTAAATAATTTCAAGATACACCGCGACATAGATAGATCATGAAAGTTGCAACATTTTGATACTCATATTTAAGTCGTATTACATGTTTTTTGTGATACAACTATTTGTGATGTAGGTGACGATATGCGTTTAGAGTCGTATATGTAAAAGCAGACATATTAATATACGGTATTAAATCTGCTAATTTAATTTAATGGATGTAGACGTTTTGGTCGGGCTGTTTCCGTCTATGCTGGCGTCCCGTCTTGCACCCAGTCGTCTAAGTAGTATACTGGCGCCATCTCATGGCTGAGATCAAATATCCTACAGTTGTGTGTGTCGAAATATCCGTATTTACCTGCCCTTATATGTGAACATAGATATGCGTCGCCGGTTAAGTAAAACAAATTTGATATTTACTCAAACTTTTGACGAACAAAAGACATTTGCCGAAGGATAGGTTGAAATGCCAAATATAGAATACACAGTTATTGCAATAATAAAGCGTTTTAAAGTTGTATTACAAAGGAATATGGCATTGTATCCTTAGCACAGCTGAATAAAAAGAGAAGGAAAGAGCAGTAAGGTAAGAAATATAATCTGGGAGATTTAGCTAGTGTCAACATGGGTGAAAGATAAAATTACATACTAGTATATTCAACGATTCATAACAGCACAGACACGCTATTTTGTATATCAATTATGATAGTATTGTTCTTAGTTTCAACGCGACATGGCTGCTGCATACAGGGTTGGCTCGGGACAGCATGCGGTACAGCATTGACAGTAAAAATGCGGGACAGCATTTTAATAAGAGCTTGTTTTTGAAAATGTGTTTTTACTATTAGCTTATTACCTTTTTATGTTTGTTAGTTAGCTTGTTTAGGTCAAATCTTGCAAGCTGAATTACAATTGCTTCCTTTTATCCTATGAAGTTGACATTTTGTATGCAGGTTCAGTTTTGATGTTAATGCATTTTTATGGTGAGCATTACCTGATTCTACACCCAAAATCGGCTCCCGACGAGGATACTCTTATACGGTCAACAGCACAGACACACAATTTTGTAGCCCGTTCTAAATGTCAGCATGACATGGCTACTGCACCCAGGGTTGGCTCGGAACAGAGCATTTTAATAAAAGCTAGTTTTAAAAATGTGTTTTTCCTATAAACTTATTAGTAAAAGCTTCTTTTATACGAGTGTAAACGGAGGCGACTATCATCGGTGACATTTATTTCATCTCTAGGATCAATATAAAGTTCTAAAGATCTGCATCGATGCGCATGAGATCCCTTTTTGTTTCGAGGTTAAAAACCTCGGTGTCCATATGCACGAGAACCAGTCATAGCGACCCCATATTAGAAAAATGCTAAGCAACATTCATTGAATTGACTGAAGAATATCCTCCCGGAGGAGAGCAACGTTACGATTTGTCAGTCTGTTCTCCTCCCTCTTCTAGATTATGGAGATGTCGCGTTTCTCGACCTCACAGATGAGTTAGTCACCAAGGTTAATGGTCTACAACACGTATGCATTCGATATATACCTAAACTCCGAAAATTTTACCACATCAAGAAGTTCAGAGACAAGCTTAATTAACTTGCTGTCGACCCGGGGGAAAAGAGACATGAGAGTTCTCTGTCTGCTTTTTAGGTTCTTAGAGGGCATCGCTCCCAATTATCTAACCGGCAGATTTACTGCCCTTTAAGATGCAAGGATAACCTGCTACTTTCTATACTAATTCTCTTTCGACGGGCATGGAGACCGTCTATGGAATGCTATGCCGAAAAACGTGATAACTGCACCTTATAACGCCGAGACTCAGAGAACATTTCAAATCTTCCACATACATTCTCTTACCCTTCCCAATCTCATCATTTTTACACGACTGCCCAACTAAAAAGGAGTGTAATGTGTTCAGGTTTCATCTATGTATGTCTTCCGTTTCTTTATTCAACATTCATTTATTCCATTAACTTCAAAACGCTTGAACCGATTTAGAGGTGTGTGGTATTGTTAGAATCGTTATGTCATCCCGAGTGTCATAGGATACCTTAACTGTCCAAAAAACAGGTAAGTAGTTTTCTAAGTATCCAAACGGAAATATACGTGTAATAAATACGAAAACCACAAATATTTTTTATATGAAAACCGTAATAATAGTAATTATAAATACAATAGTTCACTTTCTGTAATGGCAGTCGTGCTTTTTATTCTATTTAATAAATTTACTTGTTAAAACTTTGCGTACTTAAAGGCTTTATTTTATTTTAAAGGCTTCAGTTTATTTTGGAATGATATTTTGCTCCCCACAAAGAGTTAAATGTATTTTTGTATTTTTTAAATACATTACACAGGTGCAGTTAGTACTATCCGCAAACAATGTTCGCGGTTACGTACAGCCTACAGGTTAGCCTTTTGGACAATAAACTCGCCTTTTTATGAATAAATAAAGCGTTTATTACTATTGTTATTACTATCTGCTGATAGAAACTTGGAGCTAATGGGCCCTTGCTGAGTTGGCCACGAAGACCCATTCTGTTCAGGATTGGTCACACTTACGAGTCAACACCCGTCCGGCGGCCTGCACGCATGAAGTGCGAGCCCGGGCAGGACTCTGGCCTTAGGGCTAGTTTCCCCTAGGAATCAAACTTCTGGCGCTCCTGGACGGTCTGCGCACCATTCAATATTTACGCGGCGATAGGCGAGGGTTGAAAACCCCGCCCACCACCCGGGCAGTTCTAACGACGTGGGTCGTTTTATCTGCCCAGGATGTCATGCAACGACAACCTCACGCGTGCCGGAAGGGTAGCGCGTGAGGGGTGAGCGAACGGAGACCTTATGAGGGATTCTCCGGGCTTCAGCCCCCGCCGGCACCCCGTAAACCGTTTATTTAAAATTCAAAATTATTACAATTAATTACTTAATTACTAAACTAAACTGCGCACCGTGCGGCGTAAGCCTAACGACTGTGCACTCTGAGTAATAGTTAAGAGTTTCAAGGCGATAGGTGAGGGCAGCAAACCCCGCCCACCGCCCGGGCAGTTATAACGACGAGGGTCGTCTTGTCTGCCCGGGATGTCGTGCTACGACAACCCTGCGCGTACCAGAAGGGTAGAACGCGCAGGGGGTGTAATAGGGTAAACCACCCCCCCCCGCACCGCCCCGAGAACCCATTTATTTATAATAAAATATATTTACAAAGTAAAAATTTACAAAATAATACTAAATTTACCATACACTAGAAAAGAAAAAAAAAAAACAACAAATATCACAAATTTAGGGCCGGTAAGCGGGGTAGAGGACGCTCCAGAAACGATGATGGTGGAGGCGCACGGTAATAGTCGGGGGAGTATGGAAGCAGTACTGTTTCCTATAAAGCGGGGGTGGTTGCGGATCTTACGGCGACTGCTCTTGAAACGACCATCGGCTACCCGATCCTGGGTAAACAGCCAGGCAAATGATGCCGTGGTCCGCGATAGATTCGGTATACACCGTTTCACCGCTTCGTAAGGGAGAGGACCGCGCAAGCGACCTCGGACTCGTAACCAATCGAGCGACCGGAGTAATCTACCTAGCTACGGAGTAACACACCTAGTTATCTCGCGGTTAAGGCGTTGGCCTCTTACGGGCATGTGGCGGAGCTTGACGGTGGACTATTTTGGCCAAGTCTTCTATCGTTCACTTCACGGGAGATAGAACGACTAATCGTTAAAACTTCCTGAGGTGACGGATTCGCCCGTTGTAATTGAGAACTCTAGTTGCTGATAGAAACTAAATGATATTATTATGTTTTACATTCGCACGGTCTTAAAAATATTTCTTTAACATCCACTGAGCAACGTGAAACATCATCTCATAAATTTCCCACGACTAGATCTATCTAATAGCTTGTCATTGTCACTATCATCTGCTAACAAACAGAATTTAACAGTATCAACACACATTCCACTAGCAATAACAATAATATTATGTAAACTAGATACAATATTTACACGACCAGGTCTATTAATATTGGCGTTGCAAAGAAGGAAGTCTCATCAAAGTCCATTCACTTATCGTGGGATGGAAGTGGTTATGTATTCATGGCAGAAACTCGCTGAATCATCTATATGGTCAGGAATATTAATATGTATATGAACATTCATTGGGCTGCCTTGTACGGTAACGAATTCGGCTACTTCACAACTTCGCAAATTATCTGGCATTGTTTTCGCAACCAGTATGATGGGGCACGTGCATCTCGATTAGCAGCCTCTGGTTTTTGATAGCGTCAAGACTTGTAACAACTGGATGTCGTTTATCAAATTAAGCCTTTTGTTTCTTTCTTTCATTATACATCTTGACTTTTTATTATGATGATTGCGCAAAGGTTTTAATGTTTGTATTTCCATTTAGGTTTCTTCTTAAGTTTTTCCGTTTTCCATTAGGCAAATACATATAACTATTTATTTATTTCTTACATTTATTTTAATTAGTATAGTTTACTGAACGCAACGATGCGAGCGGGCATTCGCCAGATATGACAATCCTGGAATGGCTTATGTGTATTGTATTTTAATAATAAATAATTATAAAAGTATTAATATTGTCAACAAGTATGGCAAATACTCGTTAACAAATTTCTTCCTTTCTTCTTCTTCCTTGTAGCTCTCGATTTATTTCTTGCGTGTATGACGAGCGATTTTAATATTTTGATGACTACGATTTTGCATGTCGATATTTAATGTCGATATTTTGAGGTTGTACTTCAGAGGCTTTTGTTTGCAATTTTAGATGTGACCTACGAAAAATCGAGCACCATTTTTATACCGACAAAATCTACTTAGTTACCAATAAGGTTCAAAAGTAAGTGTTTATATAAGTCAAGTATATAGATCAATAATATTTTGAATCATTTATAACCTTTTTACGAGTTTGTCGATTTAATTGATTTATTAGACTTTCGTCTTAATCAAATTGATATTCTCCAACTTCAGTTCTAGGTACACTTTTATATTTTATGTCTCACGTAACTAATCGTTCATAATCGTGTTTTTTTTACATTTTTTGTTTTTGTCTGCATGTAAAGACGCGCGCGAGATGAATAACGGCATAGTGTAGTCACAGTATTGGCACAGTATACCAATTAGTAGCTTTACTCTCCAGCTACAGGGCAATGCGGGGAAAGGGTGCGAGGAATGTGGGCAGAGGGGTACGTCCCGACGAACGCGAACTGTTAACATTACGAGCAGGTAAAGGCTGGCGACGTTTTCGAGCGTTCGGATATCTGCGTAGGCCAAGTAACGGAACATTTGACGACCATATCCGAGCCCTTATGACTCGTGACCTATTCGCTTTGATTTCAATTTTGTTCTAAGATAAGCTACTGCCTGACGTATATTGTGGTATTGGTGTGGTATACGTATAGTGTAGCATTGTGTGGTCACAGTATTGGTGTGGTATGCGAATAGTACGGCATTGTGTGGTCACAGTATTGGTGTGGTATACTTATAGTGCGGTATAGTGTGGTCACAGTGTTGGTGTGGTATACGTATATTGCATGGGTGCAGCAGCTGTGCCATAGTGGAAGTCAGAACGGGCTACCGTAATACAATGCTATACAGAATTTCGTGTTTGTGCGGAGTTCCCTGGAAGGCAACCATAGGTATTGTATTTGTATCTGATGAATACTGTGTAAGCGTGAGCAAACAGATGTTTAAAAAGAGATTAAAAAGCTACCTGTTGGACGTTTATAGTGAAATTAGTGATCATAAGTAAATTTGTTATACGTTTCTATAATTTAAGCTTGTAGTAATACTGGCCTAATTTCAGCCTGTAGTAAGACCAGTAGTGATACTGCTGTGCATTGTTTTTTATATTATTAATGTCTTTTTGTATCACAAAATTAGAAGTGTAAGACTAGGAAAATAAGAGTTTGTCTCGCCAACAAACTGTATACCAGTTTGGCAAGATTTTAATATTTAAAAAAAAATATTTCTTCTCTGAATAAAATTCTTAAAAAAAAACGGTGCAGCACTGAAACTGCATTGCGCTGAAACGTAGAACGGGCTATCATAATTAAATGCGTATACAAAATTTTGTTTATGTGCTGTTGACTGTTAAGGAGTCCCCTCGTTGAAAGCCAACCCTGGATGCAGCAGCCCTTTCGCGGTGAAACTTGGAACCGGCTATCATACATAATTTAATGCGTATACAAAATTTCGTTTTTGTGCTGTTGGCCGTTGGGGATTCCTCTCATCAGCCAATTCATTTTGAAATTTGGAACGGGATATAATAATTCAATGCTCATACAAAATTGTGTGTCTGTGCTGTTGACCGTGGAAGAGTAGGCTCGTCAGGAGCCGATCCTAGGTGTGGAATCAGGTCACGCTCACCATAAAAATGCATTGTCATCGGAACTGAAACAATACGTAAAATGTCAACTTCATAGGATAAGAGGAAGTGTTTCTATTTCAGCTTGCAAGATTTGACCTAAACAAACTAACAAACATTGCAAGGTAAATAAAATCTTGGAAAAATACTGCTATTACTGCTACATCCCGCCGCCACGGGTCCGATTTCCATTTTTGTGAGCGACGCCCACGTTTAATATGAATATTTACCGCGCAGTTGCCTAGTAAGCTCGGACAACCTGTTCATATAGCAAGTCTATCATAGCGTGTGATGAGTGAGTGCGACGTTGATCCGTAGGCCCGTATCGCCTGAATCTGCAGACGAAGCACATTTCGTCGTGTGGTGGCAATCCGGCAGCATTTTGCCGGACCGGTTTTTGTGCACTTGAAAACTGCCCACATTCGGATCTTATCACGTCGCCTGCCGTCAAAGTGGAATACGATCATAAATTCGATGCCATGAATATTTCCCCGATACCGGCATCCAGTTTTATTACCAGCAGCGACAAATAACACAAGAAGGGACGTGTTCGACGCTTCCACAAAGAATAATAAAATAATAATCAATATACGACATATAAAAATATATACATATATGAAACAAATATGTATGACTCAAAGCGACACAGTTTAGGTGTACAAATTATTAACATATTTTCAAACATGTATGTTGAGTATATTTTACCATTGAACTAACTACCAAAAATTTATTTGACTTTGACAATGAATTTCTTGATTAGGTATTTTTATATTAAATCCTATATTACTTAACATATATAAAATATTAATGACTGTTTCTTTCTTTTCTCACATATAATTTTATTTATATTATTTAATCGAATTTTATATTATATTTATTGCCAATTATATAATGAAATTACATTTTATTTATTATATTATCGTTTAATATTTTTTTAATAATATTTTTTTTAATTTTATTCTGAAGAACACATTTTAGGGCAATTTAGTGTCATTAGCTTTTTACTAAAACTTGTACAATTGTAAGCAACCAAGCAATCAAGCAAACTTGATTGTAATATTGGAGTCCTGTCCACCCTAGAACGGGCTAGTCCCAGTTGGGTGACAGAAACAAAAAACAAAATATTAAGGTTTTGCCATTCGGTTCCTGTTATTTTTGTAAGCTAATCAATGTTTTATAGTAATTAATTCTTAAATAAATAATACATAAATAAATAAATATATCAGTATGTGAGAATAAAATGCCAATAGCGTTAAATGCAAGCAGATAAAGCAAGGATAAATGTTGGGAATACGTATCTAGTCGTGATCGACCACTAGTACTCACTAGTAATATCCCTTCCCAATTAATCGCTTTTTATTTTTAAATGCAGCTGCGTTTATTATTGCCACTGTTTAATAAATAATAGGGTAGAGGAGAGCCAGAAGCTTTTGTTACATAGACAATTATGAGACGATTCGGAATTACTTTCTTGAAAAAGCTCATCCTTTATTTTTATTGTATTTTATTTTATTCTGGAACCAAACAGAACTACATACAATGCAGTAAAAACGTATTTAAAAGTGGCAAAAATCCAATAATGTGATTCCGAATATGTATACAAAATGAAGGCAATATTATTTTATATTGTTTCCGCTTGAGAATGGGGGAATCAGGATGGGAATTGAGGTTAAAGGAAGAGACAAAATAGATTTAAAAAATATTATGTATGTATATAAATATATTTATATTTAATTTTAGGTATGAATCATATAATTATATATAATCATATATATGTATAACCTATATAATATTATATAGGCATTATAATGAATATACTTGAGATAAATTATGTCCATGAACTAAATTAAATGAAATATAATATGTATAAATATTTTGTGATAATCTAGATAGATTCTAGAATTGTTAAGGATCAATTTGATAACTGTATATATTATGAATGAGTATTATTAGAGCTTTTAATACAATAAGATTGGATTTTCATACCAGAATCCTGAAAACAACCGTGTTTATGTCCTAGAACATTATAAGAAATATTTCGGCATTTGTCGTTATCAAGCGAATAGATTCTGGTCTCCCGACTGGTTACGAATTCGAGGTCGCTTGCGCGGTCCTCTCCATTACGTAGCGGTGAAACCGTGTCAACCGAATCTATCGCGGACCACGGCATCCTTTGCCCGGCTCTTCATCCGGAATCGGGTAGCCTATGGTCTTTTCAAGAGCAGTCGCCGAAAGGTCCGCAACCACCCCCTCTCTATAGGAGACAGTACTGTTTCCAGACTCCCCCGACTGCTAGTCAGAATGCACAAACGATTGGCTTACGCCGCACATTGGTTGACTCCTGGGGAAACTATCCCTCAGGCCAGAGTCCTACCCGGGCTCAAACTTCATGCGTGGAGGCCGCCGGATGGGTGTCGACCCGTGAGTGTGACCGACCCCGAACAAATGGGTCTTCGTGACCAACTCAACAAAGGAAAAGTGACAACCGTTCATTTCACATTCCGCTCTGACGTATTGCTCTGTCTCGTACACACGAACTAACTTCCGATTTTAGTTCAATAGAAACGCACTCGAGCCCAATAACTGCTTCTATGTCTTACAAATAAACAGAGAAATAATTTGGCAATGTTTGTTGAAGACATTAGCAATAAAATAATAACCCTTGTCAAAATAACCTAATCCATTATCACGGGTGTTAAATAAAGATAAAATTAACCATTTACTGTAAGCTTTTAGGTGGTATAGTTATAAAGGTATCTTGAATTAGTGACGCGTGCAAGCATTTAGAAATACCTAGGTCAGCGTACAGCGAAAGGCGGCGCGGGTGGCGATAAACAAGACTTGTAAGTCTACGAGATAGGCAGCGTGCATCTGAGGGGGACGTCTGGTATCTAAAGGTAGCGTCTAAATAGCAAATAAACGCCGCCTTACTTAAATTAGCAAATCGAGTTGAAACTTTACGCAAGCGAAGACGCGGGCAACAGCTAGTCATATTATAAACATTAATATCCAATTATTCATATTACATTTTTGCTCTATATACTCCATATTTCCCACTTAACTATTATTAACGTGCTCATATATAATAGGTTTTGCATAATAGGAAGGCATAATAGGTTTTGCAAATAATCTATCATGTATTTATTATCTGTAAGTTTACTGTAAAATTAATTAAATAAATAAATAAATAAAACATCATCTCCTACATACCAGTCATTTCTTGCAGACGCCGTGTTTGCGACTTGTGACTGTTGTCAAAGGAAAGACGGCAGAGTTTAAGTGCGGGTCGTTAAGCGGCAGGACGCCATTGCCTATCCGTGTTTCCGCCCCGCCATCCAGGGTATTGCGAGCGCGTCCCGAATAAATCCATCAACCGCTCATCCACGCTATATTTCAAAATGGCCACACAAGAAACGCGCGCCTCGCCCGAAATATGCGGGACCAGCGCATCACAAACATTCGCCAATTGGCGAAGCACATTTTCACCTTTTTGTTTATCCTTAAGCTCGGCGTCCACTTACGCTGCGCTGCGTCGTACTGCGTTTTCAGAAGAGCTGAGTACAGCTTGGTATGATATCTTGCGGAATCACATTACCATGGATGACCACCAGCATACACTGAAGAAAATATAACGATGTGATACACGGAAATACGCATGTTTCAACAAGGATATAACTCGGACTGTGGTCCAGACGTATGCATTAACATGTCGCCTAACGGCGTTGGTGTGATGGTAGTTAGCGTGTCGCAATGTTATGTTATTCATCACGTCGCAACCTTGGGATCTGGCATCTAACATTAGAGCCTGTAGTAGTATACGTACGGTTATAATCGGACACATATATAATGACGAAACTGCAATATACTGTTATTTCCGTATTAACCGTAACAAAAATGTCAATAGGTACATATAATCGAGATACTCTAGTTTCAACAAAATTCCTTGTAACTCAACAAAATTACTATTGAGACATCGTTATTCTGTATAAAACCGTAATAGCAAAATAGTAATGTAAGAATCAATTCCATATTTTTCAGTTAAGGTACCTAGATTTCGGGTTTTAATTCCTGGTGTCATGCCGATGTACTTCCTCATGGGATATTGCCGAGCTATTATTGCAATAAAATTCGCAAAGAGCTTCTTGAGCAAAAATCGCATATACAGTCAATATCCTTAGTTTTGGGAAGTGTTATTGGTGCACGACATACTGCCGTGGACCAATACCACAGTATACTCCACTGAGCCAATACCCACTATCGCACGTATAGCTCTTTTCTGGAGAGTGAATACACTGTTTATGTGCGCTGCGGTACCCCAGACCCAGTATACCACCGTCGGTGCCCCAGAAAAACGGGGAACCCGTTCCCAAACGATCCAATCTTTAGCCGTTTACCATTATTATCTAGGGCATAAATAGTTTCTGAAATCCAAATTCGGACGGACGGACGATCTTAGATACTAGCCATATAATAATTTCGAAAAATAAAAAGTCTAAAACTACGACAAAAATCAGTCGGAAAAATATCAGGTTAGGATATTCGCCGTTTATCATGCTGGCAACATGAATTATTTCCGTAAGATTTACTATTGTAGCTTTGACGATTCATTAACTGATAGGTAATTCGAAATAACCATACTTATTGTAAAATAACAATTTTGCCAAGGATTTAAAAAGACGGCCGTTAGTGAATGGCCAGCTTTATAGCGCAGACCACACACTTGAGCAGCTTGGGGTGACTTAAGCCACACACGACCAGATGTTGTGTTGTGTATCGGGTTTCAATATTTATTACGAAAAGCGACACCGGATGTACTTCGTATTATTATGGGAAAAGAAAAGGCAAGTTCTGTTAAATGGTCCTCCGTGAATTTAATACTAAGAAATAATAATACGTGAAGGTGCGGTGCTCTAATATCCCAGAAGTCTATCGCTCTACAGGACACGGGGCCGAAACACGTAATCCAGAAGGCGGCAATACTGACATCAACCAGAATAGTAAGGTTTTTGCATTTGTACCTATCGACTACCTAGGCCCGGTTCGATAATGTCGGACCTGCCTTGGTAATTGCATCCGGCCTAAATAGCCAAGATTTTGGTGTATATATAAAAGTAATAATGATAAATAACGTCGTTTATTGATATGTTATGTATAATTGGGTTCTTACCAGTGAAATTGCTATTTTTTCAGACTGGTCAATTTGAACTTGGATAACTTGGATTTGAGTTGGAATTCCAAGTTCAAATAAATGTCAATTCAATGGCCATGTTATTCTTTTTAAGAATCAGCTTATCTGTCATTCCGTCGTTTGTTTTTGCTCAAATATTTTCGTTTGTGCAAACATGGTAAAGTTGACAATTTGTATTATTTTCAAATTAGAGATCCTATGGCGATGTTTTCTATTACAGGTTCTTGCAGTCTGGCTATACAGTTACCGTAAATGTGCGCTGTTAAGAACTGCAAACAATGATGGAGAAGCTCGTGATTAAATAACCGAGCCTGGTTAATCGCTCATCGTCACTGCTTCTGCATGACAACGTATAACCACATATTTCACTGCAAACAGTCGCAAAGTTGCAGGAGTTGCGGCTGGAAATTCTTGGTCACCCACCGAACTTGCCAGAACTTGCTCCAATGGAGTTTATTTTTTTCAGAATTTAGATAACTTTTTACAAGGGAATATAATAACTTTGAAGAGTCGGTGAAAAACGCCTTCAAAGCATTCATTGGTTCATGTCCTAGAGAGTTTTACAGCAGAGGAATTAAGCAACTCCCATTAAAATGACAAATCTGCATAGATAATAAGAGTCAACATTCCTAATAATTAAATATATGTTTTTTCATACAAAGGTTTTGCCTTAGATTTCCTTTATAAAACAGCAAATTCATTGGTAAGGACCCAATATTAATACAAGAATATAACTTTAAAACACTATACTGATCAAAAAAGGAAAAAAATAGAAATAGGTCCAAATCACAAGTACGCATATCCGATTTTTCAGAATTTCTCGTATCAATGGCACGTTAACGTCGCTTCCCTTTCTCATGATATTTGAGAGCCTGCTCTAGATGGTGAATCTCCCTCCAAAGTTAGTCCTTATATGGCGAGGGACTACAGCCGCACTTTGTTGGGTGCACGTTGGTGCCTCTTATCAGGTAACTGTGTCAGCGCGGCACATGGCGACCGACTGGCGACTGACTGTCAGGTAGCTCCGTTCATTTCGTGACAGAGAGTTACCAGTCAGGAATTTTAAAATGACACTGTTAAATGCTTCATACGTTTTAATCGCTTAATTCATAAGTCGGCAACGTTAATAAAACCTGCAACGACATGGCGCGGCGGTATATTTTTGTACGCTCGGAGGTGGTCGCTGCCAGCGTCAGCGTTTGAATTAAAATATTATTATTTTGTTTCTTGGTCTTGTTTTAACGCCGTGAATTTACGCGAATTAGCTCAAACGCCTAGATTTGTTCGTGGCATATGCACAGGAGATGTTAAACTCGATATCACCGCTAACTTACTCTTATTTTGATGAAAATAGGTATTGCGCCTTGCCAGTGGCGTGTTCAGGGTTGATGAAAAAGGGGCAAGCCCGACATACCATTTTGTGTTTTTTACGCATTGTATGGTAAAAAAAAGTGGTACCTCCTAACTCTTCAACCTTCAGTTTGAAATTTACTGCTTGTGTCGTAGATTCAATAGAGCACACTGAACGCATGGCACTGCTAGACAGAATTTAACATATTATACTTATCAGCAGTCGCATACCATTAATGCCGTTGTATTTGCTTGAGCGAGTGAAATCAAGTTAAGACAGAACTCACCACAAGGGACAATTTACTCCATTGTTTATCAGGCAATAAAAACCACAAATCAATTAAAAATTATACAATCAAAAATCAGCTCTGTCACTTGTTCAAAACAAACGGAACTAAATACGGAACATGCTCGCATTCTACTTCCATAATGCAAGCCTGGCCTATTCGTCAATACAAAAGTCGTATAGATATGTACATATATTATTTTGCGTATTTTGCCATAGGTTAGAATGAGAGGACCATTGATTTTGAAAGCCCCGTTGCAAGCCCATGTGTGCGAGCGAGATGACTACCCGAACTCAGCTCGGTATGATTGCAGAGAATTGTCGCCTGTCGATAAGCTGTGTTGTCGCGTGAAGCGATCTGTGCCCGCTAGATAGCAATAGGCGCTCGAAAATTCATTCGTTAGTTTACCGATCATTATAAAAAGATTTTTAAGAGATAAAGGCAAGGCGGGCTTTTCGGCTTGTACGAAGGAACCGCCACTGCGCCTTGCCGACTTCGACATTACTACATACTAGTTTCGTATTATGTGGCGGAATGAATCCGACGAACACCCGAAGAAAACTGAGTTTTCCTTAGCTTACAATTATCATAACATACCATAATAACCTAACAGAATAACCGATTACTGAACAGAGTAAGATGCAATATTTCACAATTTCTGGGTATTAATCTTTCCTTCTTGTATAGTATTTTAGGTAAAAATACAAAAAATATACGCAGCGAAAACAAAAATGATATCGCACCTCCGCTTCAAAAGTGATACACCTCATTTCTTTTCAATTAACTAAAATGGCATTTTATTAGTTTCCATGAGCTGCGAAAGTGACCCAAATGATATAAAATATTTTTCGGCTGTAGAGTAAGTATCATTTTTAGTTTTTACTATTTCCACCATCGTGAAGACTGACTCGTTATCCGCCGCCTTGCGGTGATTTTACGCGTAAATAACTGAAATTCTACGTATATTACCCTGAAAAAGTTATATATTAAATGAAAAAGTTATATATTATATATTAAAGTTATACATTGTGCCACTTTCAATGACTGTAATTTTTTAAACAACTCAAAATGTTAATAAATTCTCTTTAATTCAAAAGTGACACATACGTTTAAGGTGTTACCATTAGGAGAGTTTTTCAAAACTATTTTATAGTAAATTTGAAGAAAAGGGAAAAAAAACAATCCACTTGCGCTGAAAACAATTTATGGAAAAAATCGTGAAAAAAAAGTCTGTGAAAAAGTATGTGATTTTTGTAAGTGGCGTTTTTTTATTTTTATTTTATAAATGCTGAGCCGAACATGAAAAGGTCGTGAATTTTGTGAAAAGATAGTATTATATTTAAATGCTACTATGACCACAGTAAAATAAGTGAGGCACCACATTTGTTTGTTTCTACTATTTATTGTGAAATGTCAATGGGCGGGTTTATTATCATACGACAATCTCTTACGGCCAACCACTATGAAGTGTTTACTGTACATGTGATGTGTTTATCAAATTGTTTGTGTTGCTTTTGCATTCGATCGACAGAATTTAAATGCAATTCCGTTAATTTAATCTCATCTAAAATGGTGACCCAGCCGGGAATCGAACCCAGGACCTAACCACTATGCCAACGGGCCGAATTATCATAAGCAGCAACAAAATAGTCGAAAGCTTGGGAGTTCAATATACGGGGTGAGTCTTTATTAAACGGCATCCTTTAAGGGGGTGAATCAGTACGAGCGACTAAACAACTTATGATTAAAAATGTTGGGGAAATGTTTTTTAAATTTTGATTTTTGTTTTTTTTAACTTACAAATTTGAAGAACTTGGCTATTAAATAAAAATTTGACAAGCGTCTGAGCGCGCTGCGCCATCTATCGATAGGTAAAATATCGCTAAGAAATGATATTAGCGATATTTTACCTGCCGCTAGATTGCGCATCGTGCTCAGCTCTTTTTATGTTATTTAATATAAAAATATTAAAAAAATATTTTTTTTATATTTGTTTTTTCCCACGAGTTCTTATCAAAAGTTGTATCAAAAGTTTTTGTCCGCTCGTACTGATTCTCACCCCGTATATGTCGAATAACTCACTGAAATATGACATGGTATACTACAACGTAACGATGGAAAAATAAAAACACCTGGCAGAGGATAAGAAAATCTGTTCAAGAAACTACATCACTATATGATCAAGAAGAAAGTTGATCAGAAGACGATACTCAACAAAATAGAGAAAGAAAATTGTAAAAAATACTCTGTTCTCCCTCATTCTAATTCCCAACTCCATTAATGACTTAAGTGCCGGTCGATTATTCTCATATCCCCAGCTTTCATGAAGCAGGTGTTCCTATCCTACACATATTAATGTGCGCCCGTGGTAATAACGTGGGCCAGGTCAGAGTGACTCCTGGCTGGGGAGTTGCGAACTAATCTAATGTAATCTAACATAAAATGGCTATGCTAGAAAACTGTTGTTTTTCGAGTTGTGTCGGCTTTGATGCGGGGGTGCGATATAAATAAAATTTCTACGCTGCGCTTGTCGGGCAGATATTAACGGCTTGCCTCTGTCGCAAACACGTCACTTTTGAGACACTCAATTTGTTCTCGGCAAATAGCCAGGTGTTTGTCGGAAAATAGTTATTTCTACCTACGCGGAAAGTCGGGCATAACGGATGAATATCAATTAAAAATAAAAGAAAAACTCACATTTTAAATGCCTCAAGTTTTCTTCAACTATGTGGCTGAGTTAGTTTCCATTTTTAAGTCATGTTGAGTTTATTTGACATCTTCTGAAACAGCGTAATTCTTCTTGGCTTGATCTACCTAAATAACTCATATGCGGAGTCAATTACTCAAAACTAAGGATATACCCGGCATTTATACTCAAAGTATACATATAAAAATAAATATAAACAAAAAAAGACTAACCCACTGGTTGATCACCCAGGGAAGGAAAGAAACTGAAAAACTAATTTGCTTTATTCCTAGTTAACTTACCATTCCTAACACATTATTATTCACCTACCATATATTTATGATTGGCAGGCTTTTAGTTCTTTATAATATTATTATAACATACCTTTTAAGATTATTTGAAATTTTATTTTTTACTAAAATTTTAGTTTACTTCATTTTATTTTTCACGGCATTCTTCAGCGTATTATTTTTTTATTTAGCATTAGGCGGTACTTAATTATTCGAATCTGAGCCTACCTTAGTGCGGACGTCTCGTGCGATCCAGTTAGGTTAGGTTTAATGTAATTGTAAATGATATTATGATTTTTGTAAATAAAGAATTTTTCAATTTCAATTACAGCTACAGTCTTGAGACCACGTCGCGCCACTGCACCGCATGGCGTCATCGTTTGTCTGTCTGTGTCTTTACTCATAAAACATGTGACAGAGAGAGCAATAAATTGAACAGTATGCGATAGAATAGCACGCCAATATTCTTCGCCGCAGCTCTTACACCGGAAACGGTGGGCTGTCTGCCAGCGGACTGCGAACAAACTACTACTGACAGGCTTTCAGTAGTGGTTTTAAAGAGGTCATTTTCGAGCGCGAAAGGCCTATCTAGGGGATCATATATCGATGACGTCAACGGATGCTTTTTGCGGTCTGGAGATCATGTCGCAACGCACTGCTGCTCGGCGTAGAATATGCAGTGGTGTTTTATTGGTGCATGAAGATCTATGGGAGCTGTCTTTCGTTGCGTAGACGATTGCAGCAGTGGCATACGGTGTGCCCGGGATTGGGATTGGATGGATTGTGCGGTGTGACCGGGATGTGGATTTGGTATTTCTGTTTTTTATATTTCTTCATTCTCTTTTTAATTCTCTTTCTAATTTAGACAATATAATGATTGGTTTTGTATAGTTTATTGACAGTTTGTAGATTTTATATAATTCTTCAGATTTCTAGTGTAATTAAATTTTTCTTATTGCAAGATATAATTAAAATAACAATTATAAATAATGTATGTATTAATTGTAAGTTTTATAAACCTTGCAGGGTTTTTTTGATTTTAATAAACTTTGAACTTTAAAGTTAGTTGTGGTCAGTATTTCGATTGATGGGACGAAACCAATTGATTTATACTCGAACTACTAAACTACTCGCTTTTAGGCCCGATTTTATGCAAAGCGGTACTAAAATCACAAGTTACTATACTTGTTTTTTTCCGCTTTTACATTTGTCTTCTTTCCCTTCCTTTCCGGAATGATATTAAATATTATGAAGGCCTTCTAGGGGGCAAGAGATATAGAATGAGATGAGGAAAGGAGAGAACGGAAAGGGATCAAGGTTAGAAAAAACGCTTTTTTTCGGAAGCGATGCAAGATAACGACATTCTCAAAAAATATCCCCCCTCTTGCTGTCGATACGGTGTAGCAAAAGTGCCCCCCCCCCCCCCTCTTGCCAGCCCACCTATTATTTTGTACAGCGACTACAAAACTATAAGTTTCGGTCGCGATTTGAGCTCCAGACTAGATTCCTGCAAATCCTCGCGAAATTGCGTCATTGAGACACTACGCGATTGGGTAACGCAATGCGTGTGATTCGAAAAATTGAATTCAATGCGTCATAAAAGTTGATTCTGTTGATTCGACGAATGACCAGGACCGGATATTGATAGCCGATTAAATATTGAAGCCTTTAATCAATTTGCGGGTGAATGTTTTCAGTGCATTTTATAATGGCAAGGCGAAACTGGAATAAATTGCTTTTGGCAACCTTTCATTAAGAGCGGAGAATGGGATTTTGATAGAGGTCGTAATTGGATTACCGACAGGTCGGGGCAACTTTGCGTTAGGTACAGGTAGACTATGCAATTTAGTACAGTAGCCAGGTAGGGCGAGAAGGTTCCGTAGATTTAATATTTGGTGGATTTTGGGTCCCTTAAAAACATACTCCATGCAGGCGCAGCTATTCTATATAATCGTTTTATCATCCCGAGTGTAATAGGGCACCTAACTGTCCAAATATCAAATATGTAGTTGTCTAATGGGAGGAAATGTCAAATGGGAGGTAAGGGGCCCTGACTGAGTTGGCCACGAAGACCCATTCTGTTCAGGGTTGGTCACACTCACGGGTCAACACCCATCCGGCGGCCTCCACGTATGAAGTGCGAGCCTGGGTAGGACTCTGGCCTTAGGGCTAGTTTCCCCTAGGAAACAACCTTCTGGAGCTCCTGGACGGTCTGCTCACCGTGCGGCTTAAGCCAATCGATTGTGCACTCTGACTAACAGTCGGCGGAGTCTGGAAGCAGTACTGTTTCCTATAGAGCTGGGGTGGTTGCGGACCTTACGGCGACTGCTCTTGAAACGACCATCGGCTACCCGATCCTGGGTGAACAATTGGGCAAAGGATGCCGTGGTCCGCGATAGATTCGGTATACACCGTTTCACCGCTTCGTAAGGGAGAGGACCGCGCAAGCGACCTCGAACTCGTAACCAATCGAGAGACTGGAGTAATCTGGTCGCAATTGGAAGTAAGGGCGTGAGTGTAAGCCCGCTGGGTAACACTCCTGGATATCTCGCGGTTAAGGCGTTGGCCTCTTACGGGCATGTGGCGGAGCTTGACGGTGGACTGGTTTGTCCAAGTCTTCTGCGCTCACTCCAGGGAGATAGAACGACTAATCGTTAAAACTTTCTGAGGTGACGGGTTCGCCCGTTGTAGTTGATAACTCTAGTTGTCCAAATGTCCAAATGTCAATAAATGAAGATAAAAATATCTAGTTTAGTGTCAAATGAATTGTCTGAGTAAATTCCGGAAATATACATGTATCTATATGGATAAATACATAAACCACGAATATTTCCTAGATAACCGTAATAAAAATAATTATAAATAAAATAGCTCACTTTCTGTATCTGCAGTCGTGTTTTTAATTTGTTATAACTGGTTATTGGTGTGACTTACGGTAAAAAAAAATAAGAGTAAACAGAAAATGAGATAATTTGCGTTATTCCACGTACAAACACACTGCTTGTCGCATTTAACCCCTTTTTTACCCCTCACCCCTTCCCTTGCCCTGGCCAAATGCGGTCAAGTTGAAATAACACGGTTTCAGGTTTTTCCCCATTGCTGCCCTTTCTAATTATTATGTTTCCCTCCACTTTTGCGGAAGCCATACTCAAATATATCCGGCGCAGGCGTCGCCCATTTGGTCAGGTGGGTCGTGTTACTCGGTCACGCGCTCCAATTTCAGACTTTATGGCTTAGATAGCACCCAGCAATTACATATACAATTTATCACATCGGCTCATTTAGTGGGGAGGGAATGTAACAGGAATTGATGCCCAATGAATATGTTATTTGCAGTTTGTGAGTCTAATGAGTTGTCAGTTAGCTGGAAGAAACTGTAAAGTCCAGTTATTCACGTTTGGCGACAATTACTTCAAAAATATTCGAGGCTAGATCCTAAATACAGTGTACGATACTGCAGGATAATGCTTTCCACCTGCCATGCTTAAAACTAAATACTTTAAAATAGTAACCAATAATAATAAACTAATCTTTCATCATAATTGATAATAACGTAATTTTTTAAACGTGCTCTATTTTACGATTAAAAAATATCAAGGAAACTGCTATAACAACCAAAATACTGTAGTCTTCTCCTAGGGCCTTATGATTCATTTTATGTGTTCTTGTTGTTGTTGAATTATTTGTATCTTCCAGATTTTGAAATCTTCGAAATGAGCATTTGAAATCTTCCAGATAAGTTCACTTTCCCCTCCCATTCCCCTCCCTTTTAAACTTTAGCGTCCTTATAGGTGTTAGATTATTTTGATGTGGCAAACGTGTACCCACAAAGAGTACAGTATATATTTCTTTCTATCCTCTTTTATTTTATTTGTCATACTCTTTATATAGGTTTAGTTATGAAGTCTACTCGCAAATAATGTTTATACAATAGTATAGGTTAGCTCTAAAATATTGCCTCCAGGCAATAAGCTCGCCTTTTCTTAAGAATAAAGTTTTATTATTATTATTATTATTATTATTATCTGGAAAACTAATTTTTTAACCGTGTACTGTCACATCTGCTATGGTCCTTTTCATGCCATAAAAGAAAATAACAATTAATTTAGAGTTGATCAACCTCATGTTTATTTAATTATTTGAAATTACCTAAAGAAACACTTCTGGATTAACCTTACCATTCTTCTTTAATAACGTCGCGCGTGTCGTACTAAGTTTTATCAAGGAATATGAGTGACCTATAATATTTTCTTGCCTGTAATGAGTAATGTTTCTAAGGTACTCATCTCGCATTTTTAATAGTCTTAGTAGAGATCCCATTATTACTCTTCCGTTATCTAAGCTGGTATATTTAAAACCATGCGTTTCAGGTAGTTAAGGAAATGCCTAGGCCTAAATGGAATATTTAGTCCGTCTTCCGTTAACTTAGCAAAAAGCAATGACATTGTGGGTATTATTTTCATAAAACTTACTCGCTTATAGGTATCCATTAAAATTGCGTTGTTTATTTAATGTGATTGTTTCTCTTGTACTATTTTTACCACACTATCGGAAATAATTCGTTGGACAATTCTATAACTGACCATTTTAAATTCGGGTGTGTGTCTCATGAGAACTATTTGGTGCCCATTACCTTCGTCAAAGTTCTGCAGACATTTAAAACAATTTGCTGGGGTTGCTCGTATAACTGTTCCTGAAACATTGGGCCATAATTAAAAAAAAACACCAATACGGTCACCAATACTGAATAATTTTATAATTATAATTTATAGTAGCTTTTTCAGTAATACCGGGTGTCTCCACTGTATGAAGGCGCTGCCCTCTCAAACAGATTATTGAGGGGTGTCAATTACTACGGTCGATCCTGGTACCCCAGGGAGTAATAACGATATCCTGCCATTCTGTCTCCTATGGAGTGAAAGTAAAGACTTGATGGACAACAAAATCCACAGACAAACTACACCAACAACCCGTAAGAGTTGAACGCCCTACCGCGAGGCGAAGAATAGGGCCACCCAGTCGGCGTCTTCGCCCCCTTACTACCAGATTTGGACGGATTTCTCTATCTTCCCTAGTCTGGTCACAGATTAGAGGCCGCTTGCGCAGCGTCTACCAGACGTTAGCAGTTATTCAGGTTGGAATTTATTGCAGACTGATTTTGCCCGTTAGGCTCAAACGGGATCGGGTGTCCAACGTATCGATTCTCAGGGTAGATGACCAGGTCAACTACTACCTCCGCTACTTAGAAAATGTAGGTTTCCAGACTCCCCCGGCTATTCGCCGGGTAACGCAAATGACTGGCTGACGCTGCACGGCGCGCAAACCGACAAGTTCCGCCCAAGGTATTCCCTTGGATCCGTACCTTCGATCCTACCTGTCCACGACTGCAAGTAACAGCCGCAGGCAGTGCACAGCGGCCCTTCCAGATTAGTCCCTCTTCAATGAGGCTACCGAATGGGAGCTGAACCGTGAGTGGAGTCGACCTAATAGAAAACACAAGCAGGATATCCAAGCTGAGCGGAACCATTAGAAACCTCGCTCAAACAGATCAGTAAAATACGCCGAAACAATAAACGATTAAAGAAAACTGAAATCAAAGCATTGACCACAAAAATACCGTCGCTTCAGCGCAGAAAGTAATTATCTAAATGTATGTAATGCAATAAAATCACTTAATAGTGTTTCTGTTGTAAATAAAACGCAGCTGTGCTAGCTGCGTTTTCAGAAATGATATCAGGTGAACGATCGTTCAAAAACACATAGCTATTGGCCAAACGGGCGACTGATATGAACTGAAATTTGTTTTATTAACACGGAGAAAACAAACAACAACACACATTAAGGATATTTGACGGTACCATAGGTAATTACCAGTTACATAAATTATCCGCTTCCCCAATGTATATTTATTCTCAGCAAAATTTTCAGTAATGTTTAGTGAGGTTATTACGTTAATCGATATATTTACACGTTATTCAGTTCAGTTGCTAGTAGATACTGAAAAAAAATCTGGGATAATCAACTTCAAACAATTAAGATTATACGGTTTAACCTAGTGGATAAGATTTAATTCGACTTAACAAAGTTTATATTTTTTTTCTAAGTTTTATTCTCAGCACAATTTTTAGTTATATTTAGTTGCGTTATTACGTTAATTAATATATTTACACTTTATTAACTTCAGTTGCAAGTTATACTGAAACAAATATCTGGGATCATCAATTTCAAACGATTAAGAATATGCGTTTTAACCTAGTATATAAAGTTTTATTCGACTTAACAACGCTATTCAAAGTTTTTTTTCACAGTTGGGTATACAATTATTCTTTAAAAACTTAAATGAACGGAACAGATTGGGTATTTGTAATCATTGTATTGGTTAATAATGATGAACGACTACGCAAGCTTGAATTTTGTCGATTGTATTATATATCGCATCGTCTACGAATAGTGCCAGATTTGTGTCAGATTCATCTTGACGAAAAATTTCGAACAGAAATTTTTCGTCAAGATGATTCTGACAGTCAATATTTTCAAGATTTCGTCAAGATTTTCAAAAAACGCAATAGTGATATTCTGACTTAAATTTGTTTGTCTCATTAGCAATGTTCTCAATAAAGGTATATTTAGAAGTATACTAATTTATGCCCTATTTTCCTACCCTATTCTCGATTAGGGCAATCGGGTATATGGTACCACTAGGCAGTATCATTATAGTTCCGTTGTGGTAGACATCCGGCAATAATTCCGAATCACAGATAATATTAAAGATAAGCATTGCGTATACTGCTGCAGGCACATGGATTAGTCTAACTAGGCAGAGACTAATGAAACTAATGGTCTAATGGTCATCTAATGAAATTTAATAAAACCTTTTTACAAAAGCAACGCCTCAATACGTAAGGGGCTCTCTAAACGATCAAGCATGATTGTCAAGCATCGCGTCGCGGGCTGGGAGAGGATCGTAAACCGCAGGAAATATGCAAATATTTTTTTTAAATATTTACCAATAATGCCTAATTTTGTAGTTTTATACCAGGGGGTCACTTCATTGATTCATTTTTGGTAAATATTTAAAAAATATATTTGCATATTTCCTGTGGTTTACGATCCCTTCCCATCCCGCGACGCGATGCTAGACAAGCATGCTTGATCGTCTAGAGAGCCCCTAATATAAATTTTATCTATCTACACATGGATAATCAACATTATTACTACTATTATTTTATTATTTTATATAACCGGCGAAAAAAACTACGAGTGCTTCCTACAAATCAACTTTAAATTGATAATGGGCCCGATAGCGTTTCTCCATGAACTAAAATTGGAACTTAGTTTAATCGAACGAGACAGAGCAATACGTTAGAACAAAATATAAAATGAACTTTCGTCGATTTTTCCTCTCCAAAACTACCTGTCGAACTTATAGACGCCCGAATAAGTTTGAACACAACACCTTGGGACCCCAGGCACCCTGCGCGAGGCGGCAGGAAACCTGAAAGCCCTGCTGGCTTTCGTCGAGGAGCTGGGGTGGGTGGAATAGCGCTACCCCCGTTACACGCAAAATATAGGCACACTGGATGTCGACTTGCGGAGGAACGCCCAGTATAACTAACTAACTAACTAACTAACTAACTAAGTTTGAACACATTTCGTGCGGTGTTAGATTTAGCTGTTTTATCTTCGGTGGGTAGTTTTAATGCGGACAAGTGACAATCGTTCATTTCACATTCCGCTCTGCCGTACTGCTCTGGCTTGTTCACATGAACTAATTTCCGATTTTAGTTCAAGAGAAACGCAATCGAGCCCAATGTTCATCTGCGAATATAAAGCTTTTTTATATTGGTTGTCCTTGATTATTTAGGTCTCTCCGTGATGACTCCACCTGGAGTTCGTTTGATCTAGGACTAATTTAATTATTTGGCATGAAGAAATAGGTTTGGGTCAGTATCACTAAGAAAAAATTTTCTTTTTACTAATTTAAAAATACGTTGAATTAATCAAACGGAATGAGATACTGTATGTGAAATCATAAGTTCATGAAAACTAGGGAATACCTAGTAGAAAAATGAGAATCGTAGGGAAAATAGAAATAGTATAAAATACGAAACTAAGGAAAATATGAAAATAGGGACCAGTATTACGATAATTATATGGAGAAATAACACAAATTTTAGATGACTGCAGACCGTAAGCATCAGATTATTATACAATTTTACAATGATATCATTATGTAATAAATTAATAGTTTAAAAAAGAGCACTAAAAACACGCTTTTATAAATGCACGTAAAAACCAAATATCTTCCGGCTTCATCATCAGACCTTGAAACCCGATCGTGGTCAAAGTTCATTCCAAGACTTTTCTAACAAGTCCAAACACAGCTATGATACGATATTCCATCATGAAGTTCCAGTTCATATCTTCCGACTCCATCATCAGATCAGTTCGACAGTACCATATTATTGTATTGTCATCAGAACTACATACAGCTGCCAATTTTCGTGACGCTACGATACTTGGAAGATGGTTAAATTAGTTACCTTAGATTCCATTACATAGTTACATACAGATCGACCTAATAAAAGCGTGTTTCTAAAATATGTGTCGTCTAGATTAGTGGCTCCGGAACTGGGTTCCACGGAATCTAAGTTCCATAAAATGTCTATGGAGTGTGCCGTGAATTTCCTCTCAACAAGTTGTTAATAAAAATAAATTGCATTTACCAATCGATATGCAAAGAAAATCAACTTATGTGGGCATTTAAAAGACCCTATTAAATCCTTGTACCAATATTCCCCGACACTAACAATGACATCGACTGTCTACAAAATCAATTTGTTAACCAAAATTGAGCTCCATGTGGCCATTTTTCCAAAGTTCAAGTCAAACATCATTCAGTATTAGTATTCAGTATTCAATTTATTCATTCAGAATATACAATAAAAGCATGAATTATGAATTAAAGCTAATTATCGCATATTAATTCGTCATTCGTCTCGAAAATGAAATTTATATGTTTCTTTGGATTGGACTGGGCGACGAATACTCATCTGTAGCTGATATAATTTTACTGTTATAATTTTACTCCCCATCTTTTACCTACTACGTATAGGTGCGAAAAACATAAGTTTGGATGCCTTCAAGGCAATTATAGATAGACTATTGAAACAATTCCAATACTGTACAATTATTTTGTTGTTATGTTGCTTGCCCTAGAATATTTACTTGCACATCCATTAAATATTGTATTTAGCCAGTGATAGTTTTTTACTCATATTCTTACTTATATTTTACCTATTCCTACTTTGTTTAATAAACTTTGTTCAACAATAAATGTGTTTAAATATAAAATCCTACTATTATCGTCTTATTATTTTTTTTACATTTGACTTCATTTTGCTTTTGTATCATGTCGTGACAAGCTAGCTAATTTTGATATAAAAGTATTTATTGTTTATAATATCAATAATTTTGATATTTTGATATAATTGCGTAAAATTCCTTCAAAATGCAGTTAAAATGAATATTTTAAATCGATGCGGTACTATAGAGGGGACTTATGCCACACCCCCCCTCCCCCCTCCCCCCAGCTAATAGTTCTGCCAAACTTAAGGGTTCCGTAACTGCAAATGTTTGGAAATAAAGAAATTAGGTGATATCATCATGTTTTCGGGGAATTCCTACTTTCTCCTATTTAGTTGAATTGTGCTTATTTACATTAAATATTTTTCTCACCTTATGAACGTGCACGATGGAGTATATTTATCTTCTTAGTCAGAGAGAATTGTACCCAACCATACTGGGAAATAACTTGTTTGGATATAAAGAGGAATAGTATCTGTGTTGCATGGAGAAAGCTCCTCACGAAGGTTGTAAAGCTGTCCAATATCGCGCCATACAGAATTGGAGTGTAGATAATGGCAGTCTGAAAAATAAAAAAAGACAAGGTGACTTTTAATGTAAAAAGAAACAATTCAACTTTATTCGTAGATTGTGTCGACATCGTCCAATATAATTTTTAGTAATACCTAGTCGGCATACCTCTTTCGGCTGTATCCACAATCGTAAAACGTGCTCCCACGACTTCAGTCAGACGAAACGCTCACGAAGCTATCATAAGCCGACGAGGCGGCGAAGACAAATGGATGACTAGACGATTCTTCCCCAACGCCTAAATAAAATATTCAAAATAAAACAATACTGATGGATCGACGGAGTGGTTTTATGACGGTTGCTCCGCTAGAATAAACACTAATAAACAGGGCGAGTCGTGTTTGCTTAGGTGGGTGGATAGGTGATATGCTCTCTCGCCGGAAAGACTGAAAACATTGCAGCACAGTTAAATTAGCTATTTTACAGCGTCTGGATGGTGTACTTAAACACTACACATATTTTTTAATCAATATATTATATGTGGGCGTTTATAATTGCCTGTATCTCACTGGGCAAATATCATAACTCTAATATTTCCATGTCTCCCGGGTAAAGTGGTATAGCTACGAAACGATGACTGTTGAGGACTCAAAAAACAAAGTTTGATATTTTTCTGGGAAAAATACTTCTAATTATCGAAAATTTTAGGACCATTTTAATAATGATAGGAGGAAGTCCCCTAACGCCGGACGGCACCTAGCGTCGGACACTAATATTATCTCGACAAGTCGCGGCGCGATCGATACAAAGACGTAGGCAGAGGAAAAGCGTACGCTTCCTTGCACCCTATTCACCCGTCTTTGTATCGATCGCGCCGCGACTTGTCGAGATACTATTAGTGTCCGACGCTAGGTGCCGTCCGGCGTTAGGGGATTTCCCCCTAATGTAAAAAACTCTTTTTTGTACAAAAATTTTCACAGCGTCGGATTTTTCACGCAACGGAAATCTCGACCTTACTTAAAGTCGACCATTAGTCGCTGTGAGAGTTGCCGAGTAATTGAAAGGCTACGCTTTACTAAAATAATAATATTAAAATTACTTGTATTACTTGTGAGATATTTTTGTCTTGCTAAACACCACCTGAATCGAAAAAAATGTAATAAAGTTTTAATTTCACTTCTTTACAAAAATCTCCTATCGTGCTGTAGAAAAGTTGCAGTTTGATTTCTGCAATCACCTCTTGAAAAAAAAACGTCAGACCGTCCCGAATGCCCCTTCGGCTACGTAACGACCAAATTTGGTTGCACATCAGAACACCGTTGACTACGTAACGACCAATATTGGCGGCTTGCTCTCGGAGAGCACAGTAATAATATTTTCAACTTCGACAGCATCCTAAAATCCAAACCAAAAATCTCATTATTACTATAGATACATTTCGCTAGAATAATTTCGCGCATCATTTCGCGGATATTTCTGGTAAAATTCCATTGTCAAATATCATCATTTATTTTTTCGAGAAATCATCAAAAATTTTATTGGTTTTATGAGTTAATATCTAAATATTTTTGTATTTAAATAAGCAAAACGAAATATTACTGTTGATAGAGAATCTAATAAAGATCACCATAATATTTACAATTTCTAATATTTTCCGTATTTTTCCGTAAGACAAGTACACGTTAGAAAAGCCGAGTTTTTTTTTTCACTTTTTCGACTTTCTCATATTTATTCATATTTATTTAATTGTTTTACAAAATCAGATTTCAATATTCTTTATACGAAATTTCAATGCGATCATTGCACAGTTATTCTTTTTATGATTGCTATAGTAGTTCCATAGTTATAGTACCTTTTGTCGAGTGCGGCGATATTGCGAGAAATTCCAATAAATTGCCGCGGTCTGCAATGAAATTATGCCGCTACTCTAATAAGGGTCAAGCAATCGTGGAAGAATGTCGCTGGTCAAAAGTGGTTGTCAAATGGCATCGCCGACCAAGCTCTTGCATCGCTCCTCATATTAGGGCATCTATGAACAGTTAATCGTAGAGTTTGTGCGAACGGAAATATACCAGTTTTGACTGTAGGTATTATTGCCGTATAGTGAGTACTTTTAATTCTTCTTCAAAGTATGCCGTTGGATGTCTCCTAAGTTTCCGCAAGGCCACTTTAATTACGCACATTACTTACATGTATATACACACATACAGGCTTTGCATTGTACATACCCGTTCATCATAATCCCGCCTGATCTTTCCAAGTGAGGGATGGGTGAAGGCTGGTTAAGGACAAGAGTATGGGGGGGGGGGGGGGGATTTGTGTAGCTTGCTGAGATCATTTTCCCTCATCCGCGCATAGCAAAGTCAAAGCGGCTCATGCGGAGGACCGGAGTTTCATCAAAAAAGATGAAAGAGGAGCCTGAATCGTCAACGCAGTCAAACGACCTCTCAGTATCCACTCATCTCGCGAGCGCTTTTACACTGTGCCTTCCGTCATCGGAGGTACGTTCCGGATTACCGGATGCGGTTTAGAGAAAGAAAGAAACCTTCGAATCTATCGGCATTTCAAATCTTTTAACATTTTAATGATGGTATTATTCCGGACTGCTTAAAAGTAGGTCGTAAAAACAAATACTCAAATTAGAAAGATATAGAAAATATGTTGCTAATTCAATCTTTATGAATTTTGAATTCCGTTTGTGTCATAATCTACATTTTAGGCCGGGAATACATGTCAGATTTTTTCTATACGATTGTCGGATCCGATAGTCTGATCAGACTATCGGAAGGCACTCTTGCAATCATTTGTTTGAATATTCAATACACGTCCGATCCGATAGTCGACTCTGATGTGTAGTGAATGTTCAAACAAGTCGGACGTGAAAATAGGACGTGTTTTTCCGGCCTTACAGTCTATTTTATAGCTATAATCCTGTTTGGAGTTTTTTTTTCAATTTCTCAAAAAATATAATTAAAAAAGTAATGAAATCCAAGGCGTAAACAATAATCAGAGTTCCTCCAAACCCTCTGTTAAGTAACGTCAAAATGTAACCTTCTCCAAAGAAATGCGCTTGGGCCAGAAATTATACGTACTTCGAAAGAAATTATTTCTTATTCGTGTAAACGCATAGTATAATTTGCCCATGGATGGTAATGACATTGACAATTAAACATAATTCTTCGAACGAAGAGTTTAAAGCAGTGGTTCCGAACCGTTGGTCCGCGGACCAGCAATACAAAGTTCATGATCATGCGGCAAAAATCGACAGTCATAACAAAGCGCGCAAGCTCGTCCTTGTCAGATGGCCGCCACTCCGCCACTCGAGTACGTTGCGATGGCGCGCGTTTACAAAATTAAAAAAAACACGCTGAAGCACATTCACTTCCAGTCTAACTCTGCACATATTTAAATGTTTGAGAAATTTGATCCGCGTAACGACAACCATAGGTGTCGTCGTTGAAAACCAGAAATTCATTGGAATCAAGTGATAATATTCGTGTAGCTCTGAGCAACAGTATCAGACCCAGAATTATCCAACTTTTAAAACCTTGGCATCCCTGCACAGAACACAAAAGTCCTAGTGGTATCCGGTCCACAAAAGGTCGGTAATCACTGATTTACAGTGTCAGTATAATATATTATGTAGAATGGATTTTTCTAAAATCACACTATCAAAAACCAAAAAAGTTTTTCGAGTAGTGAAAATATTTTTACAATTCACACCTTTAACAGAACCAAAAGTAATGACAAGAAGCCAAAGATAAGAAGTTTGACAATGTGCAATAAATTAATGCTTTCTGCTTTCATTGATATTGTTACGAAGACTCTGTAAACCGTTTGGAATATCTTTGATTAACCCCTAGAGCCCCGATTGGCCGATATCGACCACAACACGATTCAGCGTGACGGGCCAGTTTTAATTTTATTTTAATTTAATTTGTTTTATTTTATTATGTTTTATTATGTTAATATGTTTTATTTTAAGTATGGGTACAGTGGTTTGGCAGTAATTAATGTTTTGGTGAGGCAGTGTCATAATTCAATTTTTTTACTAATTTTTACTAAAAATTTTTGGGACATCAACTTATCAATCGGCTGAGGGGCCAAAGCCTGAAGGATTAAGACCGTAATTATAAACAAGATTATAAACGAATGTGATTATGTTGCTATTATGTTGCTAAAAAAAATCATTATGTTAACCGAAAATGTATAAAAAAGTGTACTATGTAACAAATATAACACTGGTATCACTCCAGAACAGACTGTAGTCTAGTGAAGAGGATAAAATCCATCAAATCTGTACGTTCTTTGCTTCGCAAACAATGATTAAGTATTTGCTTTTTTCTACACTGTATTATTTAGGTCAATATTGTACAATTTTATTTTGGATTTAAATAAATAAATAAATAAAAATAAAAATATTCAGCGTGAAGTTTGTAGCACTCGATGTTCCAGCGTTGCTGCAACCACAGTTGTCCAGGGTAGATTGACGGTTGCAACATCGCCGGGCGCTACAAAATTCACGCGGTAAATTCATTCCTAATCTTATTTATATTGTCAATCAACTTCAATTTTATAACACGGTCATATTGCAGGATAGAGAATTATCTCTATGAGTATTCGCTTAGCACCGATTCATATTTAGGCGAGCCACTAAAAGGAGGGCATTTTTGTTCTTCACCTATTCTTAAATAATTATGTGAAAATCCCTTATATCGTATTTAAATTAAATGTGGTGTCAATATAATACCAATAGGTCAAAAAATACCGGTTTTTTCAATTCAAATACACTTTTGACGATGCCCTAACATGGTGGAGGTCAATGCATTCAGCGTATATACGATCCATTTTGTCATCATACTGCAAAATATTCCTCAACCTGACATTCGAATACATGATGAGCAGATTTGAAACTCGAATTACACTTCTGGCGGTAGAGTTTTCGATTTAAATATCATGCAAATCTGTTCATCCGGCATACCGCGCCGGACGACCGCCCGTCACAGTTCAATATAAAAGCGTCCTTAAGTATATCAGGCGATAAGGCTCTCTCTATCGACCTGTCCTTCTAGCTCCGTGTCAATACAGGGTCCGAATTATTACCACGACACAGATTTCCCACAATGGAGTTCGTGGGGAAGTCACTCGGGCGAAAATTCACTCAGATTTCGCCATTTTCCCCGAGCTTCGATGCGTCAGTATCGCGATAAACATCGTGAACAAGATGTATTAGGGTTTTTATCGCGATATCCAATTCGACCGAACGCACTATGGTTAAAAGCATTAAAATCAATAATCATCGTAATTTTGTTAGAATTTCGCCAGCTAGTGAGACTAAAGTGTGAAATCATGGAATAAACAGTCGTACCTACATACTACGTTAACCAAGACGTACCGAAATGTTCTGTCTTTAATTGTATACTTTTTAATTATATTTATTTTATTATATATTATTTGATTATGAATATGACTATCTAATGAATATGACGATTATGGCTACTTTAAGTGCATTAATTTTTTATTACTGCATAAATTTATTTTATATTGTGTTATGTTACTATTTGGCTATGATTATGTTTTTATAAATTATACCTATTCTTATTTTTTAAATTTAATTCACTTATTGGTGATTTTAATTTTATAACACTTGTAATCTTTTTTTTCTTTATTTTTCTCAGTTTAATACATAAAACATTTTTTTCCTAACTTTAATATCTAAACATGATTGTTTGATTTTTAAATTATTTATTTATCATTATTATTATTTTTAATGAACGACTCTTTATTATGAGTTTTTGGCCGTGTAATTATTTTATAACTGTGACTATTTTTAACTGCTCCTATTTTTAGTATTTAACTTTATTTGTGATTTTGAATTTTTCATTGCTGTAATCTTCTTTTTATTCATTTTAACTATGTATTTAATAAAAATCGCATTACCTTTTAGTTTTTAACATAATCCCACACTATTTAATGTAACTATGTTTATAGAATATCTGTCCTAGAATGAGCTCTGCTTAGGCGACATCGTACAGTCAACATCTTATAATAATTGAGTTTAATTGTTGCTGTGGTTTAATTAATATAGCTACGTAATATATTTGATGTTTTCATTGAAATATAATATAAAATTTGTGAATTCCTTTAAATTAAATTAAATTAAATTATATAAGGAATATGAGTATGTAGATATTTGAGTATCTTGCTGGTTTTCCAGGCTTAAGGATTGCTAACACCTTGGTTTGTAACGATTTGTTTCAGTGATCTCATCTTTTTATTATTGTTTACCTATGTTTTAACGTATTTACAAATATTTAATGTAACTCTATGTAACTTATTAATATAACTATGTTTATACAGTGTCCGCCTAAGAACAACATTTACTTAGTTGGGCGACATCGGACAGTAAACATTATTTAATAACTGAGTCAAATTTTTTGCTGTGGATTAAGTAATTTAGTTACACAGTATTTTGTTTGATGTTTTACATTGTAAATTGTAGTAATATTGGCGAATGGCTTTATATTATATTAAATTGAAGGGCTGTCGTTAATGATATTAGCCCATTAAGATGATAATGATATATGTAATGGCCTATCCGGTTTTATTTGATAACTGGCCCAGCCGCAACAATAGAAATATCTAAGAATATAATATTTACAATATAGGAGCATATTATGTCAATATAATTACATGACTATGCAGAATATGCAGTTGGTAAAAGAAAGACACCTATATGTGACCGTTCGTTCATTATTTTAATAACATTCCAACGCTACGCTCCTATTATTGTTTTCACTCAAAACTAACACTATAAATTACATACTTTCCATGCTTGGGTTTTATCTTACATCGTTTGTCTAATGAAAACGCTGTAAATGGCAGATCATCTACTATGCATATATGAACCAATCGATATGATAGACTCTGTCCTCTAGAAAAAGTGATCTTAATACCGGTGGAGGCCGGAAATAACCCATTCAAAAGAATTGTGAAATTTCGTTTTAAAAAGTGTCGGAATGGACTGGGTAAATAAAAAAGCAGAGTATATTACAAAGGATCAGGACTGGTCGCAATGATGAGAGGCAACACACCCCTTCATTGCAATCTCCCGTCTATCGTCATTCATCTATATCACTTGTACGTTGACGTTGGTCTATCATTCGCAAGACTAAAGATAATGCCCTAATTTTATTTATTTATTTATTTTATACATAATTCGGAAATACATAAATATGATCATACCAAGTAATGGTGCGAAGTAAACAACGGCCCACATCCACATGACCATGCTCAGCGCATACCTAACTAGGCCGAATATAGCCTGTATCTGGGCATACGACTTATTGTCTGACTTGAGTGAAGAAGCATAACTGATGTAGGTACTCATATAAATACATACACAAATACACAATTAATATACATACATACACACACATATAACTATCTAAATATATTATATGATCATTACTTTGTATTATATTAGATTATATTACATTATGACTTTTCCTCTGTCTTTCTCATTTGAGATGAATTAACAAATTATTGTTTATCTCTCTTCCAAAAGCTTGACAGCTGAGAATACTATGATGATGAATGAGGATTTTAGTTTATATTACATTTTAATGATTGTCTAATAGAAAATTCAATCATCAATCAAACGAGGGAAAAAAATCCACGTTTGTCATCCGCGGGGACTGAGTTGGTACGTGTTCTTTTTCGTCTACCTCATTGGTTCCATGTTGACATCGAGTATAGAGCTGAAGGCGTATCTGAGGATAAGTCAAAACATTTCATGTTTAATATATTTTTCAGATCCTAAACAACTTACACAATAAAACTGTTTTTACGTAATTTACAGTATTAATACAATGCAATAGAAGTATGTAGTACATGTTGAACTCTAATTTCAATTAATAAATTTGCATAAAGTTACAATATTCCTGTGTTCAATTTTTGAACACACGATTTGAGTATTATAGAGTAGAGTGGGGTAAGACTGCGCAGCGTCTAGAAGTCCGCAGAGTGTGTTTATGTATTACTGTTCATGGACGTTAGGTTGGCAACTCAGAGTTAGTATCAGAATTATCATAACGAATTATCATAAAATTATCATAATGTGCAATGTGGGAAATCTCATGTGCGAAGCCTTTTGATAGTATTAGCCAATGTTATTCACAAGGCCAAATTATCAATTTACGACGACTAAAAATATAAAACATGATTTTATTTTGTTTTCTCGTCAGAAATGCTTATAATGGGACTACCTAATAATCATCTCTCAAAAACTAGTTACGGTTAGTTGGGGTCAGGTCCTCATAGTATTCCTTTTTTTTATCATAATAAAATATTTCTGCATTTCAAAATATACAAAATAATAGTGATAATGGTACATATTAAACAGTTTTGATAAAAATATTATTATACATACTCATCTTCATCATCCTTATCATCATCATCACCAACACACACAAAAAGGTAGTCTTACCATGTTTTATACAACTTCATTAAATTTTGTTTTATATTTTTTTGTTTCTTTGGCGTATTTGTCATAATATCACAATAGCATCCGGATAAATGTGTTATTATTGATGTTGATTCTTGATTTTTCCCTAAAGTGATATTGTGTAGTATGTATGTGTAGATCTCGCAGATGTTTATCTATATTTGTAGATCCAGCAGTTGCACCACAGTCTGTTTTTCGATATTTTAATATTTGCCGGATAACACTTCCATTTTGCCTTTGCTATCACATAATATGAGAGATAGATTAGCCCGTTTACCTTTTGCTCCAAGTCTCATTATATTACCTTCTTCTTTTTTCTTCTTTCTTCAGAATTGAGACCGGATAGAAACAGTTTAACATGTTTTTGCTTACTGCGTTGACAACACTCTTCGATCAATCTGCTTGGTCTGCCTCGCATCTTTTGCTTCGAACGCTTTTGTACCGATCATGGAAACTGTGGTTGTTCTATCTCCGGAATATTCAGGTCTTAATCGAGCCATTTCATGTGCTTGCTATTAAAATGCTAGTACGTTTCGTCAAACCTGTTGTTTTGTAAAATATTTAGAAAATTCACTGATACTAAACTTGTCCAAAATATACTGTAATAACTGTTTATTCCATTGCAATGACGATAACTTCTAAAACTGTTTATTTTTAACACTGTAAATACTTTTTTCCTCCCACTCTTCATTTCCTTTAGAGCGGGGTCGCCACGACTGCCTGCAAAGAACGCGCTTAATTTAGCAAAGGGGGGAAACAGGGGGATTTGTGTTTTACTTTTTTATATTAGCTTTAAGGTATATTTTCGAACTAGTAAAAAGAAGTCATTGTACTTTGCGGAACTTTTTGTATAGCTCTAGCTAAAGTAAAACTTAATGTTCTTTTTAAAGCCAAAATAGTGTTTCGTAAAAGTTACATTATATCTACACTACGTAAAATTATTATTTAATCAATAAGTGCAGATTAAAGTACATACCTGACAGTTTAATATCTATATTAAAAACTTTGAATTTTAAATGTAGTACGAGCGCGGTTACTCCTTTAACAATTCAGGCGCATTTAAACGTATAAACAGATATACAAGAAATAATGTACGAATAAAGGGGATATGTTCGTTCATTCGCATTAAATATGATCGAATTATGCACAAAAAAAAATTACAAATTCGCCAAATTTAAAAAAAAAAAATACGTGTGGCACTCGGGGACTGCCGCGGTAAAGCTATTGCATAGCATTTTTAACAACTTATGCAGTTATAGTTATTTATTTATTTTATTTATTTTATTTTTCTGATATCAGATAACTGCGCTCTATCGGAAAACGTTTTATTCTCAAGCATTTGCGGGTGCGGTAGCAAATGATTCTGAATAATTTAAACGTCTTCCGATAGAGCGCCGCGCACGAATTTTTTATTCGATAAAGCAAAAAAACCGGATTATTCGAAAAAATCGTAGATAAAAAGATAGATAATTAAATTATCTTTAAAACGGTGCAGGTTTCATAATAATACGCCAGATAGTATTTGCGTAGTAGTCATTTTTGTGTTCGGTTAGACCTAATTTCACAAATTAATTACACTATGTAATATAAACAAAATCTAAAATATTCAAAGCTAAGAATATTAGGAAAATGTTCTTGATTAACATATATTTTTTTCGAATCGTAAGCAGTACTCGTTTAGACGTAATTATCAGTTTAAAATCATTAATTTTCGTTAAGAAATTTCTTCATTCGGTCGCCGCGCTGGCCTAGGCCCGCGATAAAAGCTATGCAATAGCTTAAAAAAATACAATCTATTTTACATCAAATTCGAAAAAATACATGTTATATAATAAACTTTATGAAATAGATATACTAAAACCTTCATTAAAGTGATAACATTGTGGAATTAGCGAAAATTGGGAATTGATCGATAGTTTTCCATAGTGGTCTATATGAATAGTAGAATGAATCTATAGTTTTTTAAGCTATTGCATAGCTTTTATCGCGGGCCTAGGCCAGCGCGGCGACCGAATGAAGAAATTTCTTAACGAAAATTAATGATTTTAAACTGATAATTACGTCTAAACGAGTACTGCTTACGATTCAAAAAAAATATATGTTAAACAAGAACATTTTCCTAATATTCTTAGCTTTGAATATTTTAGATTTTGTTTATATTACATAGTGTAATTAATTTGTGAAATTAGGTCTAACCGAACACAAAAACGACTACTACGCAAATACTATCTGGCTTAATATTATGAAACCTGCACCATTTTAAAGATAATTTAATTATCTATCTTTTTATCTACGATTTTTTTTAATAATCCGTTTTTTTTTTGCTTTATCGAATAAAAAATTCGTGCGCGGCGCTCTATCGGAAGACGTTTAAATTATTCCGAATCATTTGCTACCGCAGCCGCAAATGATTCGGAATAATTTCAACGTTTTCCGATAGAGCGCAGTTATCTGATATCAGAAAAAATAAAATAAATAAATAATTATAATTGCATTAGTTGTTAAAAATGCTATGCAATAGCTTTACCGCGGCAGTCCCCGAGTGCCACACGTATTTTTTTTTATAACGGTATGGGGCCGTTTGGCTAATAGTATGCATTTAAGGGTTAACTTCGAAATTAAGAACAAATCAATTCAAAATCAGTTGAATCACAAACAGATTGAAAAAAATCGTATTTTATAATAATAAAATGTATTATTTCGTGATAAGGATTCTCGCAATCTCTTGGTTGTATGCTCGCTTGTAGTATTGTTCCGGCCTCGAGTGCATCAGCAACACGACTTGTCACTTAGACTATGTGATACTGCCTAATGGACAGACATTCATAATAAATACTATCTGACTTTACTTCAAACGGAATCCACTTGAATAATTGATAGAGCCCCACGAGTGAATTTATTTTACCGCCAGTAATGAAAAGCCACTCGCTAGCGGGGATTCAGAAAAAAAACATATTTTAGTACTTTTGCCCACATATAAAATATGTAAACTATTTGTTATGAAGTTAGTGAAAACATGGAATGGAAATAACGCAAAATGTTGCGAGTATTTCTGTAATATTTAAGAGTGTGGTGACGCCAGACCAATAGCGATGACATCTATAGTAAATCTTTCAAGCCCAGCATCGACACAGTAACCATTTACTAGTCCGTAGCTCATGAGGAAGGCTTATGAGAAGAGAAGATCTTATGAGAAGAGTCTAAAAAGATCCTAATTCCCCACTTTAAAAGCGTTCTAAAATATCACTATACCGAAATTCCACCGTCACCAAACTTTCAAACTTTACAGAGTATCTAGCGGCTGAACTAGACCAACCATTCTGCTCCCAGGTCGACGTTGCTTATCTCGATTTTAATTAGGCTTTCGATCATGTCGATAATGACTGCAGCTAACGGTTCCGTGCAGCTTGGGTCCTTATGAACTGCTCTTTATCTTGGTTGGCCTAACTTGCGGTTCAAGTCCCGTCCGGTAGGCTCCCCGAACAGGTACACACCTGGAAAGGATTCTTGTCCTCTGGGGGACGGTCTCGGACGCTACCGAGCAGTTGGCGCATCGTGCAGCATAACAATCGACTGTGCACTCCGGCAAATAACCCCGGGGGTGAGAGGTAGGGGGGGGGGGGGGGTGATCTAGAAATGATCTTATATGTATCCAAAGCAGCGGGGGTGGTTGTTGACCTGATGTCATCTACTCTTAAAACGACCTGATGGCCACACGATCCTGTGTGAAAGACGGGCAAAGAGCGCCACGGCCCGCTACAAATTTGAACTGAATTACCATTAACATCAAATAGAGTTGAAAACCAATTTAAATTCGAGTTGAAATCCAGTACAACATTATTCCATTACTGACATTAAAATTTTACTTATGCGTAAGTCTGAGCTTAAAATCTAAAACCCACACATGTCCTTTACTTATTACGTACGTATTTATATACATGTTACTTACTACGTTACTTGTTATGTTTTATGTTACTTGTTACCCACACATTATTACTTATTATTAAAGATTATTACGTATTAAGTATGTATGTACATATATATTAAGTATGTATGTATGTATGTTTGTTATTATGTTATGTTTTGTACTTACCTAAATGTTAACAAACAACCTACGAGTCACAACTCCAAGGGCTTGCATATGATCACCACATGTTTACTACTTCGCCAACGCAGATGTTCAAATGATTTGAGAAATTCTCCGACCTTCGAACGCGAGTAACGCTAACTAAATGCGTTTGTCGAGACGTATCCTTCAGCTCACTTCCCTCGCACCCTATCCCCGCAAACCCCTATCGTTTTAGAGTGCGTCTACTGTTCTCTTGGTATACTGCGGCCCAGGTAGCGATAACCTGGCCCGCCAACCCCCTCTCTGCCCATATCCACGCATACTTGGCTGCGAGGACATTTACAGCAATACGTTCTCTGTGCCGCTTCTGTATCCAGATACTTATTCTGTGTCTAGTGCGCGTTTCTTAAGGGGGCGACAACGTAAATGAATATTTATCGTGTTTATTTAGTAAGTAAGGTAGCAATTGAGGGGTAGGAAGGAAATTGGAGAGGGTTGGGACGTGCGAGGGGCAACTTTTCCGCTGCTCAGCAAAAATTCCGCGAAGCGTCGACTAAGGGGATTTGGCGATAGGGAAACACATAGCTCGTATGTGAGCCGACTTCGAAATGTACGGGCTGAATTCAGCAAGGAAAGACCGCCTTCAGCGGCATGCGCTCTTGATACATTTTTATTTTCCTAATCGGAATAATAAATATGCCTTTAATCGTGCAAAATCAAATGTTCTTCTAGTTTACCGAAAATGCTGATTTTCCAAACATTCTCTGCTGTACATTGTTGGTGCTGCATGCCTGAAAAATAAGATATTTTTTTATTGTAAAGTTCGCAAGAACTAAACAAGGCATCCCAAGCCGTGGGGTTGAAATTTAATCTAAACAAAACCAAATTGATAGGTGCAGGTGGGCAAACAAGTCAGGTATACGATGTGCAGATCGAAAATGTCGAGGGGTACATATACCTTGGCCATAAATCGAAATCGGGTTGTGAAATACACTGCTAATAATGTAATTGATTAATATTATTATAATTTTTTTTCAAATAATAATATAAAATATAATTATACATAAAATATATATATGGTATATATCATATTTATATGTGTTGTATCTAATATATAAAAAAATATTATTATTTTATATAACTTAGTAGATTGTCATACATTTTAATTTAGTTTGTTTAATTTTATTGATGTTTTTTAATTTTAGCTTTAATTTTTAAATTGTATTCACGTATTAGATAAGACTTGCCCTCTCGTCTCAAAATAAGTTACCGATGTTAGTACCACCTCAACACAGGTTCATACCTAGTGAGGTGGTAAACCGATATGTCAAACAATGAATTTCCTTTCTAAGCTAGGTATAATATGTACACTTATTATAAAATGTTTTTGTGTTAGGATAAGGATTTTCTTTTTGTAAATTGTAACTTGAATTATTGAAATAAATAAATAAATAAATAAAATAGACAATAAAATAGTAAATCCGAATTAAAATATTAATAAAATTTCTTGATAATATTCATCTTAAATAAGTTGAGGATGAATAAACTATAAATTTACTTAAAGAATTTTCATTTAATCCTCCAATTCTTCTAAATAAAATTGATAACAGTATAAAAAAAATAATATAAAATTAATATAAAAATTTATTATTACAATATATTCAATACAATACAATACCTAAAACAGCGAGGCAATGTAGGTCGCTTGATAGAAACGCAATTCGGGAAAGAATATGATACCGGTTATCAAGCAGATATTTAAAATTTCAATGCCTCTTTCTTGAAATACATAATATTTTTTTTATTTAAATTAATCTTATTTTAGTCTTCAGTAGTCTTCTATATCGCGGTATTCCATGACTTCATCCAGCAAATTGCAAATTGGCGATTTATCAATGAAAAACAGTTTCGTCATTGAATTCAAATACAAATTGAGATAAATTCAAATGACTAAATGTCAAGTCTGAAATCCCCGATCAAATTTCATTTGATTTACGCTTTCAGTTACTTGTATCACAATATTCAATTATTTCATCGAGAAAATTTCCCCACTCATAAGCTGGTTCCATCATAATGCGATTTATTAGTAAAAATAATAATAATAATAATAATAATTAAACGCTTTATTTGCTTAAACAAAATGGCGAGCTTATTGCCTAAAAGCAATACAGCTAACCTTAACCTAGTGGAATAACATGTTATGCGGTAAAAATAAACTAATAAATTAAATTTGAATCATTTAAATTCAGCGGGAAAATAAAACCATAAATTTGAGAAAAAACAAACAATAAACCTATAATGACGCAGGGGACGCAATAGGGAGGAAAAAATAAGGAAAAGTTTATGAGCGTGGGTTCAAGTGTTCTTTGAGCCTGCGTTTGAAGCAAAACAAACTAAGTGCTATCCTGATACGCGTGGGTAAAGCATTCCAGAGACGGGCACCACGTACAGAGGAGTGCGAGAAGAAATCACTACTGTGACTAGGGATCGAGAGAAGTAGGTTGTCTTCAGATCTCAGAGGGCGCCCGTGAGAAGATAGAGGTTTGAACCTAATTAAAAGATAGTTCGGAGAGGCCCCCTTCAGGATTCTGAAGAGCAAACCTAGGACTCTCGTATCTATCCTTTCTTGGGTCGTCAGCCGGTGATGTCTCCTTCTGTACTCCGTAATATGGTAAAATTTTCTTAGGTCATAAATGAAACGAATGCAGACATTTTGCAGCCTTTCTACCCAGGTGGATAGATCTTCCTTGATGTCGAGAAAGGCAAGATCTTCGTTGATGTCGAGAAAGGAAAAATCAGCTTTGTCGTCATTGAATTCAACTTCAAATGGAGTTCAATTCAAGTTACTAAATTTCATACCTGAAATCCCCGATCAAATTTATTTATTTATTTATTTATGATAACGTACATAATATGCAGCAAGCGTAACAAATCATAATTAATATCTACACTTAAAAACCCACACCAAGTTGTGTCACGTTTATAGTGAAGATCGGTCCCATGTCGCCCAACTAAGTAAAAACTTGTTCTAGGGCAAACATTTTAAACATATACAAGTTTTAAAAAGAAAACATATTCAAAATAAGAAAAAATGGTTTAAAAAAAAGCGAAAATAAAAAAAATATATTAAATAAAAATATATATAAAAATAAAATGTATAAATAAAATAATTATAATAAAATGAAATATTGAAATAAATAGATAATTAAATACACTTAACCTTCGGTTAATAATTTGTAATATTTGTAAAAAAAATAAGTCACACAAAATATAATACTAGTGATAGTAAAATTTCTAAAAAAATAAAATAAAATAGTCACAGAGAAAAAAATAAATAATAGTAATAGTCACAAAGTGCAGCCAAACAGAGCTAGATAGTTGAGAGTTCTTGATGTATTCGGGACCTTCCTGGCCCAAGCATCCACGAGACCAGTTGTTTCTTAAAAATTGATATACTCGGGCTAATCTTTATACCTGCAGGTAGGATGTTATATATCTTAGGCCCTAGATAAGTAAAATTTCTTTGGCCAAATGACGAACTCCTTCGGGGAACTGCAACGTAGTCACTATTGGCAAGTCTTGTGAATTTAGTTTGCTGGGATTTAATTTTTTCTTTAAGGACCATCCGACCTAAAATCATTTTCACATATAACATGCGCACTTCTAGAACATGCATTTCCTTAAATGTGAGATCTGATACATACGTGAACGGTTTTCTTAATATTATTTTGATCAACCATTTTTGCGCGACAAGAAGTGGTTGAAGAACCGTTTTCGCACATCCTCCCCAACCAATAATGCCGTAGTATAAAATGGACTCACATAGCGCATAATACGTCAATTTAATAGTATGACGGTTCAATGTGTTGCGGAGATCCCTAAACACGTAGCAGTTGTCTAATTTTCGTGGATAAATAATCAATATGCCCAGACCACCGTAGGTTGTTGTCGATTATGACTCCAAGATATTTAATAGAGTTTACCCTTTCTACGTTCAACATTGGCAGTTCAGCTTATTGTCACAGTCATGTATAACCATATGATGATTTTCTGGTGCTTATCCAGCTTTTGTAGCACTAAATGCAACCAATTTGAAATTCTACTTGAAACTCAAACGCATTTTTTAGACCTATCTCCGCTGATTCGTTAATTTTTTTATTGTTCGTCGAACAGTGGAAGACCCAACTACAGGATGGGTGAATAAAATCAGGCCAATTGCCCAAGAAAATATTAGTTTTGTCCGTGTTTACCCCTCAAGTGAAACCGTGCACCGTTACCACATCTACTGTGCCTCTACGATAGCTATTTGTTTCTTCACAAATATAAAGAAATGTAAGATGAGTCTTTCCACAAAGCGCGTGCAATCCTTTATAGTATTTCTAGTATTTATTGTGAAATTTCACAATGAGCGGGTTTATTATCGCGTTTGCAAAATGTATGCATACGATCACGGAGCAGCTGCTCGGTGCATACGATTCATCTTCGGTCTACGTAAGTATGATCACGTGTCCGAATATAGGGCACAATTAAAGTGGTTGCCAGTAGGCCAAAGAAGAAATGTTCATATACTTGCTCTCCTCTATCGTGTACTCTCCCAATTAACACCATCCTATCTCCACGAGCTTTTTGAACCACTAAGTTCCCACGGTCTCGTACTTCGGTCAGCCTCTGACAGTTTACTAAAAATTCCGAGTCATAATAGTGATTTCTATTCCCATTCTTTCTGTGTCCATAGTGCAAGACTCTGGAACGATCTCCCAGCAAACATACCAAACTCGCCTTCTTTACCATCGTTTAAGACTCACCTTAAGGATTACTACCTTTCTAAGAAGTAACCAGTTTTTACCTTTCTCTCCTCTTCCTCTCCCAGTTTCCTCTCCTCGGGCATTATTAGTTTTAAATTCTTCCACTTGTCTGTATGTTATGCTGATTGTCTGTATGTTATGCAGACTGTCTGTATGTTATGTAATAATCTTTATTTTCACAATGCACGCATGTACAACTTTGTTTAGGTTAGTTGTAAAACATTGCCATGTGGCAATAAGCTCGCCTTTTTGTATAATAATTAAGTGCAAATAAAGAGTTTATTATTATTATGATTATCATACTACAATCTCTTACAACCAACCTTACTATAAAGCGTCTAACAACCTTACTATAACATGTGTGTAATTGTGTGTCTTCTTATTGCATTCAATCAATATAATTAAAATGCAATTCCGTTCATTTTATCCCATTAGAAAATGGTAACCCAGCCGGAAATCGAACCCGGAATCTTACAATGTAAAGATCAGGCGACCTAACCATTATGCCACCGGGCCGTAATTATAAGCGTGTATGTAATATAATCAGGTCGAGTATTTTATTTAGTAGAGAAAAACTCGATTATCCTTAGGTGAAATGAAATGTTTACTATCACAACGATGGAACTTGTCTAAACTTCATTGGTATTTCTTCATAATTACCTATTTATTAGCAAATAATTTCGTGTGGTTCTCTTTCTAACATAATGGCGCTCGTGGGTGCTTGAATGAAATAATCATCATTTCGGATCTACTAGAGCGGTTCTAATTGACAATACGAGATTTAGTTAAACACTGGCTCATCACACATGCTATTTATAAGATAGACCACCTCGAGGAAATATTACAATACCTGTAATATAGGTACATATTTATTATGAAAAATAATATCATATCTCTATGATACCTCTATTATTCTTATGTTAAAACATACGAGGTAAACCTCGTAATAATATTTGATTATTCATTATAATTATTGTCGTTTTACGTATGACATTATTTAGCATTTATCTTCATTTTTTCTGACTTTTGTTTACTTTAGTTATTATTTTTACTGATTTGAAAAAATAAATGAATTATTTGTTACATTTATATTTTGATCATTGTGTTTTAAACACAATGTGATGAAATTAGTATAATTTATGATGGATTATAACATCCAACTATATTTCCAATTTTTGATGAATAAAATACTATTGACTATTGATTGGACAAGGCAATCCAGGTCTCTCTACCGTCATTCTGCATTCCCACTCGTTTTACCTATACTCAAATTTGTAGTTTTGCCGCCAATGTTTTTTAAGTTTTTTGGTTACTTTTATTTACGATTTTATTTAATTAAATTTTGTAAATTTTAATTGTCATTTTGTCTGTAATTTTATTATAATATTTACGGTTTTATGATTTTATAAATTTAGTCATGTTCAATTGCATCATTTCATAAACGGATTTTGTATACTTTACAATATACAATATTTCACCATATTGCTATCCGTAAGTGCATTGCATTATCTATCCTTTCCTTTTGGCACTGTTTGCCCAAAGTTTCGTGTGAAAATTTCATGGGTTGCAGCCGTATATTAAGGGTGTGTTTACGCACATCTCCCAAATGTCATCCTAAGTAAACAGCGACGATATTATTCTTGTTGGAGCTGCGGAGAAAAAGAAAATATTATTGGGATATTTCGAGTAATAACCACAACACGCTGCTATTTCAGACAGCTAATTTTTAAGGGGAATAAATTTAGAGCATCCCATAAAGCACCATTTTTTTACTATTCTTTGTAAACGTATGATGGTACATATATACTACGACACAAGAAGAATATATCAAGACCAAATATATAGGTACATAATTTAGTTTTTCATGATACGTGGACAAGGTCAAATTTATTCAAATATATTCTGTTTTTTGTGACTTATATTCAATTAATAGCTTCTGTGCATCTCGTTAGTAGGCTTGGGTTCTCGAAGAGGATTGAAAATTTAATAATAATAATAATAAAATCTTTATTTGCACTTAAGAATAAGAAGGCAAAATAGCAAGCTTATTGCCACATAGCAATATCTAAAAACTGACATAATCACAGTGTAATGGTACATGCACGCGTTGTGGATATAAAGATTATTAAGTTTGACTGTAGAAATTACAAACACCGTCTTATTAAAACTAACAATGCCCGAGGAGAGAAAATTGGGAGAGGAAGAAAATAGATAGGGAAGAACTAGTCACTTTTTAGAAAAGTAGTATCGATTGTATAGAAAGCTAGTTTGGATATTTCATAATTATCATTATTATATTATACTTATTATGCAAAACAATAGTACCTACTGTAAATACCTATGTATATCTATATATTCGCTACACGACATACCTGTATTATATATCCATATACCATCTATATATCGATGTACCATCGTTTAACTCCTTCTTCCTAATCACTTCCAATTCTTTGATTTTATTTTAAAACTGTAACTATCGCAGGAAACGATTGTCGCCCGAATATTTTTTTCTATGTATAACAGGCTAGATTGTTGTATGGGCTGTATGTATTACGAAATGATTATATGATTGTAAAAAATAATGAATGACATATTCGATTGCTCTGAACTGGGCAAGATCAATATTAGGGACCCAATGAGGACCACGCGCTAATTTGACCTGTTTCGATTGCCGCGTTTTAAAACGAATGAACCAAGAATTATCACTACTATTGTATACACTGTTACTACTATAGTAAGTGCTTCAAATATGGACCACCATAAGGTTTTTTTCGAATAAAACTTTAAATTTTAGAGTAAAATCAGCCTTATTGATTTCAACTAGTACTATAATAACTTGGTAACAATCAGAATTATTAAAATTGAAATTACGCACGTACGTGCTCATTTGATCTACGATCAAGAATGTCACCAAGATCTTGGAGAAAACGGACAATAACAAATGAAGAGCAACGCGGACGTGACATGACGTGTGACAGAAAAAGAAACAAAAAGTTTCGCGCAAATTCAGCTTACTTTAGCAACTCTACGCTAGATGGCGGTGAAATGACTTCAATCTTTAAAAAAAGTCGCGCGGTAATCGCCAGCAGCTGGCGCTATCATTATAAATTTTTCTATTTTGAAGACTTTTTTATTTTTCTTTTTTGGTGACTTTTTTTTTATTTTTCTCTTTTGATAACACATCTACAAACCAAAACCTTTTTTTAGAGACCTCAACAAAAAAATACTCTCTCAATTTGGCGTTTCAAATTATTATATAGATATTAATATATTTGTGAATTGCTTTACATTAAATTGAATTAAATAGCTTAAGACAGTGTTTTTCGACCAGTGGGTCGCGACCCCTTGGGGGGTCACGAAGAGGCTTCCGGAGGGTCGAATGCTATCTAAAAATAAAAATCAAACAGATTACATATTAGGACCTGTAACCAGTCGGGAGGACGGGGATATCCTACCAAAACTGGTAGTTAGTGGTACCCGCTGGGTACCTTTCCCGGTGCCTCGCCGTAGGGCGTTGGCCTCTAACGGGCTTGTTGGCGGAGCTAGTCAGTAGATTGTCTTGTCTCTAAGTCTTCTAGGTTCATCCCACCGCAGAACGATCACATATCGTTATACCAGCCTGGGGTGCAGGGTTTGCCCGTTGTAGTCGACATCGCCCTACAGTACCAATATACAAATAAGACGATGTCACAGACGATCACTAACTAGAAGCCTATCTCACTTCAACAATCTGAGCTTATTGGATAGTTTTTATGATGGAGATACGTGGGATACTTTTCCAGGCTTAAGGATTGCTAAACCTTGGATTATAAGTATTTGTTTTATTAACACGCTTTTATTAGGTCGACCTGTATGTAACTATGTAATGGAATCTAAGGTAACTAATTTAACCATCTTCCAAGGATTGTAGCGTTATGAAAATTGGCTGCTGTATGTAGTTCTGATGACAATACAATAATATGGTACTGTCGAACTGATCTGATGATGGAGTCGGAAGATATGAACTGGAACTTCATGATGGAACATCGTATCATAGCTGTGTTTGGACTTTTTAGAAAAGTCTTCGAATGAATTTCGACCACGATTAGGTTTCAAGGTCTGATGATGAAGCCGAAAGATAGGCACTGGCATTCCATGATGGAATATCGTACCATAGCCGTGTGTATGTGAATATCGTATCATAGCCCAAAAGCGTGTTTTTAGTGGTTTTTTTTATTACTAATTAATTGATATAACATTGCATCTATGCGTTTCCAAGACTATCCGGCGGAAGTTCGAGAATAGATCAGAAGTGGTATAGGCGTGGGCGCTCGGTTATGCTCGTGCCGACCTCGGCTAATGATTTACACGGCAGATGCTAGTAATGAGTGGCCTCCGGTGGCGATCCACCGCGAGCCTCCTTTGTGGACGGTCGGCAGCGAAAAAAATCTATTAACGCTGGCATATACGACCGTAAATCTTTCGGTGCTTCAAAGGGAGACGTGGAAGTGGACCGCTGATGGATTGTTCTTATGGCCGGACATTAAAGAAAAGCGATGTCCACTCCTAATACGATTTGTTGATATCATTTGTTAGCTATCGCATGCCGTATGGGATTTGAGGCAATGAACTATGAATAATATGAATTATCTTGATGACAGGTACTGATATTCGTGCTGTAATTAAAATATATTTTTTTCACACGTTTGCCCAACCAAAATGGAGTGTAATTTGTTCAGGGTTTATCTATGTATGTTTTTCGTTTCTTTTTTCCACCATAACTTCTTAACGTTTAAACCGATTTAGAAATGTGTGGTACCTATTGTTAGAATCGTTATGTTATCCCAAGTATCATAGAGTACCTTAACTGTCTAAATATCAAGTAAATAGTTGTCTAAATGTCTAATTAAATGTCCAAATGCAATAAATTAATATGGTGTTTAGTGTCAAATGAAAGGTCTGATTGAGTACGGAAATATACATGTATCTATATGAATAAATACATAAACCACAAAAATTTCATAAAAAACCGTAATAAAATAATTATAAATACACTTTCTGTACACGGCAGTCGTGTTTTTTTATTCTTTTTAATACTACTTGTTCAATGCTTGTAACTTGGGTATGTTATAGATAACAATTAAATATATTAAAATGATTAAAAAACGCTACTGCCGTTACAGAAAGTTAACAATTGTATTTATAAATATTTTTATGACGTCTTTTTATGAAATATTTGTGGTTTATATATTTATATACCTATATAGATAGATAAAGATCTTTTATTTGACACTCAACACGATATTTTTATGTTCACTTATTGATATTTGGACATTTAGACAACTAGTTATTTGATATTTAGACAGTTCTATAACCGATTCGAATTACAAGCATTGAAAAATAGATAAAGACTTATTCTATGAAACAAAAGAAAGTCAGAGCTATACGAATGAAAGAAACAATTAATATTTTTGAGCAAATACAGTAAGGCAGGGACGAAGACAGAATTGAGGATTAAACTGTTTTATCAGGAATGGATTTTATTTTATTTACAAAATAGATAGTTCGCAGTAGGTACCTACTCTGCTCAGAATGAAAATTAAAACGCTGTTTTTCTGTTACCACCCGAATCAAACTGTTATCTAATAATCCTGCATACATATGTTATAAGAAATACGCAGAGAAATATTGACAATAACGTGGGAAAATTTTATTTATTTATTTATTTATTTATTTATCCTATTTTTTATAGTTGCATAAAAAAGATTGTGTTCATTTTTTTAACACATTTTAAAATAATACATATGAAGAAAATCGCGAAAGGGCATTAACTTGTCAGGATTACATCACCCCACTAGGTATACGCCTGTGTTGGGGTGATGGATATATAGTTCTGTGGTATTATTTGCTGAGCCTGTAGCCTTGCCTGCTGTCCTTCTTCTGTCTTAAAAAAAAACAATACGTAATATAATTTAGCATAATATAATATAAATAATATAATATAACATATTACAATATAATATAATATCATATGTTATAACATATAAAATAATGTAGCATATTTATATATAATAGTATAATAGTATAACATAATAAAATATAACATATTATAATCTGTATATCTGTATACATATCCATACATGATTTTACATTTTACTATCATGATTTTCATATTCCTATTTTTATCCCATAAAATAATATATATCAGTGTCAATTAAGATGTCAATACGTTAACAAATCTCTTAAAAAGATTGAAAATATTTCAAAAATCATTAATTTTTCAGTAAAATTCGAGAATTTTTTTCAGCTAAAATTAAGGACTCCGGATAAACATCAATCAAGTTATTGTTTTCCGGATTTAAGTACAAAAACTATTAACTTCGGAAGGTTTTTAATTTCTTAAAAGTGTTCTTAACCCTTCAGGCCTCGGCCCCTCAGCCGATTGACAAGTTGATGTCCCAAAAAGTTTTAGTAAAAATTAGTAAAAAAATTGAATTGTGACACTGTCTCACCAAAACATTAATTACTGCCAAACCACTGTAACCATAATTAAAATAAAACATATTAACATAATAAAATAAAACAAATTAAATTAAAATAAAATTAAAACGGGGCCGTCACGCTGAATCGTATTGTGGCCGATATCGGCCAATCGGGGTTTGAGGGGTTAAACTCTTTGACTCTAGGAGTAACGAAATATTTTTGATCCTTACAACAAAAACCTTTTGAGCATTTCTACCAAATTTCGTCCATGCATTTCACGCTGTATTAAAGAACTTATTTCTTTATATATGTTTACATCGTACCTTTCGTCTTCGGCGAACTATCCATATATAATTTATAGCCAAATCATCTGTAAGAATGCTAATATTACAAGAGCTTCCTTTAGCCCGTCACTGGGCCTTAATATTCCAGCAGGGATCGTCAAAGTTTCCGTCGCAATAAGTCACTTCCGTCATGGCAATTATTCCGCGCGGAGACAGGGACAGGCCCGAATGACAAATGTCCGATTTGCATGTCGGCCGAAGCCGAATGTTGGCGAATGACAGGTAAGGTGCTGCCTGCACGTCCACGTGGGCATAGCCTGTCATTAGCTTCGCGAACGGGAAAAGGTGGTGACAAATTGCCGAGTATTAGTCATCATAATAGAAGGCTAAAGGTGCCGCTAGTCTTTTGTTAAATAATGATTTTATAGATAGAACAAAATCCGAAATATGTAAATTTACAAAAAAAATAACTAAAAATAAATCAGAAGCGATTCAACGATATTGTGATCACTTTCGGCGTGCTTCTTGATGCAAAATATAAATTATTAATTTAAATATAATTGATTGTAGGTAACGACGAGTCCTCGCACCAGACGTTAACAAAGAACCGATCTATGAAGCTCTAATTACCCGATCATTCAATCCTTTTGAAGTAGGGAGAAACTCCCTGGTTGAAGCATCGATATATAAGGGCCTAGATAGACCTTTTGCGCACGAACATGACCAATTCAATACCAACACGGATCACCGCCAGTACTTCCCGGTGTAAGCGTTCCGCGACGAATATTGCCGTGCTATTCTCTCGCATACTGTTCAATGTATTGATATTTCTCTCACATGATATGACCCATTTGTACCTAAGGGCATATCTAGACCTTATATATCGATGCGTTGAAGCACCAAAACCTCTCTTAACGTACCTTTTCTTTTGTTCCAGATGAGATGCACAATGGATCACCAGTCACCCTGCACCTCCGTAACAGACGAAGAAGAAGTGGAAGCTCTCTACGCATCACGACTGCAACCAACCTACACATCAGCGCCCGCATCAGTTTTAAGACCACGCATGTGCATTCCAATCTCCAATCCTTACCCCCACCCAGCGTATCGGGACTACCCATGCTGTTCTACCGATGATCCCAGAAGATACAGGGTACCTAGTCAATCTACCTTATCTTGCACCAGAGATGACTCTGGATGCGAATCGCACGATGGCTTCCCTCGAAATTATTACCACCAGGAAAGCAACGGATACCCAGGCTTCGTCACGACTGCTGTCGACGTGCACCCCCATTGTTCTACGGAAGGTAGAAACTATCGCAAAAAAATCCACCAAAGCGGTAAGTCTACTAAAAACAGGCAAGGGCTTAGAGATATGGATGAGATCCTTACGGCGCAGTTCGCGGCGTTATCTACCTCAGAAGACGAAACGTCCAGCACTCCAATAAAATGGAACCGCAACAACATCGCAGCCACCATGGAAAGATTCGAACCGTTGGAGTATTCATACGTTTATACTGATGCGAGTATGCTGAAGCATGGTCCTGATACGACCAGGAAGAAATCCTGCTGTCACGACACCAAACCAAGAGCACATTCCAAACGCGTACCATCCAGCGATAGCCTCGCTAAGAAATCGCACAAATTGAGAAACGGAAGAGAAGAGAATCCATACGAAGAGATAAGCGATGAATCCTCCGCTTCCTGTTCGAAGCAGGCGCAGCGCTCCATGATTTCTCTCAACCAGAGCATGATGGAAGAAGAACAGCGGAGAGTGGAAGATAGACACAAGAGGGTTTTAGGGGAGTTAAATTTGAGCGTGGAAGCGATGCTGATGCCGGACTCGGACTCGACGGACTCTGAGAAAAACGAAAACGAGGATCAAGTAGAAAGTTTGAGCGTCGGTCCGACTGACGACTTGCTGTCGCCATCCAGTTGCAATCCCCTAGCGGACTTAGACAGCGGCTTCAGCGGCAGCAGTAGCGGCGCCAGCTACATCGGCAGCCTAAGACTGAAATGCGGTCTCCAAAGAACGAGATCCTCATTGAGCTTCCCCCGAGCTTCGACGCCAGTCACAGCGAGCATGTCTAGAAGCTACGTCGGGAAAGGAAGCAAAGGTCTAAAAAGAAAAGACTGCTATGAAAATCCAACTCTTATCGAAATGTCCCAACGGTCGCCTAATCACAATACTTCGTCGAACAATTCTAGTCAGGGAGATGGCAATTGCAAGAATGGAAACTTTTGGAGTAAGAAATCCTGGAGGAAGATACCGGGATTTTCGAGTTCTAGCGCTATCAATAAGGCTGGCCTTTCCGGTGAGTACATACTGATCTGCTTCTCTGGATGATCGATAAATTGCCCTAACTGAAAAATCATGTGTTTACCATAAAAAATGGAGTTCTTATTGCATTTACTTTAGTTTCTGTATATAAAGAATTTTGTGAAAATATGGACGTCGGTCAGACTTGGATCTTTCCATTATATTCAGTTTCCTTTTCTTGTCAGTTTAAAGAACTTCCAACTACATTGTTCAATCTCTGTAATACCAACATATTCTTCATTTGAGATCATCCACGTTTTTCATGCTCCTAACTGGTTATATAGTCTAGGTTTATCTTACAGTTTAGGTTTATTATACACTATGGTTGGTACTTTATAATAAGAGGCGCAGAATTCCCCAAACACATTCGTCCAACAAGGATAACCTTGATCTCCCTTATGTCAAACTATATAGGTCCCTACCACACCTTACTTTGCTTAGTCTTTTTTTTTAATGTCTTCTCTAAGTAGCATCTCTTCGGAATGCTCTTCTTAATGCCTCAGTTCGTTTAACCCCTGGGAGGCCAAAAACGCCAATCGGTGGTCGCGGTTTTTTTTATATAAATATACAATATACATGACTAATAAGATTAATTATATAAGGGATCATTCATTAAAAAAAATGTATTTACAAAATCGACCAAAAATAGGCGGCGCCGTTTTTGCGGGCGAAGCCTGTCTTCCGAAAGATTAAATGAATTAATGATAGAATTTCTTTGTTGACAGATTTATTGGTGAAATATACGTTTCGACGCAAGTCTAGAAGCACCAGTTCAGACAGCAGCTCCCCCAGGACAATCACATGCGAAACGTGCCTGAAACAGCGGTGTTAGACACAAAATTAATAATAACATATTTACGAGTGTTTTCAACTTTTAAATTTTTACATACATATTTAGTATTCACTCTTGCGAAAGTGAAAGTGCTCTTATTATGATAATTTCGCGGGAGGCGTATTTTTTCAGAATGCATGATTTTCAAAATCGTAAAACGCTGTTTTTGTAGAGTATCTATTTTTGCCATTCGCACATGTGTAAGTGTTGAACGTTATTCGATGTTATTCATGTTGTTGTTTACCTATATTATTTTAGTTAGTCCGTATGTACATATTTCAATAGTTGATATTTGTAATAAATAATATTTGCATATAAGCCAAATAAATCCAACATTGAGATTGATTTAGTTTTTTTATTTGAATTTTCAACTCTAATATATGAACCATAATGCAGCATAGTGCGGAATCAGCAAAAGTATAGAATCATAAATGAAGAAGCCAAAGAAATTATAGTAGAAAGTTTACTATAATAGTAGGTTGAGGCCAAACAAACAACGCGCAGCAATAAAACAACGTATGTACAGTAAGACCTCGCTTATCCGAGGTAATGTGGACCGAGGGTACATGGGAAAAACGAAAACTCGGATGACATGGATTTTGTCTTAAATCGAGGGAAAAACATACGAGAAAGTCTAAAATGAATGAAAATGTAGTCAATCACGTAAAAGAATACATCTGTTACATATTTAAAGTAGTCAGTTAAAATATAACATAATACCCACATACATATATAAATTATAAAACACACTGTTGCATAGTAAAATTGGAGCAGAGGGACGACCTATCCGATCTTATTTAACCCGGAACTCGGTTAGTCGTGCTCGGAAAACCGATGCCCTACTGTACCTTCAAATCAGGGGCGGATCTATATAAGGGCTTTTTGAGCTGCAGCCCAGGGCCCCGTGGATATAAAGGGCCCCAGCCTCCATTTAAAATAATGGACAATATTGTGAATTAAAAAACAAAATGTCAAATTTTCAAAAATCCTATCATAAGGTTGGCAACCCTGAGATCAAATTCTCGTATCTATTCCGGGGGACTCCCCGCCGCTCGTTTTCAGTGTATTTTCTCGCAAACGCAGTCAATCGCAAGGAACAAACTTCATGTATCAATTTCTCGATGGATAGGGCGGACCGCTAGCGACAAATTCTTTTGCAATACCTTTTAAAAAAATCTTTATTCTTAGAAATAACATCTATGTATAGCAGTTGAGTTCCTACCGAGGCTAGTGCCTTGTCAATAGGTAACTAGTAATGAATGTTTGTTTAAATTTTACTTATATTAACTAACTTTACAAATAATATTACTACTTGCTTAATTAAGTTACTAATTAAGATATTATTACAATTAGTATTGATGTTGTTTTGTCTATTTTAGTGAAAAGTTAAATGTATGTGTGTGTGTCAGTTGTGTTTGTGTGTCTGTCATATTAACCCTTTACTGGGAACATGATTTTAAACTACGTAATAGGAAACATCTGTCTGTGAGACCACTATTTTGAATTATTGATAATAAAACATACTTCTAAGTCAGAACATTTTATTCATGTAGTAATATCAAAAGCCTGATATGTTATGAACTAGAATGTATTATCTATCTTATTATAAGTAACACTTATGTCGCATTCAGAGCACGTTGTTTGCAGACCTTCTTCGAACACTTTAAACATAAGATCCGAGCATTTGAGGCATTTATAGTCTGTCTTGCGCTTCTTGGTGTATTGACAGAGTTTGAAAGTCTCTCTTTTTCAAGTTTATCCGTCATGGTCATTGGTACCTCAGTAGAAGGTATCACAGACCGGTACTAATAATTACGACTTTTTAAAACGGCAAAAAACACGAAATATACTATATATTTAAAACAATGAAACAGACGCTCCTACAGACAGGAGGAGACTACTGCTGGGAACGGTGCGTCACTGAGGGGTAGGGGGACGAACTGGAAGCATTTTTAAAAAACCATGGCGGTCTGTGGGACTGATGTTCCTGGTAAAGGGTTAAACAAACAAAATATTGTATTGTCCTCCTTTTTTATATATTGTGTACCTAGTGACCTAGACATCATTATCGAAAACAGTTTTTTTGGCAAAATGGCAATTAGGCAGGCCCCTAAGTAATATTAGCCCAGGGCCCCACAAACGCACGGTCCGCCCCTGCTTCAAATTATCATTTAATATTTGCAATTCCACGATGAGTCTCTTAACATATAGATAGAATACATAAGCTGTATGAATACCTACGAGTAGAAAGATCAAACTAATCATACGGGAGTGTCCCATCTCATCGTAAAGTGTCCAGTTGTTTAAGTTCAATATCAACCGCGGCCGTTCCCCCTGCCGACGCAACTACTAATAATAATAACGTATTACTTGACAGTAATAGCGGCTGATAACAGAAAAGTGTAGATGTGCTTCCAGTAGACACACTGCCGTCGTAAATGAAAACACAGTAACTTGAAAAAAGACATTTTGAGAAAAACGCGGTCAAAGTTCAGTTGTTAAATATTTGTTTTCATAAACAAAGTAATCAATATAGATTATTTCTTTTAATCTTTGATGTTAAAAAAATAGTTAGAACTTCCATTCTGCATAAAAATATATATCATTAAATTATAATGTTTTAATTAATTAAATTAGATATTGTGTTTTAAATTAGGAAAACAATTTGATAAATTTTATATTTTTAAGCTATAACACCGTAACTAAGTGGTTACTGTGTTATAGGTAAATTTTACCCATTACTGTGTTCTAACCATGTAAAATAAATATATATTTTTTTAAATAAATAAAAACTGCAGGCAACTTAAACACAGTAATTGAGATAGGTACTGTGATTAATTCGTGTATTAATAAATTAACTTTTAACAAAATTTTATCTAAAACCACAGTATCTGAAGAAGCCGTGTTGTAAACAAACAAAAATATTTCTTAAATGCTTATAAGTATTTAAAAAGATCACATTAAATAATAGGTTACTGTATTTTAACTTAAAAAAATATACATACTGTGTTTTTTAAAGAAAAAAATATTTTGATTTTTTTTAAAATACTGTGGGTTTATCTAAGGTATCTCAATAACCATCCATCGACAGACAAACCGAAAAATTTGCCGTATAGTACTCCAACTCGTGATTTTAAATAACCAGACTTGTATAAACACAGTAAATGAAGTTACTGTGTTTTCATTTACGACGGCAGTATAGCTCGCTAAAGGGACACTTCTTCAAACAAAAGGCTAATGCGAATTACTACCTAATAAAAAATTCTCAGAAAACTTAGCATAGTGTGTTGAAATATCATAGAAAAGAATAGAATTTATAAAGTTATTTTATTCTATTCTAAATATTATTATCATCAATCATCATCGTTTCCGAAATAACACAGCCAGCTAGAACACGTAATACTGTGCACCATTTTTACACCATCACCTGTATTTTGCCGTCCATTATAGCAGAGAATATCGTTATTGTGCTAAAAATAACATTACATAAAAAACATTATACTGGTTTTAATATTTTAAATGCACAAAGTGCGGACTTTCCACTATAGCCATAGCTTACAGTCGACTATTCTTTAGCTAACACCTAGTTTTTACTTGTCATCGTACAGTACATGCAGAATAATTAAAGTTAAATTTAAATTTAACATACAATATAAATCTACGATGACTTGCTGAACGTGTGCTGAACCTGAACGTTTCCAAATAGCCAAATACGAAAACGACGAAAGGCGTCATAATGGAACGATTGTCTATAGTCCTCGGACTGTCCACCTAGCACAGACAAAAACGGTGAGGTCCGTGCGGGGACTATCGCATGTTGAATGCCCGCACCATACCAGATGATTATCCAGTGAGAAGAATGAAGATGGTCAATTGTTGCGGGCGTGCCCGTTATCCCAGGATGCTAAAACGGCTGTCGCCATCTTGCCCCCTGGAATGAGTCACAAATACTTTTAATGAAATCAATTTACTGATCCAGTTCCGCTATGAGGCCGGCAGAGGCCAACTTCAAACAACGTGGAAATTGGAAAGGGAATCCAGCGTGGCTCCTCGTATCCTGACTACCAGATTTGGACAGATTCCTTCGCCCTCCAGCTTGGTTACAGTTCAAAATCGCTCCCGAAGCACTAGTACACTCGTTCACTGACCTCTACGTGATGTCAGTGGTTGGAACAACTAGAGCTTAGCGATATTAGATCCATTGAAGTTTTAACGATATTACATAATTCTGTCTCCCGTGAGGTGAGCGCAAAAGACTTAGGGCAAAACAGTCCACCGTCTAGTTACGCCACATGCCGGTAAGAAGCCAACGCCTTACTGTGAGATAACCAGGTTAATCAACCAGCGGGCCGACACTCGCGCCCTCACTTCCAGTTGCAGCCAGATTACTCCGGTCTTCCGACTGGTAGGTTCGGTGTCTACCGAATCTTCCGCGGACCACGACATCCTTTGTCCGGCTCTTCACCCGGTATCGGGTAGCCGATTGGTCGTTTCAAGAGCAGTTGCCGTAAGATAACTACCACGCTCTACAGACAACAATACTGTTTCCAGGCTCCCTCGGCTGTCGGTCAGAATGCACAATCGATTGGCTGACGCCGCAAGCTGCGCAAACCGTCCAGGAGCGCCCGAAAATTAAGTGCTTTAGGAAACCGGCCCGAAGGCCAGATTCCTACCCTGGCTCGCACTTCCACGTAGAGGCCGCCGGATGGTTGTTGACCCGAGAGTACGACCGACCCTGAACACATAGGTCTTCGTAGCCAAACTTCAACAGGGCCCATTAGCGGTTGGGACAACTAAAGCTGTCAACTACAACGGGCGAACCCGTCACCTCAGGAAGTTTTAACGAAATTTATCGTTCTGTCTCCTGTGAGGTGAGCGCAGAAGACTTAGGACAAAACAGTTCACCGTCAAGCTCCGCCGCCTGCCTTCAGAGGCCAACGCCTTACGGCGAGGCACCGGGAAAGGTATAAAGCGGGCAGCCTTGCCCCCTGACTACCAGTTTGGAAGGATATCTCCGTCTGGAATTAACCTTCAGGATACCTCCGTCCTCCCGACTGGTTACGGGTCCGTAGTCACTTACGCGAACTCTACCTGTTGTATTACAGCGGTAATTCAGTTAGAATTTATCGCTGACCTAGGCGTTCTTTGTCCGTAGTGCCACACGGGATCGAGTGGCCCAAGGTCATTTTAAGAGTGGTGTAACAGTTAGCAACACGCATAATTTAGCAACTACTTACTACAACTACTATAACACTTGTAACATTTTTCTCACGAATTTCGTAGAGTATTTGTATTGCGTCATTCGCCATAATCAGTTTTTATCAAACGTTTCTTTCAAATACCATGAATGTACAGTCCAACGTCATTCTGAATATTTCAACGTCAAAATGTTGGCTTATATAGCCAGCATGATTTGATTTGATATAAAGAAAACATGAGAGTGATTTCAATACATGAAAAATTGCGGTTTATATAACCGCAATACTCACTCTCATTCACACTCTCTTCACTCAACGGTAAGCATCTCTGTATACAATTAATAAAATAAATAATAAATTGTTGTAAATACTAATGTTTGTGTTTCTCTACTCTCTTGTCCGCTGAAGAAAAATCGACGTAAGATTGGAACCCTGGTTTGCACAGCATCAGAAAGAGCGACCAGGCGCCTACCAATAGTGGCATGACAACAGATCAACATCCACCCCCGCTGCTTAGGAGACAGTGTATTTTCATAGTCTCCAGACTCCTTCAGCAATTAGTCAGAATGCACAACCGATTAGCTACGCCGACCGGTGCACAAACCGTCCAGTGGCGCCGGGATGCAATCCCGCCGGTAGAAATCGGTCCATCAGCTTGTGAGGCCATAGACAGATAGTCTAACCCGGGGTAGCCTTCCACACGAGGAGGCTTCTGAATAAAGGCTGAATCGTGAGTTGAGCCGATCCCAGAACAATGTGGATCTTGTGGCCCAAGCTGCACAAAACCGTTCACCACCAAAATCTGTTGATGGAGAACGAAACCGGTTCGGAACATCCGAGGGGGATAACCTGGGCGGAACTCGGCGGTTTGCACATCGTGCGGTGTTAGCCAATCGATTGTGCACTCCGGCATTCGCCGGAGTGCACAATCGATTGGCTAACACCGCATGTTTAACGTATGTTTCAAAACTCCCCCGGCTGAATAGCCGGGGGAGTTTTGAAACATACGTTTCCTGCAGCGAGGGTAGTTGTCGACCCGACGTCATCTATTCTTAGAAACGATCCGTTGACCACCAGTTCCCGTGTGACAGCTTAACGACTAAAGGGCGCCTATATCGCCGATAAATTCAAATTGAATTACCGCTAACTTCAGGTGAGGCCGCAAAAGCCAAATTGAATCTGTGACCAGGCTGTAGAATTGAGAAATCCATCCAAATCTGATGGTCAGGCAGGAAGGTTGACCCACTGGGAGCACTTCTCAGTATCTCGCGGTAAGGCGTTGGACTCATACGGGGTGTCGGCGTAGTTTGACTGTCAATTTGGCTGTCCACTAAGTATTTTACGTTAATTCCATGGGATACAGAATGACACGATATCGTTCTAACCTGGAGTGACGGGTTCGCCCGTTGTAATCGACAACCCTCAATATCATAGGAAACAGGGAGCCGAACGAGGCCATGTACTCGTAGCTTCGGTACGAATAACTATTTCGTTGGGACGCCGGGTCCAATCTCCAGTTTAACTCACAACTACAAAAACATGAACATTGTGAAATCTGTGGCAGTATTCTGAAGATCGTTTATAGCTGGGCACTAAAGTGTGTCGAGGAAAAAATTCGGTCGGCCCTAGGCGGTTGTGCACTAGCCGGTTTGTTAGCAACGTTGTTCAACCGGTAAATGGCCGGAATGTGTCTAGAAACGTACGATTACTAAGAAGCAGGGGTAGATAATCTACTGCTTCCTATGCTTAGGAACGACCCGTTGGCCACTTGACCCCGAGTAATACGGACGGACAAAGCGCGCCACATGTTCGCGATAAATTCAATACGAATTGCCGCTAACGTCGCCGGGTAGAGGCCGAACAAGCGACTTTGAATCCCTAACCAGACTGGTGGCGGAGCTTATATTTGTGGATTGTTTAGTCAACCTAAGTTTTGGTTCTTATTCCGGGACGAAATAATGACAACAGTCTGGGGTGGTGTTAATTGTTATTTATCAATATTATTTAATGTTGGGAGGGCAAATAAAACAACAATATTATACCTACTAGTAAGATTTTTACAAATAACTTAACCTAATAATATTTTTGTATATACTGTTTTGTCTCCTGTTCCCTGCATTCCCTTTCTGCAGTCAGCAGAAAGCATAAAACCATTCAGAGAAAGTGGTACAAATTTAAGAATTGGAGCACTCCGGTGATTTTTTTTTCGATCATCAAAATACAGACCGAGTTTTTCTTAACATTTATAATATTATTTATTACATTTTACTTTTTGTTTGTTTTGTTAGTTTACGTTTGTATGTTTTAAGGTTTGACAACCCCACGGGCCTATCTCTCTTTTTCATCGTTGGGTTATAACGTTATAATATATTGTTCAATTGGTGTCGATTGTTGTCGCCGGTACGGGTCGTTCTCTCACGGTAGACGAGAAGAATGTTTCAATCTACGGCACCCCGGTTTTTATGCTGCTCACTTCCTTCGCACTTACAATTGTGTCCTTTCATTCCGCTCAATGCAGATTTATGGGACGTTCATTGGCTTTCACGTGGGGATTAACTCCTGCCTCAGTCTTCTCCCTATTTATTTACATCTAAAAGGTGATGTATACAACGTTCAATTCACTTTACTGTCCACGAATAACGACGCAACTGTAGAAAGTATTAAGGCCGCAGTCTTTCAAAAAACGCCTAATGGTTTTTTTAATGAGATGCAAGTATTTAAAGAAACTTTCAGTTGATAAATCCGGTATTTACGCATAAATCCAGAAATTTGATTATTACGAAAAAAATACCTTTTTTTCCTTATTATTTTTTCATTCCATCAATCAACACTTCTATTGTATAATATTGAAATTTTATTTATTTTGAGTGATTTTTTTAGAAAAAGTTATGGTCTATTCAATGTAAAGACAGAGAAAATCTTACTTTTTGTGACATCTAAAGTGAGAGAAGAGTTTTGGAAAAAAAATACCAGCGTACCTTATACTATAGGAGGGGAATTCGGCGTACCTATTCGATAGACGAGGAGAATTATTTTTTTTTTTATTATATCCAATTAGTTTTCCATATCTTAGTGCACGAAATCAACTCAAAGTGTATTTGAAGAATTAAAAAAATAAAAAACACGACAGCTGTTACGAAAAGTAAACTATTGTATTTAGCGTTATTAGAAACAATTTATTCGCGCTGTAAAGCACGTTTTTTAGAGAATAGAGTTCTTATAACAATATTCGTTGGAACAAAATTCAATTTACGGAATCCCCGTTGATGCGTATCATCTTTATAATCATCTAGTGCTTATAGACGATTGCGCGTCTAAGACCCGCGATATCTTTTGCCCGGAAATTGTCCTTTAGCGGGGCTTCACGTGAGCCAGGCCCATCGGCCCGGCTTTCTAAGTGTGACGTCGCAATGCTGCGTGCCCTGCGGCAGGTATCTCGAAACGATCGCGCGCCATCGCCGACGCACTCAGTCGCTTGCCTTCGGTCCTTGAATACCTAATAGAATAGTTTTTTATAAAAAATGTTATTTATGTATTTATCCATCTAGATACATTATATATTTTTCGGAGTGTACTCCATCATAACTTTCATTTGATACTAAACACGATATATTCACTACATTTACTGTCATTTTTACATCCAGACAATAATTTATTAGATATTTGGAGAATTTAGGTACCCATTGACACTCGGGATGGCATAACGATTCTAACAATCGCATCGACTCCTAAAATGGTTTAAGCATTCCGAAGTTATGGCGGAATAAAGAAACGGAAAACATATATGAACCCTAAAAACATAACTCATTTTTTTTGGGCAGTCGTGTAAAAGTAGCAAATTCTTATTTATAATTTACCATAATAAATATTGCAGCAGTATTTTTTTATATATTTTTAAGTACATTTGGTTTTAAATTATATACTGATTAAACATATCTATACAGATGTCGCTAGTTAATTTTCTTTAATTCAATAAATATACCTTTTTTGTTTACGAAAACAGATAGACTGATTTTCTTAGTTTTCATAGCGATGGTCATCAGCATTGTCACATTTTATCGTCATAGATTTCATCACATTGATAGTCACAGGTTTTAAAGACAGTCCTAGCTCTCTTTTGGGTTCCACACAGTTCTCTATCGTAACATGTATTGTATATGTAAACAAATTTTATATTCTTTGTTCAAATCAAATTTGGTTGAAAAAACATAAAAAAGATAAATTTCAATGCGTTTCGTGATACATACAAACTGTTATAGGTAGCGATATTATACACAGTTACGTGATATATAGTAATGTTAGTTATTATACCTTAATAATGTGTTTACGGTGCGCTTGAAAGCCTTTCGTATTGAAAAGGCCTATTATTCCGTGGAAGAGTTTATACCGGACCGATAGGAACATATTAACATAATGTTCGACAAATTACTCTGAAAATGTTTGTTTATAACTGATTAAATCATTTTTTTTTAAAAGTGTAGCGATATCATGGTGAAACTTAGAACGGGCTAGCATAGTTGATTGCGTATATAAAATTTCGCGTCTGTGTTGTTGACCGTTGAGGAGTTCCCTCGTTGGAAGCCAACCCTTGGTGCCGCAGTCCTGTCTTTATGAAACTTAGAGCGGGTTGTCGTAATTGAGTGCATATACAAATGTTCGTGTCTGCGCTATTGACCGTTGAGGAGTCCCCTCGTCGGAAACCAACCCTGGGTGCAGCAGCCATGTCATGCTGAAACTTAGAACGGGTTGTCATAATCGAATGCATATATAAAATTTCGTGTCTGTGTCCATGTCGCGTCGAGAACCATCCCTTGGTGTAGAATCAGGTCTTACTTACCATATAAAATGCGCATGTAAATATTAAAATTCATATGCTAATATTTGAGGAGTTCCCTCAATTACTCATAGATCCCATCTCCAGAACATGATTTTGATAAAAATGGGACCAATCTGGAAGTATACCTTTCGAATAAAAAAAGAATTTTCCAAATAAGTTCATAAATGACGGAGTTCTGAGGTAACAAACATTAAAAATAAAATACAACCGAATTGATAACCTCCTCCTTTGTTTTAAGTCGGTTAAATGTCACAAAACGCCTGCTTTGCATTGCGGAATAATCTTTAATGTATCCTCTAAGAGCATTCACCTAATCAAGGAATCAACGATGATGGCGAGCAGATCAAGAACTGACCTCATCATTATTATGATACATAGTAATTCTACTGTGCATACTTTTGTTTTGTATATTTTTAATGGCATTGGCGGACGCTCTGTTTAATTTGACATGCAAGCCTTCTAGGATCGAGTGATTTATCTTAAGTTTCGTCTTAAGGTCAGTTACACACCAATCAGAACGTTATCTTTTATGAATATTTTCTGCTATTCTATAAAGTAAACTATGCGAATTGCTCTTTTAAAATTTCGCTGCTATGCAAACTAATGCAAAGACAATTATACGGGAGGTTATTACGGCACGGGTATTTTTTCTGTAAAAGAAACAGTACAACTTTTAATTAAAAAAAATGGAAAAAAATCTCCTCTTTCTCACTCTGAACCGTATATCTCTATTTGTGAGTCTATAAGAATATTTAAGCAAAACAGGATATTTTAAGCATTTTAAGGTATGTATAGCTACCATTAAAACCTATTGAACAATATCATGGACCACGAAAATACGAATCCCTGTCTTGCCGCATCTAAACTTGCAGCATCCAGTTTTGCAGCGAAGCAAACCGTCAAGGTTACGTAGCGTCTAGATTTTCTTCTTTTAGATTTGCATCTGTTTAGTTAGGTACGCAAAGTTCGCAAGTTCAGTTGCCTCACTTTCTAGATGTGCAGCATCCAGGTTTGCAGCAACTGAAGTAGCCGGAAATGGTCAAATTTAGAGTGGAGTTCCAAATCTAACCACGGTAAAAATTAAAGTAATAGAAAAATATCATTTTCAAGATAACCAAACATAACCTGAGAACTACTACAGTAAGAAGTAAATATATGAAAAAGAATAAAAAACACAACTGCCGTTACAGGAAGTGAAATGTTATATTTATAATTATTGTATTTATATAACTTATTAGAGGTTTTTTATAAAATATTTTTGGTTTATGTATTTATCCATATAGATAGAAGTATATTTCCGAAATATACTCAATCAAACCTTTCATTTGACACTAAACACGATATATTTATGTTCATTTATTGACATTTGGACATTTAGACAAGTATTTTATAACATTTGGACAGTTTAGGTACCCTATGCCACTCAGGATGACATAACGATTGTAACAATATCACACACTTCTGAATCGATTAAAGCGTTTAGAAGTTATGATGGAATTAAAAATGAGGGTTTCATCATTATAGCATACCTGATTTTTTCAGAGTACCATTGCGTAGTTTTATAATTTTCCACAGTGTTGGATTGGAATAAATTCATAAGAACCAAAAGCGGTTATTAAAAAATCGGTAATATTTTGTGGAGTATAATAATTAAACACTTTGAATAATTTATTTTGCTAAATTAACCCGTTGAGTATGAGTCAACCAAATCTGGTCGCGAAACAATTATCCGTTGAGTACGAGTCGACCAAATCTGGTCGCGCGTTTTTTTCAGTTCTTTGACGTTCTCATATTTATTCATAATTATCTAATTGTTTTACAAAATGATATTTCAATATTCTATATTCGAAATTTCAATGCAATCATTGTGCAGTTGTTCTTTTTATGATTGGTGTAGTAGTTTCGTAGTTATAGTACTTTAAGGTCGATGTCGCCGAAAATCCTGCAAAAGAGACAGATACATCCATGAAAATAACCATTTACTCCAAGGGTTAATACTCCAATATTTCTCTTCGTTACTAGGCCCACCGGATCTATTCCGAAAAAAAAATAAACTGTCACATGATGAATATCAACACGCACCGCGAAAATTTATATTAAAGACGCTGCTTTCTCCTTATATGAGAGCAAGGGGTCGTGGCACGTACCCTATGAATCTCAGGGGGACAAAACGATTCTAACAATACAACACACTTCTAAATCGGTTCAAAAGTTAAGAAGTCATGGTGGAATAAATAAACGTAAAACATACATAGATGAATCCTGACCACATAACACTCCTTTTGGGCAGTCGTGTAAAAACACTTATATAAAAACAAATAAGAACTTGCCGCAAATGTGGATATTTTTTATAGCTTCCATTGCTGAAAAATAGCGGATATCGCAATTGCAGGTGATGCAAATTTGAATGATTCCAATCTATATGCTGCAAACCTATAGACGTCAAACATCTGTCAAACTGACCGTGCTACAAATCTAGACGCAGCAAATGTCCATTCCCGCTTGCAGTACATTGTCGATATTTGTGTTAACATCTGGTAAGTGTAGAACGGCCATAATCCACTCTGTTGATTTAAATAACCAATTAAAAGCAATTGATGAATGAGATTTTAAATGATGTAACGCTGTGCCATGACAGGACACGAGATCGACATGCCTTCCCGGCGTCTAACGGCATCTACCCAACATTGTTGCCCACAATTCCCATTTGCTATAATGAACATTACACTGCGAGCCGAGACAAACAAGGCGATTGATTAATGGTCCAAAGAGACTCTAGCTTATGATGCTAAAAATAAATTAGATAAAAATAGTAAAACATAGAAAGATTTTTTCCAATGGTAATAATAATTTAAAACAAACTTTATTTGCCAAATGTTGACTATAAGCTATCGCTATAGCGATGAGTCCGCCATCTGTGCATAAATTGACTTTTTTTTATAAAACCAGTGTTAATATATATATACATTATATATTATTCAATTATTGATTAGTGATTAGGGATTAAATATTAGTAATTAGTGATCAGTGATTAGTGATTAATGATTAATAATAGGCGATAAGCGATAAATGATAATATATAATATATTTATTTATTATTTTACTTTTTTTGAAGTAAATATTGTTACGTTTTTTAATTCATTAAGTATTGTTTTTATAGCACAATAAAATTATTCTATTCTATTATACTATATTCTATTTGCACTTTAAAAAAATAAATTACAAAATTGCGAGCTTATTACATGTGCTTATTACATATTACATGGCAATATCTTTCAACTAACCGAGGAGAATAAATTGGGTGAGGAAAGATAGGGATTTGGAAGATCTGCTTAATTCTTAGAAAAGGTACACTTATCAGGTGAGTCTTTAATGATGAGAAGGCGAAATTCGTATTTTGCTGGGAGATCGCTCCAGAGTCTTGCACCATGGACAAAGAAAGAGTAAGATTAGAAACCAGTATTATGACGAGGAATTTAGAGTAAATTGTCAGAGGCTGACCGAAGGACGAGACCGTGGAAACTTAATGGTTTGAAAAGCTCGTGGAAATAATATTATCGATATAATATTGGAAGATTTAATGAGATAGATAATATCGAAACATTAAAAGAGAATATCGAGAGATATCTGCATTAATTTTATTACCCGTTTTATATTATTCCTTTAATTTTATGACATGGCAGCACCGAGTTTTTATCTCGGTGTATAGCATGCTGTTACCTCCCTAATGTAAGTTGAGTTACACTACAGCGTGCTATTGACATACAAATGCCATAGTAAGTAATTGATATGGGTTGGGTTAAGCTAGATGGAGATGGGGTTAACCAAGTTGCAGATGGACAAATCGTTTATGGACCCACTATCAATCAGAAGTTACAAAATTAGACTTGAGACTGATTTATGACCTTTTCATTAAATAAAAAAAATATTAGAAGGGATGGGAAATATTTCCTAGATAAGGGCCGACTTATATGAGAATACACGTGAAAACATTTTCAGTAAGGACGCAACGTCACAAAGTTGTGGCACTGAAGAAAGAGATAAACTGGAACTTTTCAGTGACTTTAATTAGAATTGAACACTAAACAGGTACGGACCCTTAAAAATACAAAATTCTAATGTCACAATGAGCATAATTCATGAGCTAAGTGGTTTGGAATGAAGACAGTGGAAAGGGACAGGGGAGGCGAACGCCAATCGAGGGGACTAGTTGGAATTATCAAAGCAGGTGGTGGATGGGGTATGGGCGTGGCGGTGCGCTTTAATTTTTAGCCGTTATTGGATTTTTAAAAACAAGGAAATTGATTTTCCTTCAAAATTTGAATATCGTTCGTGATCGAAATGGTTAATAGACATGGACGCCAGTGCAATTCACAAATTAGATTTCCATTATTATAAATACGAATTCAAAAGTATTGATTTGAGAAGAAATTGGAGAAATAATTTATGATTAAAAAGTTATTATTACGATTAGTGACGATTGATTTAAAAAAATTGATTGGCCAGGTAGCTATCAATAATGGAAGTATTTAATTATATCCTTCCCGATTTCAGACTCTGCTAATAAATTGAAAACTAAAGGATGAAAGAAAATAGGGCTTTTTCTTCTCATTTTTTTTTAACAGAGTAAAGAGAAAATAAGAGAGTATGATTTAAACAAATAAATAAAATTTGAAGCCACGTCGCAAATATAAATTCTTTATAAATTTTGTTTTCATAAATAAATACGATTTTGAAAACACATTACGAGGATAAGAATTATTCAAAGTTTAAATGGTGTGTATAGATTTTATACTTTACTTTGATGGACGATTGCCATCCGTTGTTGTTCTGCGGGTGGGCGGCAAACTGCTGCTGTTGCTACGCAGATTATAAAGGTGGAGGGCGGCGAAGGTAGCGCGCGCTATTTTTTAAATACCCACAACACTCACTGTATCTTGTTTCGCGTCTTTGTGTGCATTAAAGTCACTATTAACCCATCTGTAGATACTCCAGGTACTTTGCGGAAATAATTACGGATAAACAACTAAAAACGATGTCCAAAAAATGGTATCGAGAAACGATAAAGCAATTTATAGACACGACGCGAATTGCAGCGAAATTTACAGCGGCAATTGCAAACTTTCTATTCACTTGGCAATTCTGACAATTTCGCTAGTTAAATACTTATTACGTTGGCTACACTGGGTATTGGTATTTTTTGACGGATATGGACTGCGCTTCTGCGTAGTTTTTTCGGCTTGTTTTGTGCCATTTAAAGTTTAGGAAAATTTTACAGTATATAAACGATCTACGTCTTTTGGACAACGTAACTACAGCTTTCTTGCCCAAATGATGGCTAACATTATATGAATAAACACATGTTGGGAATAAATAGGAAACATTAAAAATATCGCCTTAAATTATGGTTAATTAGCCTTGGTAGAAGAGAGACAGAATCACATTCATGACAATATTAAAATAATATATTTTTTATATACCTACACATATTTATATTTAGTCTCTTTAGTACTTATTACATACTTATTATTAGATACTAATTATTATTTATTATTACATATTATTGTTACCTATTTATTACTTATAGGTATATAGTTTTGAAATTATTGTTTACTGAAAGTTTAATATTTAATCTAATTTAATTCAGAAATTTTGTTTTAGAAGATACTTATTTTAATAACAATTGTATTGTTGTACTTCTTAGACCAGGCTCTGCCTAGTTAGGAGCGGCTCAAAACATGTTTAACCGCCCTACCTTTGGGTTATTATTTAAAAAGTAGGTAAATCCGTGGCTTTTTTTGTTATATTTCTCAATGACAATACGTGTTTAAAATATACCAGACAAAATATGTAACGGTTTATATAGGCGGTTTTTATATATCGGTTTTATATAAATTTGTATATGTGTAACTTTTATGTATTAAAAAATAACGGTATGCTAATATAACGGACGTATCACGTAAGTTTGTATAAGTAGGGCGGTTAACTTAATTACCAAAGATGTATTTTTTTGATCTTATAATAAATAAATAAATTAATTCGTTGATGTGCTTGTTGATGTAGATGGTCCTTTAGCTCGTCTTTCTGTTTTTGCACTTTTATTATTATCCTACTTTTATCTTTTCCTGTAAGTCATCATCAGCTGTTGGATAGACATGAATTATAATCCTGCTTCTAACTTCTCCAACTTATATTAGAAATAATATAGCTCTTCGCCCACGAGCTATATTTATAGATCCTTAACAGTCGGCTCCGACCTAACCGTTGGATAAGTGGAGTAATAGTCAAACGGGCCGCTTGCATAAATAAGTCAAATTAAAGCAGTTACATTGTAAGTGTATCAGTTTATTTATACACATATTGCAGGCTTGGCTTTGTGGGTGTGTGCGTGGAGTGGTACGGCGCAACCTGCCCTGCAGATAATGTATGATATTAAACGCGCTCTGAGACTCCTCGTCGCATCGCAGGGATTACAAACTGAGGCTGCGGTTGAAACTGCTGCCGTGCTACCAAGCTAAAATTAAATTACAGCTTCAGTAAGTACTCGAATTGTGAGAAGCCGGATTCTTTGTGGTTTGATACAGAGTACAGAGTAGTTATTTCTATTTCAACTTCACGTTTGTGTAGGAATTACCAAGTACATTAAATTTATGTTAAATTATCATAGATATATGTTTTTAAGGCCAAAAAAACATGTTTTTCAGGTTTTTTTTTAAATTATAGTTGAAATCTGATCATGAATCTTTTATATCAGTTTGATTAACATTTGAAATATAACAATATTTTTTGGAATAGTGAAAAAACTATTTTTGAGGTATTGAATTGCAAATGTTTTTACCGCTGCAGACTTAGAGTATATATAAAAAAAATAGCTTGTCGTTGTCTTCCTCCTTCAAATTGCTCATGAATTGTTCGTCGACCATATCCACTTGTGATCCTGATCTATAACCCTTCGTTGTCAAGTTAATATGCTCAGTTGACGACGAACACGTTAACAAAGTTATGTGTTCCAGAGGAGCACAGTTTCCCCTGAAATTCTCTTTTAACTCCATGTGAACCAAGAGCTTTTTGTAAGTTGCCATAAATTGCAGGGCCGATGGATTATTGTTGAACCCGCCGTGGGACCGTACTACTGAAAAAAATATCTCTAAGTGGTCTTGGCTTAACTTGTACATTGGTAAAAAATCCAATGTTTTTTCTTGTTTAACGAGCTCGTTGTACAATCCTTTCATGCTGTCTATGCACACGCACAATCCAAGGAAACCTACTTTATTTCTGGTATTCATGATCGGTGTTTGATTGTCCATCAAAACTAGATGTTCCAAATAAGTTTTTGCATTATCCATGAACGTTAGATACTTCGTTTCGTTTTTCTCATTGATTGGTGCTTTAAAGTCAATGCCAGGAAACTTTCTTGAATTAAGAATGTCAGTCAGATTGTTCATTGTGTTGATGAAATTCACTGTTGGTTGTGAGTGAGCAAAATTAAGTATACGTAATTTTTTTGTCGCAAAATTCAATAGCGTTCGCAACACTGGCACTTAACAGCTGTACTGCTAGCTTTACTTTCATTATTTGATTTTGAAAGTTGATGTGTTGTGTCGATAATTTATTTCCCTAGTGAAAATTTTCATTTAGTTGGAGCGTGTTTAATTCTTCAAAATATTGCCATTTGATTAGGCCGCCGTTATTATCTCGAAGAACCTTTTTACTTTGTAATGTATTTTTGACCAGTTTCACCATGTGACATGGGTCAAAAAATACAAAAACTGGTTCTTTTGTTGCAGGATGTTCGAAATAGGTTTTTAGTTGATGTTGGTAGTTAAACGAACAGCCAAGTTCTTGAGCCATGGCTATATTTGCTGGGCAACCATCAAATGTCATAGATACAACTACCACGCCTACATCATGGCAATTAAAAAGGCATATCCTTACTAGATTGGCTCTTTGCTCACCTGTTACGCCGATTACCAGAAAATATCCTACTGGAATTTTCCACTGCTCGTTAATGGCAACTAAAAGGAACACCAGAGCTTGTTTGCATGGTGCATTGAAACTCCGGTAACATCAAACCCAGCACCAAAATCTACATATCCTTGGACTGCATTACCGTCAAATTCCTTTAATTGTCGAATCGACATCTCGTCTATTACCAAATTGCATAGAATTTTCTTGTCAGAAGACTTGACCTTTTGATCAAGTGCTTTAAAAGCTTCTGCAGTGAAACCTGGCGTGGCGTTTATGCATTGGTACCATTTTCTTATGGTGCTTGTATGTGGTAGACATGTGTTAAAGGTACTACGTACGTAAGAGTAGGCCTTTGGAGAATAGAAATGGAGGGTTAGCGTAAATGTACGCAGTTCAGGTGGATATTCTCTCCCTTTATGAGTTATCCTTTTCAAAAGAGCTGCTGTAGAAAGCCGGCACACTTCCAGAATATCCACTTGTTCTTGGTTGATCAGTCTTTTTTGCTTCAGTTCTTTTAATACCTTAGATAAATTGTCAACTTTCTTTTTCAAACGCCGATTAGCAGCGTGTAGTGCCTTGCACCGCATACGTCGGCGTTTTGCAATGTCTTCTAAACGGATAATTTCTGTTTTTAACTTTCGTTTCCTTGGAGTGTCGTGTACCAGTCCTGAATTGGAAAGCCCTGCAACCTCCGACTGTTGACCGGAAAATGGAGATTGTTGTAGAAAAAGCGAAGGTACAGCGTCGTTTGTTAATCTACGGATTCCATTTTTGGTTTCATACATGTTTGAATCCGGAAAATGTACTGAACAGATTCTACTCCAAAAGTTTGGTTCCCAATCGGTCTTCTTTACAGCATCAATCTACTTCATCATATTTGTTTTGTCTTTTGGAAACCTAAAAGTAAGGTAAGTTTCTAAGTTAATAATAATTTATTTAAATTATTTTTTGGTCGGTTTTTAATATAACGTATTCGCACCACCGTATCACGTCGAATCCAACGACACCTCATACTTACGTCAAAACTCGTCAAGACGTTCGTTCTCTACGTTCAGACACTCATACATGCATAATATCAGCATATAAAGGTACGCCCTAAAAACATCTACGCTCCATCTGAAGCAATTGGATAAACCTATGTGAGTGGTCCAAAAAGGAATCCCTTATTGGCCTTATTATGCATTATTTATCATATTCCATATGTACTCTATACTTATATTAACATAAGATTTTTTTACCATTACTACCTATAATTAAAAAAAGTGATTTGTCAATTTTTATAAAAAAATATTATCGATTATCGATTTCGCTTTTAAAATATCTCGATTCTCGATTAGTGAACACCCTCCCTACTTGCGGTCGAGCAAGACGAAGGGTGGGGCAGTGTGTTCCTCATCCGCTTACGTCGCGCTCCTCGCTTCACCCCCGTAATGGATAACTTTTATTTGGCTGAAAAGTAATTCAAAATTGCTTATCGATGATATGTGACACTAGATTTGTGTTTTGTGTGTTTTCTAGTATCACTTTTACAATGATCGATTGCACATTTAACCATCTTTCTTCTTAAAAACAATAAAAATGCTCTACAAACTCCCAACTATATCACTTCACAAGCGCTCGCGAACGACTGCGGGCCTTAGCCGGGCGGTCGCTACATTGTTCACACCCGTGTCTACTGTTCACACTCGCGCGCTCGCGCTCTATTTTAATATTAATACTCTAAAGGATGATTCATGCTACACCGGGCCGGGGCCGGGCCGGGCCCCGGCCGAGTCGTTTCCAACGTGCTCCGGCCGGGGCAGTCATTCATGCTACACCGGGCGTGACCGGGCTGTTTCCGAGTTTATTTATCCCACGGCCATGTCCGCGATAACTAGTAGAATAGAATAGAATAGAATAACTTTAATGTGCTATAAAAACATAACTCAATGAATATTACGCTGGTTTTATAAAAAAGACAATTTATGCACAAATGGCGGACTTATCTAACTAGTGTTGCGTCCATCTATTTTGGCGATAATAATATTTTTTAATTTCTATTTTCGCTTGATTATTAATGCAATTTTCACAACTTGAGTTGGCAGCTATTGCAATTGCCTTTGAAGATGATGTATTGGAAACACGAACTGAATCTTATAAAAGAAGATGGAGTGTACATCCAGCCTGGAGAAAACGACAATCGGAGGGAGAATTCGCCACGCTCTACAAGGAATTAATAGATGATGAGAGCAAATTTTACGGTTATTTTAGGATGTCTAAAGAATGCTTTAGTATATTTCTTGGAAAAATAAAACGTGATTTAACCAAACAAAATTCAAGATTTCTGAAGCATATCTCTCCCATTGAACGATTAGCAGACCGGAGCCGGGAAAACAATATCCACCGCCAATTCGACGCCGTGCTCCGGTCGTGGCACGGCCGGGCACGGCCGGAGCACGGCCAAGCATGAATTGCTTCATTCAAAAGTATACTATAGATATCTGACCGTGTCCCGGCCGGGGCCCGGCCCGGCCCCGGCCCGGTGTAGCATGAATCATCCTTAAGGCTGCAGAAATGACGGTATCTGTTTGCGCCGCTAACAGCGAGCGTTATATTGCCTGAAATAAAAAATGTAAACCATGATAATAAATTTTATATGTGTATTTTCTAGATGTACTAGTAATTTTTTTTAAATATTTTTCAAGGATTTAAAGAAATAAAATCGATTTAAAAAAAAAATATAATACAATATCTTTTTCTGATTATTTTTATTTCCTATAGATGATACTTTAATAATCTTTCTTTTTTTTTTGCAAAACCTTAACCTTTTGCTTATTTGATTCTGTCACCCAACTGGGACTAGCCCGTTCTAGGGTGGACAGGAATTATTGAGTAGGTTGACCACATGCGTCATGTCATGTCTATATTGTTGTAGTTGTTAATGTTTCCTGCGTCCAGTGATTCAGCATCCTCGTTTCCGCCATAGTGTATGGTGCAAAGAACCTGCCGAATAAACACTGTCAATATTTATCGAACCTATTATATTATTAAGTATACACAACTCTTCTGCATATTTCTATATCTAGTGGGATCACAGCTTCTTCTCGTCTGCAGATAGTTTTGTGGTAACGTACGACTATTGCCATCTTTCATCTAACTGCTTGGAATGTACCAATTTCCGGTGATTCTCCGTGTTTTTTTGATGCCAAATAAATTTTGCAAATTCGGCTTGCCCGCTATTTCAATTACTGATGGGCTATATATAATACGTCATTAGGAATTTCTTAGGACGATTTTGTTTATTTAAATATATTTAATATTTTCGTGCTTTTTATTGCATTGTGTTCCATGACCAGACACCTCCACTGGAATAAATCGTATCGGAACTCGACCAGCCCCTCCCGTAAAGTGCGTTGCGTAATATATGAATGGTCCTTACTGCCAGAGATGTCTTCGGAGGGGGGCTCTGGTTGGGTACCCCTGGAGGGACGCAGGCTCTCGCCGGCGATAATTGCCGACCGTAAAACACGTAATTATTATGAGTTGGAAGGAAGGTCCGACCGCGTCTTCGGGCAGCGAGAAAAAAAGAAACGGTCCCAACACGCGAGCGGTGCTCCACAAAAAAGAGGCCGGTTATTGAATTAAATTGCCGGGTCCCTCCGCTCCCCCCACGGGAACGTGCGTCCCCATACGTCTGTCCGTCCGTCCTTACCAGGGACGCGCCTGATCCGCCGAGGGACTGTAACGAGATCTTTAGCCCCCCTTTAAGCGTGGATCCCATTGTGTTTTTTTCGAGTTTTTCTTTCGATTTCTTTCGAAATTAATTCGCTTTCAATATTCTAGAATGAGTGCATGCGTCAATAAAAATAGCTATTGGGATTTTGTAGCTGTCATCTGCAACGGGCGATCCCGACACCTCAGGCTGTTATAATGATATAGATTGTTATTTCAACCGTGAGATGAATACACAGGGCAGGGACTCAGGGACAACACAGTCCACAGTCTAGCTCCGCCAACATGCCCGTAAGAAGTCGGACGCCTTACCGCGAGGCACTTGAATGTGAACACAGCGGCCAACCTCACGCCCTTACTCCCAGATATGGCCGGATTTCTCGGTCCTTCGGTCTGGTCACGGTTTCGACGTCGCTTGCGCTGCCTCTACCTGACATAAACGGTTATTCAGTTTAAATATTTTGCGGGCCACGATTTCCTCTGCCCGCTATGGTCACAGCAGCTAAATCTAACACCGCAAGAAATGTGTTGAAACTTATTCGGGCGTCTATAAGTTCGACAGGTAGTTTTGGTGCGGGAAAATCGACGGCAGTTCATTTCATAGTGCGTTCGTATTGCTCTGTCTCGTTCGGTTGAACTAAGTTCCTATTTTAATTCACGAAGATACGCAATCGGGCCCATTATGATAAAAGCACAAAAACAGAGTTACTTAGTTACATTATTCTTATCCATTATTTAAAAGTCACATAATATAATCACATGTATGTATATCATATAATAATGTGTGTTATGTATGTATATCATAAGACTTACAGGGTGTAAGTAATGCGAACGAGTGCACAAAAAGCCCGCAAGGACTTCGTGAACGAATAACACAAAACAAAAAATATCAAATTTGTTGTTAACCAATTCAAAAATAATTTTAAAAACGCCAAGTTTGGCACATTTTTTTTTAAATTTATTTATTTATTTGGTAATATTACAATTATCTACAGTAAATGGACATATATAATTATAATGTCATAGCCGAGAATCCAGCAGCAAACTATGATAACATGTTATGCCAGAAACTGTTGCCAGTGAACCTATTTAAATGTCGTCTAACTAGGCAATAGCCTGTTCTAAAGAATAGGATAGAATAGAATAACTATAGCGATATCTTACAGTCAAGGCGGATATTTGAATTGTTTTAAATGTATTTTGTGAACCAATATAAATAAAACTAAGTAATGTAGAATATAGAAGATGTAGCAGGGTAGAATAAAGAAATTGTTACAAGCTGGAAAATTAAATATAAAATTGACAATATAAAAGTAAAATTGATAATATAAAACTGTTAAACTTAGCATAATTATAAAAAAGATGACAATTAGCTAGTATTTAGGTAATCATAATTGCTTAAGAATAGATTGAGATAATCAAACTTACTTTTAAAAATTAAATATTAGTAAATAAATAAAATAAAATGGGAATTAAAATACAAGAGGGGATGAAAGATTCAAAATTGTTAACCATAGCATAATCATAATAAAAATTGATGTACAAATAAAAATTATGTAAGTTATCATAATTGGTTATATATAGTCATATAATTAGACCTAATTATAGAAATTAAAATTGAGAAATAAAAGAAAAATTACATTTAAATAAGTAACAAATTTTAAATGATTGTAATAAGAACACTCTGATCTTAATCTCTGTAGGTCTTATATTATCAAAATATCGTAAAGTAGTTCGTCTATAGGATTTCGTTGCCGACCACTGAGTACAACATCACATCGGAACAAAAATGAACTAATCATTCAAAAGTACTAGTATTTATTTATTTGTTTACTCGCTTATTGCTGATCAACATTACCGTAAAAACAATGCACATTGAAGAGTAAAATTTATAAAGATATCACCATAATTATATATCTAGGATGTTTGTTTGTTTGTTTATACTCTTTATTGTGAAAATGTCACAATGGGCGAGTTTATTGTCATATGACAATTTCTTACATCCAACCCTACTATGACGTGTTATATGTGTGTGTGCGTGTAACATATCTGTAAGTGTGTGCCTTGCTATTGCATTCGATCGACAGAATTGAAAATGCAATTCAATTAATTTGATCCCAACGGAAAATGGCGACCTAGCCGGGAATCGAATTCGGGACCTTACCATGTATAATACTAGCTATCATAAAAGAATAAATAATTGATAGCCTGCAACTTAGACGAATGAGCTTGCGGAAAAATTAACAAAATCCGGTACCATGTAGTGAATTTCATTTTAGCGCTGCATAGCACGCGCCAACAATTTCAACCCGATAATTCCACCCCGTAGAACGGCTTCGCGGAAAGACGATGCGATCAGAAAGACAATGTATGTATAAATAACTTTTTATAAGTTTTGAAGACGATAACGATTTTAAATGAAATGATTATAAATTGTAATTCCTTTTCTAAATTTTATATCTTTTTAAATTTTATTTGTTTTAAGTGAATGCGACTAAATACTATTATTATTGTGATTTGATATTTTTAAATGATATTTTAATTTAAATTTTAATCGTTTAAATTACACTAATTTTATTTGTTATTCTTTTAATTTAAGGTATTTCTCATGCTTTCAATTATTATTATTATTTTAGTATGTTTCTACAATCTGTAAAGATTTTTGAAAAATAAACAACTTGAACTTGAACTTGTTCGATCACGAAGACAATTATTAGGTACGAAAAGAACCACCTTGGCTATATTTTATAGTAAGCTATTGTCATTCATTTTGCCTCAGATTAAAAATATCAATTTTACCACGAATTAGATTAAAAACGTAGGACATGGTCAGCTATAAGACAGTTCTCTTCTAAGACAGATAATTATAGCCAACCATGCCTGTGATGCATACAGTCGGATACAAAACTAGATAATATCCGTACTGCTTGAAGTACAACGTTCATAAGTATTAAATGGGTTTACGAAACGGTAAATCGGGACCTATTTTATACAACCATAAGCATATTGAATTAAAACGCGGCTAAATTAAAACGTTAATTACATTCGAAACTCACCAGCCGAATGGGATTACATTTTAATTACTTCGCATTAGCATTTGGAACATTTCCATTATGAAATCTGCTTCATTTACCGCGAACATCGGATTATTTCGATTCAAATGTTAAATTATGTGGTGCAAACGCACAGTTCAATTTCGTTGCGTAGCTAATTACATTTACTTCCATACTAAACTAATAAGGTCAATGAACTAACCGAACAGAGATATGATAAAGCAAGATATCATATCATTGCGTATATTTATTTAATTACGACAGCTCGTTCTAAGTTTCACCATAGACTGCGGCACCCAGGGTTGGCTCCCAACGAGGGAACTCCTTAAAGGTCAAGAACACATACATAACATTTTGTATACGCATTCAATTATGATAGCCCGTTCTAAGTATCACCATGACATGGCTGCTGCACTTATTAAAAAAAATGGAGTCGGTTTTTCTTTTTGTTAAAATTTTGTCTATTATAGAGTCATGATTTTGTCTTTGATAGCTTAATTTTAAAAGCATGCAGTACTCTATAATGGTCGCATTAAAGCGACCTAGCCCATACACCAAATAAAGGCAACGGCCAAACAGATAAAACAAAAAGTTGAAAACACAATTTTTGGCTCATTTTATTCTGCTCAAATCCCACGGAATCCTCGCGAGGTAATTACCTTATCAGCTTTTATCCTCTAACGGTAGAAATCACTCACGAGTTCTCCCACTTTTCGACTACGATAAAGCAAAGAGCGGGCTTTGATGAATTTTCGAAATGCCTCGGAATGCGACATTCTGTTATCTGGAGCTCGGAGTCGAGGCGCGCTTTAACTCTCAGAGGCGATTGAAAGGCCGATTAATTTGTCTCTAATTTGTACAGGTAAGCTCACGCGATAAACACAATCCCACTAATTGACGAGCAATAGTTCGGTCGATAGAAAAACATCACGGGCACAGGCTGACTTCATAAACAGAGCGGAACGAATTTGGATCGTAATGTGTGTAGTGTGTTTGTCATTATAAAAAAAATGAGACCGGCACTTTCCTGTTCCGCCAGTGAATTCCCTCGTGGCCCGTGATTCGACAGCAATTAATTCCCTCCTGTCACTGAAGCGGTTCACTGGTGGATTAAAGTATGTCAATTGGTATATCCAGAATATTAACCCTTCAGCTGTAATGTGGGTGTACAAAAAACCCCCAGGAGCAGTAATATGTTAGTATTTTTTTGTCTAGATTGGCAACACTGGAATGGCATCATCAATTCACTCATTAGTACCCCCTCTACCAGTAACTGAGTTATAACATTGAAGATAGTAGTAGTTTTCTCTCCTTGAGCTATTGAATTGTATCTAGCGTAATTGATTACAGTATGGTAACATAGTTGTCCAAGGTCCATTGACTCTAATGTTAAAACATTTTGTAACAAGTGTCATAAATTAATGTGTATGAGTCAAATGAACATTGTTTGCGATCAGTGCTTTGACCCTTAGGTGATAGATGATGAATTGAAGTAAACAGGTTTAGTAGGTTATAAGTTTTTAAAAACTTGATGTTTTTCATGTATATCTAAGTTTCTATTATTTTATAATATGATTTTTACAACATGTTTTACATTCAAAAAAATGTTTTAGATCATGGCTTCAATTTATTTTGCTTTTAAATACAAAGTTGGTTGTTTTTTATGATGGGGGTATTGGAACACCCCCACGTTACAGCAGTGCAGGGTTTAAAAACCAATTCTAAAAATAAAACGAAATTTATTGTTATGCGTTTTTAAAAATGTCGAATTTTAAAAAAGGCCTGCTACCGTGCCGGTAGTAGATTTCTGGTTTGAGTGATGCTAAGGTGTATTCGATCCCACTTCTGATGTGGTTCTATCAAAGTTATTACCTACAGATAAACAACTATATAGAGATGAACATGAGTGAATTTCCATTATACATTCGTGGTTAACCCAATCTACTCGGGTAGAGTCGGGCAGTAGATCTTATCCAAAATTAAAATGATCATTTGTGCATCATTTATTATTAAAGATAATGTCAGTACTTTCAATGTAAGTATTGCAAAATTGTCATTTCATATCTAAAAATCGCCAGAAAAGCCTGATATGACAAAAATGTAAAATTTGCTGCTAGGATCTTGCAGAGCAACATCCGATACTATTACTTTTCGCCAATATTGAAACTCGCACGATATAATCGCTCAATTTATTATATATTGTTTTTTATTAGATCACCAAAAAAATACATATTTAGTATTTACATTACTCACAATTTGTATCGCTCCTAACCAGGCAGAACCTGTTTTAAGAAGAATGCCAATATATATGATTGAAGAAATAAATATCTTCCAAAACAATTTTACGGAATTAGGTTAAAAATTAAACTTAAATAGGTACATCATAATAATTAAAAATAACTAAAAAAGTATATTATAATAATTTCACAACCATAAATAAAAGATAAACAAGAATGACTAATTGTTGAAAATTAATTATAATTAGCAATAGGTATTAAATAATAATTAGTAATATTACGTATATAATAAATAAAAAACCTAAATAGAATATACATAAATACGCATATTTATATTTAGCAAGAAAAAGCAAACATAAAAGATTTATTTTAGAATTACAAAAATGTTTTTTCCGTCTTTTTTCCACCATGGCTAATTGAGGAAATATTTCTGTTTTCTACTTATTCCCAATATGTTTTATTGATAAAAAAATATATACAACTTTATTGCTACTAATTTATTACAATATTCACATAGAATCCAGGTTACTTTCCGGCGTGACACTCAATTATTCATATCGTTTAGATCACACCACATCGGCAATTTTATTTTCCCGGGCCACCGACCACGAGGGAAAGTGTTGATAAGTGTAAGTGTTGTTAAGCGTAAGTGCGTTAAAATTTTCTTTGCAGATGATGAAGGACATATCCATTTAGGCCCCCTGAGACGATTAAGACTATTTCCAGATTAAAATCTGTCTGTGTGTCTGTCGGTCTGTATGTATTCCTCCACGATAGCACCCAAACGCTTAATCCGATTGAGCTGAAATTATGTATGGTGTCATGATTTGGTCATGGCAAGAGTTTAAAAGGTTGTGGTGAAATCGGTGTACCATGGGGCACCCTAGTCATATTTCGATTTCGAAGTATTAGACTTCCATACTTGACATTCGGTAGACCGATGCCTTATTTATTGGGCCAAAATTATGTTGTGAAATGTTGGTTGAAATATGTCATGTACATGCTAAACTAATAATATTTTAATTCCGCAATATATTTTAATCAGATATTAGCGAGACGAGCGGCACGGTTCGTTTCTCGGCTAAGGGCCAACAGTAAGAACGACCGCCAAGCCCGCCGACCGGTAGAGGACGTACATCGATTTTTTATTGAAATTATTATTCAGATGCAATCAGTGCTTGGCCACTTGCCGGTCAAGTCTTCGGGTAACACAACCGATTTTTTTCGTTCGTGGTTACTGGGGCGGTGCCGGGAGCGAAGCGGTGAATACACCTCAGGCTTGCCTTCACGATAAAAAAAGTCGACGTCACGCACGGCATTGCATTTCGTTGCGTTTACACAATTAGGCGTAGTCCAGACGCTTAGGAATTCAAATGTTGTGACGCTAATGCCCGGGCGGCGGTCGCCGGTAGCGTGGGGCGGCCATTACGGACCTCGTGGTAAATCTTATATAAATCGCTTATAAATTTGACACAAACCGTGTTCGCCGACAAAAAACGGCCCATTACCGCTGCCCATTAGATCGGTCAAAATAATTTCGAAACACTTCGAAACCGGTCACGGGCGCGGCGACGACGCTAACGCCGCGCATCTCGTCGCTGCCGCTTGCCTCTATCTACCACTAACTCATAATTTATTCAATCGAGAGGAACATGACCTTAACTAACTGATAGATTTACAAATTGGCCTTTTACTTAACCGTGTACTCGATGAAATCTTCAATACATATGCATACACCTTTTACCGCAATCTCTTCCAGGCTTTTAACAACATTGCTGTACCTAATTCGCAGTGTTTCATCAATAAACTCTTCAATACATATGCATATACCATTTGCCGCAATCTCTCCCAGACTTTAAACAATATTATCCACTACATTATAAACAACAATATCTCTGCTTATTGTGCCTATGTTCGCAATGTTTTGTCAATGAACTCTTTAATATATATTGTATATATCTTTTACCGCAATCTCTTCCAGGCTTTAAACAACATTATCCACTACATTATCAGCAACCTATTACCTCTCTTTATGCTGTCTATATTAGCAGGTTTTGTCAGTGAACTCTTCGATACATATTGCATATATCTTTACCGCAATCTCTTCCAGGCTTCAAACAATATTATCCACTATCCACTACATTATCTACTATCCACTACATTATCAGCAACCCATTACCTCTGTTTATTCTGTCTATATTAGCAGGTTTTGTGTACGAACTCTTCAATACATATGCATAAACCTTTTACCGCAATCTCTTCCAGGATTTAAATAACATTATCCACTACATTATAAACAGCAACCCAATATATCTGCGTATTGTGCCTATGTTCGCAGTGTTTTGTCAATGAACTCTTCAATATATATTGCATATACCATTTACCGCAATATCTTCCATGCTTCGAATAACCTTATCCACTGCATTATCCGCACCTGTTATCTCTGTTTATTCTGTCTATGTTCGCAGTGTGTTGTCAATAAACTCTTCAATACATATACATATATATTTACCGTAATCTATTTCAGGCTTTAAACAACATTATCCACCATATAATATTCAGCAACCTATTATCTCTGTTTATTGTGTCTATTTTTTCAGTGTTTTATCAAAGAACTCTTCAATACATATGCATATACCTTTTACCGCAATCCCTTCCAGGCTTTAAACACACATTATCCACCACATTATAAACACAAACCCAATATATTTGTTTATTGTGCCTATGTTCGCAGTGTTTTGTCAATGAACTATTTAATATGTATGCATATACCATTTACCGCAATATCTTCTAGGCTTTAAACAACATAATCCAGTACCTTTTAAACAGCAACCCATTATCTCTGCTTACTTTACATATGTTCGCTGTGTTTTGTCAATAAACTCTTCATTGCATATGCATATACCTTTTACCATAATCTCTTCCAGGCTTTAAATAAACATTATCCACTACATTATAAACAGTAACCCAATATCTCTGTTTATTCAAAGTTCAAAGTTATTTTATTCCAAAAAAAACCCAGCGAGGGTATAGAACTTACAATTAGTAAATACATTTTTTATAATATTCATATTTTAAACATATCATTATCTGGCAAAAATAAAATTAAATCACATTAGAAATCTGAAAGTCAATAAACTATACAAAATCAACCATTACATTTTCTAAATATTAAAAAGAGCATTAAGAAATATCAAAAATAGAAATACCAAATCCAAAAACTAAAAAAAAATTAAAAATAATAGAAAGGCAAATCCATTGAATGATCTCGCAAATAAATAAATCAATAATAATAATAATAATCAAGGAGTCCAATTTGGAAAGAATCAAATAATAATCAGAGTAAAAATATAAAAATACAAGTAATAATTCCTAAATCATGTTACATAATCAGTAAGTAAATTGTCTCTAAAATAAAGTGTTCAGAATAGGATTAAAATGGAAGTTAAAAAAAATAAAAAAAAAATAAAATAAACAAGTAGTCAATTGTGAATATAACATTTCAAAAATCCGTGCCATATAGACATTTTTGCAATAAAAATTCCTTGGTATGTTTTTTAAATAGTGCATATGTTTTTATATTTTTTAATTCCTCTGGTAACCTGTTATAAAATGTTATGCTTCTGTATTGAGTTGTCCTTTGAAATTGTGATGTTGCAGGTATAGAATTATGAGTATACATCGATTTGTGCCTTGTATTGTGGGAATGTATGTGGGAAAGAGTTTGGTGCTTTCCTTTATTTTTATAGAACTCGCACAGGCATATACAGTGAATAAGTATGGCATAAACGGTGGGGATCTTTAGTTCACGAAATAGTGGTTTGAAAGATTCTCTCCTATTTAATCCGCGTACCTATTGCTCTCACGGCTCTTTTTTGTGAAATAAATACCTCTTTAATATCAGTGGCATTTGCCCACAATAAAATCCCATATCTCAAGTGGGATTCAACCATAGAATAGTATGCACTCACAATTTCCTTTTCGTACAATATCTTTCTTAATCTGGATACCGCATAGCAAGCTGAACATAATTTTGATTTAAGCTGGTCTTTATAGGTTTTCCATGACATATTTTCATCGATGTAAATTCCTAGAAATTTAGTGGACTTGGCAATCTCGATAGAATAATTTAACGCTGTTTTCTTTTTTATTTAAGAAGTTTATCAACACTGTTTTGCTTAAATTTAGCAACATCTGGTTCGCTCTAAACCAATCATTGACTTCAAAAAGTGTTTCGTTTATTAATTCCTCCATTTTTGTTCTATAATCACTCTCAAAAATACACGTGGTATCATCCGCAAATTGGACAGTTTTGGCACAAGTTATGTTAGTTGCTAAATCGTTACAATAGAGATTGAAGAGGAGAGGTCCTAATATTGATCCCTGAGGCACACCAATGTTTACTATTTCACATCTCGATTGCTCAGCCTTTTTCTCAATTATTATCCTATTCCATCAATTATTTTAATCTCCACCACTTGCTGCCTATTTTATAGGTACGATTTAATGAGTGAATTAGCCACTGCTCTAATTCCATAATGGTTTAGCTTATCTACCAAGGTATTGATATTTATACAGTCTAATGCTTTGCTTAGATCGCAGAACAGTCCTGCTGAAAACATCTTCTTGTTTCGACTATTCTCAATCATGAAACATGCAGACAACACGACATCCTGTGTAATTTTTTTGTCCGAAATCCATATTGACTATCTGAAAGGACCCCAAATTTTTCAAGGAAACCATTTAGTCGTTTTTCGACGACCTTCTCCAAAATTTTTGACTCAGTAAGGCTACAGACCAAATTACTCAGTAGGGCTACAGGTCGATAATTTTCTACGCTCGTGGGATCGCCCTTTTTATATATCGGTATAATCTTAGCTGCTTTATAACAATCTGGAAATATTCCCTCTGAAAAGCTTAAATTGTAAAGATATGTTGGACAAGGTGCCAGTACACGTTTATGGATTTTAATTACGCTAACATGTATGTCATCGAGACCAGTTGATTTTTTATTCTTTAGAGAGTCAATACATTTTTCTATTTCTTGATTGGTCGTGGGGTACATATACATATATGGATTCATCCACTTTAGTATTTTTGCAATATTTTTGGTAGGCCGACTGTGTATAGGCAGTGGAATTTGAGATGCCAATTCTACAGGTTTTGACCTGAAGTAAGTATTAAATATTTCAGTCACCTCTGATGATTTATCAAAATAATTTCCATTAACATTCAGTGTTATTTTCTTATCAATCAGTCTTTTCTTTCTGTTGAGTTTGTTATTGATAATTTGCCATGATTTTTTTACTTTATTTGTTGCTGATTTTATTAATTTTGAGTAGTATTCCTTTTTCGCATTTTTAATTTCCTTTTTTAATATTTTGTTTATTGTTACTAAAAATGTTTTGGTTGTTATGTTATTTTTCATGTATCTATTTAAATAGTATCTTCTTTATATTTTACATTCGAGTTTTAGATCCTTAGGAATATATGATTTATTTTTAAGATTGTAGTATATTTTTTTGTTACTAAGAGGAATGAATTAGTAAAGCAATTACTTATTTTCAAATGAAACCAATTATACGCTTCATTGGCGCTTTCCAGTTTTTCCAGATAGTTCCAATTTATCGTCGACAACCATTTATCGAATAATGTGTGGTTGTTAATACTTAGTATTCTAACTTTCTTGTAGTAGTAATCACTAGTATGATTAAATAAATTGTCAACTGTGATACAATGGAAAGAATGATCTGAGAGTTCGCTGGAGATGGTATTTCTATTAACAATATGCTTACGTGGAAAGTTTACAAATATATTGTCGAGTAATGATCCTGATGCAATTCTTGATAGCTGATCCCTGAATTGAGGAGTTAAGTTGTATAATTTGGCTAAATTTATCATCCTTTTCTTATATTTAGAATTGTCCAAGAAAGCAATATTAAAATCACCACACACACATACGTATTTACTGTTACAAATTGAGTTTAAGAAACTATCAAATGTGTCCAAGAAGAGCTCAACGTCTTTTGATTCGCTTTTGGATCGGTATATGCACGCTATCGTAAGGTTCAATTCCTTTACACTTATCGCTGCACCCTCAAAGTTATGTTCATCGTTAAATCTAGTGATGTCTAAAATGTTTACTGTATACTTATTTCCAATGTAAATCGCAGTTCCTCCATGTTCTCTAGTGGTCCAGTATTGGCAAGCAGCCATATAGTAATTATTTATATGGCCCATGTGATAATTATTCGAATTTAACCATGTTTCACTAAAACAGAGGATGTCTGGGGTTTTCTCCATTTGTGTTAGGAAAAGTTCGATATCAGATATTTTGTTGTATATGCTTCGAATATTTCCGTGAAAAATTGTGATTTCTTGCTTTGTCGTCCTCAGTTTTTTAATAGATGTGTCGTAATAGGTTGAATGTGGCCCGGAGTCATCAGCCTCTGCAGCACCCATTGATGTACTTATTGCGGAAATTGATGGTTTATCGCCTTTTGCTCCTTCTTCAATTTTTTGGCGTACTCTTTCCTTTTCCTTCTCGTCTGTGATTTTATCTTTTTGAATTAAATGTGGGTTTTTGCGGACCCCGCTTCGAGTAGCAACTTTATTTTGTATGTTTACCGGTGGATATATTTGGCGAAGTCGTCGTCGCGAGGTCGTCGCGAGGTAGTCGCGGCTTTCTCAGGAAGTGCTTCCGTAGTTGTGGCTCATGCTGTGATTTCCTGGATGTAACCAGTTATTATGTCTATGTACGCAGAGTTTCGGAGTTCTCGTCTAGTATTTATAACCCGCAATACTCAATCTAGAAAAGCGAGTAGAATGCGTACAGAAAAAGTTCCAGAGATATCGGAACTGCAGCTTAAGCTATGAATTGAATTTGTTCTTGAGTAGAATTAGTTACTTTTGACTTTATTCTCTCGAGGAAAGCGCACAGTGGCAGATATGGTATGATCTTATCTGATTGACTGAGTTCATATGCAGATTTTTGATTGTGTCAAAGAGATAACATCGCAAGTTGGAATCATGCAGCGTTTTATAATTTTCCATTGCAAGATCGTTGGTTCTTCTTCAACTGAGTCGCAACTGGTAAGGATTCGGATACAAGAAGTCACAGACGCTTGGTCGACCGCGACGCTCAGTTTCGACGTCGAAATCTGACTGCCGAAACAAAAGAGACCGCAATAATTATTCATTGCGGAGAAATATTAATCGGGCCAGCCTTTGTTGGCCCACGCAGGGGCTTCCTGATAGACTGAGAGCAAGTGACAGAAAATTTCATAATAATTAATTTTAATATGATAGACTTCTTAACATGTTGTATTATATGAAATCAAAGACTATCGCGGTTGTTTGACATTATAAATAGGTTAAAACGAATTTACGTGTGAAGTTTGTAGCAGCCGTCGTTTCGGCAATCTTGCAAACCGCCTTTGTAACTCGACTGATGGAGCACTTCAAAACTGTTAAAAACGTTCAGCGAGAAAAATCGGCGATCTGCGAACACATATTGGATAGCGGATCTAACGACTGGGTGAAGTTTCAAAATCCGATTGTGTTGCAAAGAACTTTTGTTTTCCTTGCATGATCCGGGAAGCCATTGATATAAGAAGACCCCTGAATTTCAATAGAGATGACCGTTTTAAACTTTCCACTATGTAAAACCCTCTTCTTAAAATGTTCTCAACGCCTATCATCGAGAGCAAGGACGTAAAACAAGATATAGTGAGTAAGTAATGTTTGCACGGCAGATTTTAAGAAATCACATGCACCGAACGCACCGCTTCACCACCGTTATAATTTGCTTATCAAAAGCAGTAGTTTACCGCCTATCCGCAGAACAACTAATGACGACTAACAGCACATCAATGGCGGACAACAGCGGTTGCAAGTTCGCCGAAACGTCGGGTGCTACAAACTTCACGCCATAAATTCGTGTTATCCTTTATAATGTCAAACAACCGCGATATTGACGATTAATGCCGTCTGGTCTTGGAGCCAGAATAAAAATCTCTCCTCTATTATATCTAAATGTTCAGTGATGACATACACTAGATCGACCGCACCTCTGATGTATGATTACTCCATCACTGGTAAGGGGCTGTCAAGGGTTGAGAAGGTAAAGGATCTAGGAGTTCTCTTTGATTCCCAGCATACGTGGCTCCCTTCCGAGTTGATGCGACTAAAAATTTTGATATTTTTGCTATGCCACGCGCCCGCGCGCTTTCAATATATACATAAAGATGTATAGGTATACCGCGGCGACAAGATAATACGTCCCACCATTGGCAGTGGCCAATTACGAAAGACTATTTCGGCTTCGCGCGTCGTCTAATATAGTCGATTTGGCTTTTCAATTATAGTATAATAAATTATTAAATTAATAGTTTTTTATGAAGTAAAAATTAGATTACAATAATAAAATAACTTAAGATCACTGTGTTATTTTTTATATCACTCAAAAGTATATCTAATAAATAGAAAAAAAATAATGTTTGGCCATAACATTTCTGGAAATTACGTAATTTCAAACATTTTTTTCTTATATTTTTTGTATGGAAATTCCAAAAACTGTCTTGGTACTATGCAAATAGACCATACGTTGGTGAAAATAATATTTTTTAATATTGAGAATCATCTCTAGGTTTCTCAAAAACTAAAGAGAAATATTGCTCGTTTTTATTTTTTGGGAAAATAGTTACAGAATAAAGATAATTTACAATTATTATGGAAATAATTTACCAATTTCGTTTCGGCGAAATGATAGCTTAAGGATCGGGTTTTTAAAATCTGGCATATTTGTATTAGAATTCATTTTCGTGTTCTCACAACCAGGCCACAAAATTATGCTTCATATAGCTTTTGGCCGCCACGGCCGCCACGGCCTCTTAAGGAGCACATCAGATTTGTCTTTTGTTATTCGCAACCTAAAGCATTTTCACAATGTACTAGTTATGCATACATTGTATAATTTAATTGTGAGAAGTAGATACAGTTAGAAAGGAATACAGTTATATTGAATCCACATCAGGATCATTATTATATCACTATGTTGGATAAAAATCAAAAATATTTCTTACGTTTCATATATTTCAAGCAATACGGATATTATCCGTACTTATACCCTACTAGTTTTTTTTACTAGGCATGATGGGCTATAACTCTCTTAAATTGCGTAGAGAAATGCTCGCCATGGCCTACGTTTTCAAGCTGATCCGGGGCAGAATCCTAGCATGCTAGCGAAGGCTTGTCTCTTTGTTCCGGATAATTATAATCATGCTCGCACTCATAATCTATTTGCGAAGCCGTCCTCGCGCACCAACCTAAGTCGATGGAGTCTTCTTTGCGAGCTTTGAGGCACATAAATGCGCTATGTTCGACAGCGTCAGACCTTGATATTTTTACAGCGAGTCCACATCTCTTCAAGGTGTGAGCATTGCGCTACGTGTTTATGTCAAAATAAGAAAAATTGTTTTCATTCTTTATGTAGGTGCTCTAAAAAATTGTTTTTTGCCTGTATTTGTATTTAATTCTTATTTAAACATGTTGTGTATATACTTACAACAATTCCACTTTTATATTTATGTTTATATTGCATATCAACGGATTGGTCTAAACTGTTATGTTGATTTTCTTAATAATGTAATAAATAAATAAATGAATAAATAAAATAATAAATATTCTTCGATTTCAATAAACAAAACATTGAGATGTAAAAATCAGAAAATCGAATTTTATGAGGTACACTATGTTACATCTCTAGCGACGATATGTTCTTTCATTTATATATAATAACAATAAAACCCAGTAATTTTTTTATAATAATAATACGTAAACACTTAAAATTAGGTTAATGATAATCATACGTCAATATTACTCGTGCTTGTATTTTGTGTTTATATATATACATTATGATATTCTTTCTAAGGTTAAAAATCAAGGCTCTCTTTTTAAAGACTCTACATTAGTATCCAAAATTATAGCAAAGCATTTAAACATGCGGAAATTGGACGAGATAAGGGCTTTAAAATTTATTTTATTTATTTATTTATTTTAAAACAACAAGAGTCACAGAAGAATGTATATATATACATTACAATAAATCGTGCAGGAAAAACAAGTTAAACCAATAGCTCATCGTATACCTTACTGAGCAAAAACGCCCGTATCTAGGGATACTGATATTTCACTCAGGATACTGCCTTTCCGCGAGATGGTAGGTATGACGTTCGGTTATATAAATATATGAACTTTATTTCAATAAAGTGCAAAACATCCACACTTGCATAATACAAATACACTCACACACACACACACACACACAGAGTCATTCCAACATACACACACATTAGTAAAAATAAATTATTATTAAACCCAACACCAATACATAGTAACATATAAATGCAATGAATACATATTTAACATAAATATATAGAGGTATATACTAATATACACATATACACAAAATGTACATATAATCAAAATCAAAATCAAAAAATCTAAATGTTTTTTATTCATATAGACACAATTGAATATTATTTTTAATTTATGTTCTTATGATGCGTCCAAGCCTTACTCCCAAACCGTTTTGTCATTTATATAATCAGATATTGTATAGTATGCTTTTTTATACATACATACGAGCTGACAGGTATGATGTTTGATTATATAAATATGTGAACTTTATTCCAATAAAGTTCAAAACATTCACACTTGCGTAATACAAATACACACATACACACACACGCACAGAGAGACTTATTCCAACATACACACAAATTAGTAGAAATAATAATTCAACACCAATACAGTAATATATAAATACAGTGAATACATATTTAACATAAATATATAGATGTATATACTAATATATAGATATACACAAAATGTATATTTACATACACCTATACATAAATTATATATTAAGCGGCGTTACTTTTGAACAAGTAAATTAAAATGAAATACCTCTAGTCTTAAACCTCATATATACGTCTATTTATAAATAAAAATCTAAATATTGGTTTTTTAATTTTTCAATTTACCTATTTTTTTATTTTTTTATTTAACCTAATCGAAATACAACGTTGCTAATATCGACGTCATTGGCAACCCTTCAAATCTATTTCCGCTTAGTCGCCAAGAAAGCCACAAAGAATCTAAATATATCCTTCTCTCCAAATCCAACCCAAAGCATTATTCCGATTTTATCAGCTGTGAGTGAGCAGGTTGCGCTGAGGCGTAATAATCGACAGGACACTGCGCTAAATGGGAAATTTCCCAGCCTTGATTACGGATTCATGAAGCTCATTCGGCGGAACCGAAGTGGCGTTTATTATTTAACAGAGGCCGGCCACTGATTGACAGATACAATTAAACGAACGCGAACCCAGCCAACGGCAACGTTCTTAGCAATCTTCCACCGCTATTTTCCTTTACACGAATTCACGAAAAAGTCAGAGGACGTGATTTACTAGAAACTCGAGAACCTAATAATAAGGAACAAAAGTAGAACACGTCACGTACTCGCAAGCCTGGTGGCCAATGACGTAATACAGATATACCTAAAATCAGGATCTAAATTTTTTTTTAAAAGTAATTAATTCTGTATATCTAACCGAACGGGAATAACGAGTTTTTTTTAGAAATTAGGAGAGTTTTCTTTGCAGCAGATTATTCATCATAAATAAATCTGAGTTTCAAATAATATACAACTGCATACATAATAGACAATGCATTTTTAGTTAAACTTGACTATATATATTTTTGTTCTTAGTAAAAAATGCTAAATCATAACAATTTCAAAGTGATTTAAAAATAAGTATTTTTAAAAACGAGACCCATAATATGATTTACACGGCCACCACTAACGATTGTGGGCACCAATTAAATAGTTAGGTTAGATAAGTGCTGTTTATATATTTATTTCAAAGTACTGTGTATAGCAGAACACACGGATAAAAACACAGGGAGATATCATCAAAATAAACCATTGCCGGGTCTTTATTACCCGGCAGCAAGTCCTTAAGTGTGAACAAAAAGAGTTTTAGTCCCTGAACAGCTCATATATCGAGATATGTTTAAAATTTTCGTAAATTAAGAAGATATAGACACCAAACAAGAGCGAAATCCCCACAAGTGCATATTGTATGTCAATGAATAATCAGTAATAAGAAATAATTATATTGTATTATTTTTATTTTGTAGCGGAAGCGCATACCTTAACCGGTGGAAAGCCAGCCTTCGCGCGCAAATAACTGCGACGCAACTTTTCGGTCGATTTTGTAAATAAATACTAACTATATCCGGTTATATATATATATATATATATATATATATATATATATATATATATATATATATATATATATATATATATATATATATATATATATATATATATATATATATATATATATATATATATATATATATATATATATATATATATATATATATATATATATATATATATATATATATATATATATATATATATATATATATATATATATATATATATATATATATATATATATATATATATATATATATATATATATATATATATATATATATATATATATATATATATATATATATATATATATATATATATATATATATATATATATATATATATATATATATATATATATATATATATATATATATATATATATATATATATATATATATATATATATATATATATATATATATATATATATATATATATATATATATATATATATATATATATATATATATATATATATATATATATATATATGTATATATATATATATATATATATATATATATATATATATATATATATATATATATATATATATATATATATATATATATATATATATATATATATTTATATATATATATATATATATATATACATATATATATATATATATATATATATATATATATATATATATATATATATATATATATATATATATATATATATATATATATATATATATATATATATATATATATGTGTGTGTTGTCGGAATGTCATAAATAAGACCTTTCATTTGACACTAAACACGATATATTTATATTAATTTAATGATATTTGGAGATTTAGATATTTAGACTACTATTTACTTGATATTTGGACAGTTAGGTATTGTATGACTCAGGATAACATAACGATTCTAACAATACTACATACTTCTATTAATCGGTTTGGGCATTTAGAAGTTATGGTAGAATACAGAAACGGAAAAATACATAGATGAACCCTGAACACATTACACTCATTTTTTGTTAGGCAGTCGTGTAAAAATAGAAACCAACATATTATAACGAACGCAAATATTTCGACAGTACAACAAAGGAAAAATGTAATTCCTGAAAACTACCAAAACAAGTAATCATCTGGTTTTCTTTGACGGTTCTTTCCAGTGGAGCTCATAGAATCCGCCCAAAGAAAGATAAAAATACTGTTATGAAAAAAATAATTTACTGTTATTATCTCTTGACCGTCAGCATAGGTGCGTTGCGCAAGGGTTTCATTTTACAGGTAAAATAGCTTCAAAATTCGTTTAAAACTACAGGAAAATAAAATTTTATTATTTCAGATTACATAATATTTTTCCACATATCAAAAAACTGTCTTCACTCTGTTTACATTATTAAAGGTTGACAAATTCAAAACGTATGTAATATTAAAACCTTCAAATCCGACTCTTAATTCTTGCTGAATTACTCTTTGCCTCTAACTAAAGCACACACAACTCAACTCCACCCCTGAGTGAGAGAGAAATAAGCTCGACTACAGCCGTATAATATATATGGAGATGCATCCCCATACTTAAATCTCTAAACTTTCATTAGTGAAGCGGATCCGTGACTAGTTGATGTAATTCCTTCCACACAAGCATCCAACTTGGTTCGGCTTTGGTAGGGGTACCGAAGTTAACAGGGTGTATTTCATAAACATCGCGAAATAGAAACGGTTGTAATATCTGTATATATTTTCTAATATGAAAATATACTAATACAATCTTCTTGGTACTTCGTCGTTTCGAATCCCTTTATCACATTCGTCAACTTTGTCTTCGTGTATTTCTTGTATTATTTAGGTACTTTTGCAAGTTTCTTCAAATCAAATCATCATAATGCTTGTCAGTAAAATGTTTCTAAAAAGCATTGTTATGAAACATTGGGCTCGATTGCGATTCTTCGTGAACTAAAATCGGAAATTAGTTTATGTGAACGAGATAGGGCAATACGTTAGAACGGAATGTGAAATGAACGGTTGTCACTTTTCCGCATTAAAACTACCCACCGACGGATAAAGCAGCTAAATATAACACCCCAGTGTTCAACCTTAAACGGACGTATATACTCGTAAGTTCGACAGGTAGTTTTGGGAAAACGACGATCGCTCATTTCATATTCCACTTTTGCTCTGTCTCGTTCGGTTGAACTAACCTCCAATTTAAGTTCACGCAGAAACGCAATCGGGCCCATTGGGCTCGACTGCGTTTCTTCGTGAACTAAAATCTGAAATTAGTTCGTGTGAACGAGACAGTGCAATAGCTAGAGCGGAATGTAAAATGAACGGTTGTCACTTTTTCGCATTAAAACTACCCACAAAAGATAAAGCATCTGAATCTAACACCGCACGCCATGTGTTCAAATTTATTCGGGCGAGTATAAGTTCGACAGGTAGTTTTATCGACAAACGATCGTTTCATATTCCGCTTTAACGTATTGCTCTATCTCGTTCGCTTGAACTAATTTCAATTTTAGTTCACAATGAAACGCAATCGGGCCCATTGCGTTTGAAACGCAATCGGGCCCTAAACAAATGCTAGAAAAAGCGGCCCCCACACTTGTCCACTTAAATAATAATGTAATTACAAACATGGCTTACTTTAAGTCCCTTACGGGGTAAACAGTAATAGCAAAGTGGTTAATTATTTTTTGATTTTTATTCTTTGCTTTTTAGTGCAGTGCTTACAGGTAAGTTATTTTAGTTTTTAAAACTATTATTTTATTTTATTTATTTATTATATTATTTATATCCCCGATATTATATTTTCACTTCTAGCGTAACATAACAATTTCCAGGTCTGCTACACAAATTTCTTTTAATACATAATTGTGTACTTCAGCTTTGCTATATATTCATAATATTTTATGTACTTATACTAATTGTGTCTATTTTTTTAGCTGTATTTGCTTTCAAGGTTATATTTCGGCGCCTTTCAATCGCAGTTTGTTAGCTTCTTTCGTAACTATTCTAATTTCTAGACCAAATATTGCTGCAAATTTTCAAGAAAATATTGCTGCAATCAATTATTTGAGTGACGACTGGTCGTTGACGACAGTCATGATTGTGATTGAAGTCATATTCATTTCTTGCGAGTGACAATAATAATTATTACGTATTTATTTATCGATTTTATTTTATTTGTATAAAACTTACAGCATCTTTTACTTAATACTAACACAGATTTTGCTAATATAATGTTATTTAATAGTTTTTACAATTAAACTATACGTATTGTTTCAGCGCAAGAAGAAAATAACGTTTTGACGTGACAACGTCTTATAAATCAATGGAGCCTGCTGCACGCACGAAAAAACATGACTCATGCGGCGTTACCTCGCTCTGAGGCGTTCCATTTATAATATTTATTATTCAATATAAATGCTGCCATCTACCGGTTGCGACAAGAAATATTTACTAACCTCAGTCTAAAATAGTACGAATGAAAATCACTATATTGATTTAAATTCTTGACATAATTTTATATGTATTCTTGATATACGGAATGTTATTACTGAACGGACAATTTTCTTGTGGGTACAACAAAGTGCAACAAAGTAAGAAACTTTTATTTAAAAAAAAAAAAGTATGAAAAGCTATCATTACGATGCGCTATCTAGCGGTTGGTAAAATGTCGCTGATATTGTTTATTTACGACGTATTACCTACCGCTAGATGGCGCAGGGTGCTCAAACGCTTCTCAAACCGTTATTTAACAGTTTAAGATTTCAAACTTTCAAATTAAAAAAAACAATAAACAATTATACAATTATACTGCTATACAATAATACATTTACATGTTGTAGTCAAATCGGTGAGTATAAAAGCATATATTTTTGGGTGTTTGTAATAAACAATATCAGAATCTTAAATGAAACTGCTTCAAATGCAACCATTCCATCAGTATTTTCTTATGACGTTGTCACGTTCAACTATCGTCAGTAAACCGACTTTACAGACAACCGACTTTTTTAGGTAAGAGGGTAAATTTTGAGGAAGGTATAGAAATTTACAAATATATATTTAAATAATTACATGATAAAAATTGCCTAAATAATGGTAATATTGATAAAATTATATCATAATATAGGTATGTAATAAGGTAAGATGATAATAAAATATAAAATGTGCAGGTAATAAAATAGATATAATATAAAATAGAGTTGTCAACTACAACGGGCGAGCCCTTCAACTCAGGAAGTTTTAACGATTGGTCGTTCTATCTCCCGCGAAGTGAACGCAGAAGACTTGGACAAAACAGTCCACCGTCAAGCTCCGCCACATGCCCGTAAGAGGCCAACGCCTTATTCGCGAGATAACCAGGTATGTTACCCAGCGGGCTTACACTCACGCCCTTACTTCCAATTGCGACCAGATTACTCCGGTCTCTTGACTGGTTACGAGTTCGAGGTCGCTTGCGCGGTCCTCTCCCTTATTAAGCAGTAAAACGGTGTAAACCGAATCTATCGCGGACCACGGCGTCCTTTGCCAGGCTCTTCATCCAGGATCGGGTAGCCGATGTTCATTTCAAGAGCAGTCGCCGTAAGGTCCACAACCACCCCCGCTCTATAGGAAACAGTACTGCTTCCAGACTCCCCCAGACTGTTAGTCAGAACGCACAATCGATTGGCTTACGCCGCACGGTGCGCAGACCGTCCAGGAGCGCCAGAAGGTTGACTTCTAGGAGAAACTAGCCCTAAGGCCAGAGTCCTGCCCGGGCTCGCACTTCATGCGTGGAGGCCGCAGGATGGTTGTTGACCCGTGAGTGTGACGAACCCTGAACAGAATGGGTCTTCGTGGCCAACTCAGCAAGGGCCCATTAGCTCCAGGTATAATATAAATAATGTTATATTTATAATGTAATATGCTTAATAATCATTACAATATTTTACTATATTTAAGACATGGCGAAATACTAATCAAGCACCAAGGCTATAAATTGTGGTTTTAACCTCTTCGAGGCGAGTATTTGATGCTTAATTAAATATACAAATAAATAGAATATAATAATATATTTAATTGACTTTGCGAATATCTGATTTTGCAGAAATACGTTCTCAAGAGCAATTTAACTGAGACATTTAAAGTCCGTTCACATTATACCGAACTCACTTTGAAGACGGAAGTCGAGAAATACAAATCTGGGACACATTTTGAAATTTCAACACAAACCAGATAATGGAAGTCACGAGATATAAGTAGATTCGACATGTGATATTGTAATAGCCGAAGAACCAACAAAGTGATAGGAATCTGAAAGAATCATCAGATCGAATAGTACATCGCGATATTAGTTTCGATTGATTTATGTTGTACTCCCGCTGAGATACCGTCGCAGTTCCTCGGGGAATCGTGATGAAACGGCCGAAGTAAGGCAGTACAAAGGATGCCTTAGCTGAATCGCCACGGAATTTAAAGTAAAACGCTAAGAATTCCAGGCGACATATTGAACGAGGGCGCTTCGGCGTCCTGACGCCCTACGCCAGACGCCCACCGCGCACCGTTCGGCGTGGCGACGACTCAAACTTTAACGTTCACTCAGTATTCTGCAGGATCAAGTTATGCGATCTATGAGCAAGGTTGAAACTGCCCGCTCTACATCGCAGACAGTTTCCAGATTTCTGCATGCAAAGGTGCAAAGTCGTTGTGGCACATACACAGATTTTAAAGATTGACGATTGCAGTTTGAGATTTGCTAAAATTTTCAAGCTCTTTTTAGACGAACTAAATAATATAGTAAATACAACAAAAGATAATCAACAGAAATTTCTTAATTATTCATAGTTTAAACCTTGCAAAGTGTGCATGTACGATGGAACTGAATTCAATTTAATACTACAAAAAACAGTCACGATATTTATTCCAACAAAAAAAATACTTTTATGAGAATCTTTATGAACTCATGATTATATAGAGTATTAGATTGCTCAACGCCGTAGCACGATTTGGCAGCTAGAATTTACTACGAAACTTATATTTTATCCTTTTACTGAAAATATAGATGCATTGGACTGGCTTTATAAAACACCGCATTGTCAATAATGGCGTCAATTTGACATCTAACAAAAAGCCCATTCGCATTACAAGTACATTGTCTAAAGGGTCTTATTGAATCAACCGTCTAGACAGGCTGATATACAAGCGATTGAAATTGAGTGTGTGAATTCAGACATCATAAAGGTTTATTTTTATTAGACCTCTCGGGTCGTAGGGCTTAAAGGTTCAGTAGCTTTATACCTCGAATTTTATTTTGTTGTATACCTAAAGAGTGGAGTGTAATTTTAGAGATAAGGCGTGAATTATCTGAATTTAAATATAATGGTTATTTTTCATAGTACCAAATTGAAGAGTAATAGAAAATTCTTTTGTGGTATTTGTTCATATTAAAAGGTGTGAAAATGCCGTAACAAATCGCGGTTTTTTTATGTCTTTTCAAAAGTTTTCGTGTGCAATCATTTTACAAATTTAATAATCTAGCAGTAATTTACTTAGCCAAAATACCTGAATAATTTAAAAATATGACTCTGAGCTCCAAATAATATGATGACGACAATGATACTAATGATGGAAGGACGATTTAGCATTATGGGGTATTAAAACTGCGAATTCCGACATTATAGGTTTTTTTTATTAGACCTGACGGATCGTAGGGCTTAAAGGTTCTGTAAGTTTATTTCTCGAATTCTATCTTGCTGGATACCTAGTAAGTGGAGTGTAATTTTGCAGTTATCTGTAAAATTACGCCCCACTCACTAGGTAGGTACTCAGCCTTTTGGCGAGAATTATCTGAATTTAAATATGACGGTTATATTTCGTAGTATGAATTTCGATTTGATAGTTTAATTCCATATAGAAATTGTATTCAGTTTATTTATATAATTTTATTTATTTTATTTTATTCATAATTAAAAATACTTTTTTGTATGCGTTTGTGTGTGTGAGAGAGAGAGAGAGATTTATTGTTCATATTTAAAAGGTGCTACGATGCCATAATAATAGGCAGACATTTTATGTCCTCTCAAAATTTCTGATGAGCAATAAATTGACAAATTTAATGGAAATAAGCAGAATGCGCAGAAAAGAAAACAGAAAGATTTAACAGAACAGAGTAAGCAAAAAACAAATATTCGAAATAAGCAGAAAACAGCAAAAATATCGACATATTAATCTAATCGCCAGGCATTTTATAATAAGGCATTTGTTTTTTGTTTTATCAATATATTTTTTTATATATTCTTTTTAAGTATTTATTATATACGCATAACTCCTAATTATTTTTTATTATTACCTGTTAGTAATGAATATTTTTTATTACCTCATACTAATTATTATTCGTTGTTTTTCAATTATAGTAAGTAAAATGATTGTCCTGATAGTTGAATTTTGACATTATTTAATTTCAAAATTCGGTTTAGGAAAACATTTATTTTTATAATCATTTGTATTTTTATTCTGCTTAGAATAGGCTCCTCTTAGTTAAGAGTGGCACAAACTATGTTTATTGTAAATACAATCAATGTATTTTTTGTGATAATAAAATAAATAAATAAAATATCTACAGTGGTTTAGTAGTTAACCATAATAATTATACCTGTACATTTAAAAAATATATTACCCTCAGCCCAAAATAATACGACGACAAAAATAATATTTGTGAAAAATAATGTTTACAATAATTATCGTTATTCTTAGTACACTAATGATCGATATATGATTTAGCATTATGGGGTTTTTGAAACACAATCCTGTCGTCTATTATTCTTTGCAGAGGATGCTTACATACAAAATCCTAAATCTTCATTCAACCGTAAAGAGCACGAAGACAAGGATTAATTGATTATATCCTTTTGTAATTTACTGTCGACGAATCGGTCCTTTGAGGATTTGCCCCCGTTTAATTGATTTCCTGTTTCTTCTCGATAGAAAGGGAAGTGAAAGGAAATTAATCTTTGATCTGTCAATCTCATTCTTCTACGAAATGTTTATCAGTTAAATTACAATCAACCCATAAAATCGACGTTTCGCTAAGAAGAATATTTTATGCGGTTAGAAAAATAAAGTGTGTGGATTAAGAGAATCTATGATCAATAGAAGATATGATTAAAACTCTTTAAATATAATATAACCAATCTTTTGACTGTACAAAATACAGGGCCTTGCAATACAACTATAAAACCCGAACTAAATAAAAGTTCCTGAAAAAAACATTGTTACAGAAAAATAGAGTGAAATTAGAATTAGGAGCAGATTATAAAATGGCCAAATGTCACTGCCAAGGAAACTGATTATTAGTTAAAACTTAGAATTAATATAGCGGAAACCTTTCCCAGATCTCTGAAACTGAACTATTTTGATGCTAGCAACACTGTTAATCGAATGAGGAAAGCATTAATAGAATTAAAAGTAACAATGATAAATAATTGCAAAACTTTACCGTTAAAATCGAAAAACGTCAAAAAAAATATGAATTTAGATAACATTTTGATATAAACACCACAATCAGAAAGTTTTGTAAACATTTCGGGAGTAATAATACTGAGAGTCATGGATTTTGATTTAGTTAGACTATACTTAACTTACCTAATTTTTTGGGGTTTGAGAAAATATTACTCTTAATCGACTTGACCACAACAGATCACCCTGATAAAGGTAGAGAAATTCTTTCACCTCATCATCTTTCTCTTGTTTTCCTAGTTGTTGCGCCCTATTTATATATTTGAGGGTGTTATAAATTTTTAAACAACAATCTAGATACCTATATGTATGTATGTACAATAAAAAGCGGTGTACACACAAAGTCAGCTAGGAATAAACATATCTTGAACTGCCCCTCAGTAAGTACAGAAAGATGCATAAATAACCACAATTTCGTTTCGTGTAAATGATTCCAGATAATATTCGTTCAATGATCTGGAATTCACTGACGCATTAAAAAGAAGGATTAAAGCTAAATTATACTTATACTATGTATAATATTATGGGAATCTAGGATGATTTAACAGATAGTGAAAACCCATGTTATTTTTAATTTAGTGTTATGGTTTTGTTATCTGGCAAACCGAAAAAGTATCTACTGTATAATTTTAATATACATATTTAATAAAGTTTAAAATAATTATTATAAAGCCACTTCATCGTACGGTAGTGTATTTTTTTTTATTCAAATAGACAAAAGTTTTTTTGTCATTATTATTATTAGTTGATTTTTTATACTTAAACAAAAGCGATGTATATAAATATATGTTACACATAATGGTAATATCAAAACTAATTTGAAAAAAATATTATTGTGAGTATTTACGTCATGTTTTCTAATATTGCCTACTCTATTTATTTATACCATCTGAGTACTCATTTGAATTCAAACTACTGCTGTTTCACCTCAAGGTCTGCTTTACTATGACCATCAATAAGTCTTAAGGGCAGTCGCCGTAAATAGCAGGAATCGACTTAAGGAAGGACTGCTTCTCACATGGGTAATTTTATGTGACCTGCTCCATAGTGAATTCACCTGGAAATCAGGTGATTCTATCACCTGACCGGAGAATCATAAATATAGTACATAAAGAGATCCTTAAGCATTTATTTTTATTTCTTAGGTTCACGCAAACTAACTTTTAAAACACCTGGAAGACCTACAACTTTTTCGTTTAACTTACAAAGCCGTTTTTATTAAATGCCTAAGTTAAAACAACAACATTAGGTGACTATCAATTTACGTTTAGAGTTTTTTCGTTTAGCTTGACATTTTTACCATTATATAAGCGTCCACATTCCCGTCTCATTGAAATGCGCATCTATATACCATTTATGGCTAAATTATTTTCTTTCCGATAATCAATTATATTTTGTATTTGTAAAACCGCATTATTTTGTATTTCATCACAACTTAATTGATATATCTCATGTTAGGTTAACTGTCCTTGTTAACTGCTTTCATTAAGAAGCAAATTATATAATTTACTTACTAAAATATTTACATTTTATATTTCAAATTGACTACTTTCTTTACAAAATGGTTTCTATTGTAATTCGAATTGCTTTTTTTACTCTTATATCGAATATTATTATTGCTGTGGTTAATAAATAAATTAATATTATACTGATTGTAAAGGAAAAAATATATCGTAGGCCTAATTGATAACCTGTGTTGATCTAGCTTGATGTATTAAAATTTATGACGGCACACATGCAGTTAGTTTTAATAAACTGTCAATCTATCTGCTTATCTTCAATAACATCATATTCGTTGTTGCAACAATGCATCTTTTTGAAAATGAATTCTTCAATTTCTACATTCGCAATTTCCGACTGCTTTATTTTTTTTTGTGAAGCATTGGTTTTATTAGACACTTTAAACATAAACAAAGTCATTAACATTGAACTAATTTGTTTTTTTTTAAGAATATGATTCACATTCTTTTATTTCAATTCGAGAAAGTTGAATTCAGTAACGATGTTTGTTGCCTATCCGCTACTAATGATAAGAACCATTTTAGATAATTTACTTAATGCAAACTTTATTTTATCAATTGAATTACCTGATACCTGTTATGTTTCCATTGGGATAAAGCTACCAAATTCCATTCGGATAAAGCTTAATCGGAATATGTAACTTCAATGCGCCTGGATGAGATTGTTATCAAATGTGTATCTGGGTGTTCTGACAGACCCTATCGGCATTGATTTCACTTCTTTGAAGGAGCATATCGAGCTTTGAATAGAGCCTAGGATCGTCTTCTCTTTGCGAACCTTGTGATCAGTTTCAAAATATATTTTCATCATCTTCAGTTTTTACAGCAGCGTCATCCACATCGTGATATTCCTTATTATTGTCGCCTTTACTATCTTATGCCATCTTGCTGAGATTATTTTCGCTCTCCGTGCTCCTAATCGTGACATGCTGAAGCTTTTAAATTCGTGTTCAATCGTGTTAGTGTAAGTAGGCCACCGCCTGGCAAATTTCCAGTTGGGATTAAAGAGTGCGCAGTCGCAATGGGGGACAATTTGCGCGCGGGGCGCTGAGCATCACCTTGACGACAGAGTCGCGCATCCGTTTCCGGTCCGCTTTCATATCCGTTCGCGACGGAAGTCACCGCGCAAGGTAACAACCTGCTCAACAATTTTACACACTCTAACCTCATACAAACCCCAATCGCTAAACCTATTTGTTAATTCTGCAACCCCACGTGAATGTTAAGGTGCAGCTTACACTGTGTTTATCTGGAAGATAATCACAGTGTAGTGCTAGTGCGGACTTCTCTGAGAGCTGCAAGTAATTGTCTATTTGGTGGCGTCTAATTCTATAACTGCAAATCTATTTGCTTGCTGTTTCTACAACTCTCCTCCGATGTATATAATCATTGCCTAGTATTACTTAAGAGTTGGTGATCCAATTTTTTTAATATCGTCTTTCTTCTTTAAACTCAGTTATCTTTCTCAGTCCATGCTGTCCTTGGAACTTGTGGCGGGTAAAATATAAAAAAATGGTTTTCAGAATTTGAACTGTTTTCTATTTTCGGCGAGTGCATAGGTTCTATAGAGCTACTGCGCCGATATTGATGTTTTCGATTACAAAGTGTTCTTGCGTAAAACTCTTATTATCCATGCTGTTAATTGTCACACATGTAAGTGGTCTCCTATTCACAATATTTTCCGCTTCAACGCTTAGTGTGATCGGAACATCAATGTGGCGCAGAAGGCTCCTTCACTTACTCTACCATTCATTTTACAACCCTTCCGTATGGGGGTGCTGATGGAGTGTTAAAATGCAAAGCGATTCCCTTAACAGCACGTTGATTTGGCATCTGGTCGTTATCTTGCTCTTCCAAAGCTTTTATGTATTTACTCTTCGCTCCACCTAGTTTTCCACTATTGTCTGATTATATGTACCTATGTGCGGACCACCATTCTCTTCAATGCCATCATCGTGGTCTCCGATGAATAAGTTATTTTTATATAAATGCCTCTCGTTTTTATACAAGTAAATAGAGCTTCATGTCTTTTTCTCTCGACGACGAAAATATTCTAAGAAAATAATGCGTAACTGTAACTACGATATCCGATAGAGATCTGCGTGGAATGTAAAGAATAAATGAAAAAGATTTTGTCCATCTCCCTGTAGTTTTTCAAGGTAACGATAACTTCAGCTCAGAGTAGTATTTGAAAGTGTCTTGACTCGTCCAGGTATAATCTCACGTAATCCTACGGCAAACATTACGTGACTACGTGCATCTATACACCGTACATAAATCTTGGCACGGGCATTCCCCCGACTACACTTTTAAATTATAAATAACTCCCCTGTTTCGTAACTCTGCGGCAGAGCTTTCAGCAATAATTAATAGGGAGTAATGGAACTTTGCGACGAGGAAATGTATGGTATCGATACCAAAACGGTTCCGTTAGACACACATACTAAAAATAGTTTTTGTTTCCGATACAAATTTGGCGATACGTATAGAATAACCCCGGCGGGGGTTACTTTTTTTTAAGTCAACTTGTCCTTTGTAGCTTTTAATAACTGGCTTTATAGCCGAGTTCGGACGGTTATCATACAGTATATCTGTCTGACCACGCAATCGTGATTCACGGGGCATAAATAACATTTAAAAATCTCCTGCTCTCAACCCCATACAACCTGTCAAAATTTTTATTGGATGAACGAGTTTGTCATATTTTTATTGATTTCTCTTGGTTCTAATATACCTAATACCTACCTGATTCCTATACCTGATCTTAATTCTAATATAAAACCTATCTGAAGGTGTAGACTCAGGATCACTTGGAGGTGTCGACTATACAGGGTGAACCCGACACCTCAAGAAGTTTTAATGAATAATGATCAATCGATATCCCGTGAGGTTCCCCTGTCTAGTTACGTCACTCGCCCGTAAGAAGCCAACGCCTTACCGCGAGGCACCGGGTGTGCAACCAGCGGGCCGACCTCGCGCCCTTACTACCAGTTCAGTCAGATTTCTCCGTCCTTCCGACTGGTTACGGATTCGAGGTAGCTTATGCGGTCCTCTCTTTATATTAGCGGTGATTCGGTATCTATCGCGGACCACGGCGTCTGTTGTCAGCTGATCTCACCCGAGATCGGGTAGCCGATTGGTCAGTTCAAGAGCGGCTGTCATAAGGACAACCACCGCTCTATAGTAAATAAAGCCATTTCCTGTCTCCCTCGGTTATCTGTCGGAATGCAAATCGATTAGCTGACACCGCACGATGCGCAATCCGTTCAGGACGCCCGAATGACGATTCCCAGGGCAACTGGATCACAGGCACAGAGTCCTACCTGGGTTTGCGCTTCTACTTGGAGTTTACCGGATGAGTTGTCTATGAGTTGGGCCGATTCTAACACATGGTCATTATGGCCCAACTGCACTGGGCATATTAGCGCCCAAATAGAAAGAGAGATTTCGGATCAATTGGGCGGTGTCGACTACAACAGGCGAACCCGTCACCCAAGGCTGGTATAACGATATGTGATCGTTCTTTCAGCCGCGGGATGAGCGTAGATGACTTAGAGACAATACAAATCTCTCTACCCGTCAGAGGTCAATGCCTTACGGCGACGTACCGGGAAAGGTACAACAGTGTTGACAACAGATCAACATTCACCCCCGTTGCTTAAGAGACAGTATATTTCCATAGTCTCCAGAGTCCTTCAGCAATTAGTCAGATTGCACAACCGACTGGCGTCGCCGAACGGTGCACAAACCGTCCAGTAGCGGCGGGAGTCAATCCCACCAGGAGAAACCGAACCACCAGCCGTGAGGCCTGAGACACGTCTTACCAGGGGTAGCATTCCACATGAGAAGGATTCTGAATAGGAGCTGAATCGTGAGTTGGGACGATCCGAGAACAACTTGGATCTTATGGCCCAAGCTGCACGAAACCATTCGCTTCCCAAGGAGGTAGCGAATAGTTGGTATCGAAAATACGTAAGATTACAAGACTTAGAAATCGAATTGAAGAAACTGAAAAATATGCCACGATAATTGGTATTTTGAAGGCGGTTGAGTTTTTCAAAGATTTTCGAGATTCTCCATTTTTGATATTTTTTTGCCAGTCTGAAAGTACACAATTTATTTTCAACAATTCATGACACACAAGCGAGTAGATAACTCCTGAAATTTCAAACTTATATACCTAGTTAGTAAAATAAATCTTTTATTATTACGCACACGAAACCCACTAGACGACTCCTGAGTGATAATTTGAATGTACCTAGGATGAAGACGACTTTCGGACAGCGACACTTCTCTTTCATAGCTACAAACAAGACTTTAAAATAAATTAAGCAGTGACATAAAAACCAGCCCCAATTGTCGTTTGTTTAAAAACAAAATAAATAAATGGCTGTTGCAAGAAGAGCGTTTATCTATCCATGCCATGATCGATGTAGTAGGATAAGTTGAAGTTGACTTAACATATATTGTGTTTACAAGTATGTATGTGTGTATATGTGTATTCTTATGTATTTAGTATTTCTATTTCCTATATAATATTGTAATTTATATTGATTTTTTATTATTATATATAATTTTTATTATTATTATTATTATTGTGTTTGGTTGGTTCATCGACCGTCGTTTTAAATGTAAAAATATAAATTGCTTGCCCTGGAACGGGTATATCCCAGTTGGGCAGCACTAGCCAGTGAATGAAAGAGGAAAGTTTTTGCCATTTGTTTTAATATTATACTTATTGTAAATGGTTAATTTGATAATTCCAATTAAAAAAAATCGGTTGTGTCACCCCAAGACTTTCCTGACTAGTATCCGCGGAGGTGCGAAAAAACAGCGACATTTTTTACTCTAGTACCCCAAATTTGTATGGCAGGTACCCCAAACGTTGGTCGTAAGTACCCCAAAAACTAATAGGTTCTTCCGATGGTTAACAGAAGCTTCTATGCCAAATTTTAACTTAGACAGATTAAGCGTCTGGGCGCTATCGCGGAAACAATTTTTTCGCCGGGAATCCCAAATTTGTATGGGAGGTACCACAACCGTAGGGCGTAGGGACTCCAAAAACTAATGGGTTCCTCCGACGGTTAACAGAAGCTTATATACCAAATTTCAGCTCAATCCGATTAAGCGTCTGGGCGCTATCGTGGAAGAATACATACATACAGACAGACATACAGACATACATACAGACAGAGATCGGTCTGGAAATAGTCTCAATCGTCTCAGGGAGTCTCAAAATATATATTCCCATCTTCATCTCAAAAATTTTTTTTAGCGCGATCACAATACTTTCCTTTCCGATAGGTCGTCAGGAAAGTAATAAATAAATAAAAATAAAAATAGTTAGTTTAGTATCCGATGCGAAATATTCCCCGGTCTAGCGTGCCCGCCGCAAATAAATCTGCGACCATGCCATTTTATGAGATACACGGTTTGATAAACTGTTCAAACACACGTCGCCTCATACGTCGTTAATTGTTATTCGCGTTCGTGTTAAAAGACCGTAAATCATGTCTTTTTATACGGCCGACTACCCGCTGAGAAAACACATCGCTTTATAACTTATGGGCGCCCAACATTCTGATCTAATTCAATAAAAGGTTGAGCGGCGATGGCTATCTGAGATCGTAGATAAATTATTTTTCTGAGCACCTGGTGCCTGCCCGGTGAATTTTAATGATGAATTATTTTAGCAAAACTTTGTGATACGAACTTTCCCACATATATTGAGGGATCGGGCGGGGTAAGAAAGTTTGTTTGTTTGCTTGTTTGTTTGAAAAACTTTATTGCGCACACAATAAACTACAACATGGTGGGCCTATTGCCAAGTAGCAATATCTTACGACCACACCGTCAGGGTTATAGTGGGTAAATGTATAGGCAAATTAACATATAACAAGTTGGATTTTAGTAAAATAGTGGTCATAATAAATTAACACAATGACATAATAAATATAATAGACAAAATTTTAACAAAAAAAAACGACTAAAAAATATTTCTAAGTGCCGCAGCCACGTGGTGAAACTTAGAACAATCTATCATAATTGAATGCATATACAAAATGTTGTGTCTGTGCTGATGACCGTTGAGGAGTTTCTTCAATGGAAGCAAACCCTAGGTGTCGCAGTCCTGTCTTGGTGAAACTTAGAACGACCTATCGTAATTTAATGCATAAGGGGAATAATACAAAATGTTACCAAAAAAAGGCTTATACCCCAGCATTCATCAACGTTCATGTCCAAGTCATTTGCAGTGTAGGCGGCTGAAATATGAAACTCTGAGCCTTTGCCACTGATACAACTTGAAAACCTTATCGGGTTTAAAAAATCTATTAAGAGACGTTTACCTTATATATAAAACCTCCCCCCCCCCCCCTCCTTATATCCTATTCCTCCTTTCGATATTGAGTTTCTATATCTTAATTTCTGTCTTATTAACCGAATTCAAAATAAAGGAGGAGGTTATCAATTCGGTTGTATTTTTTTTAATGTTTGTTACCTCAGTACTCCGTTATTTATGAACCGATTGGGAAATTATGTTTTGATTTGAAGGATATAATTCCAGATTCCATTTTTTATCAAAATTCTGTTCTGATGATGATATCCATGAGGAATTGAGGAAACTTCTCAAATATTCAAGTTTAAAATTTACATGTTGATTCAGCTTCGATGACAATGCAATTTATATTTTATTTTTTATTTATTTATAAGTACTTATTACAATGGTTACGACTAATTATACCAAACAAGTTCAAGAATCAAACATAAACAGTTCAGAGAAACCGTCACATCGTGTTTGGCACCTGCCTAAAACTCATCTAACTAGGTCAACTAAGGCCTGTATCTAGATGAGCTAATTACAATACGTATAATGACAATGATAAGCACGTCATATCAGGTAACTACATATAACTAAACAAAATATTTACTAGCTATAATATCTATAAATATATATATTAGATAAATATATACAAACATACATAAATATATAAACATACATATGATATATATATATATATATATATATATATATATATATATATATATATATATATATATATATATATATATATATTTTGATATTTTAAGGGTGTAAATTTTTTTAAATTATTTTCAATAATATATAAAATTAGATTCATGAAAAGTTACTTATCTGGGGTCCTGGTGGACCAGAAACATTTTTGGTGACTGTGCGATCAAAACATTTTTGACCGCTGTGCGACCAAAAATATTGTTTATAAAACACTATTCGATACGCGTCGATTTACCAGCGAAGTAGTCATATTCTTTAGCTTTTTAGAGATATGCATTGAAGTGCGTCAATGCTGCGATATTCGTGTTGAGAGGACTCTGTCCCGCCTGTATCAAAATCTACTGCTTATACTCACTTAAGGAGTGTAAATATATAGTTATATCTAATCAAACTATGAGTAAAAGGTTATTGGAAGACAATCTTAGTAGTTTTTTTTTTAAATAATAACTGCTACGTTTTGCTAAAACAGTATTTTTTTGTTTATAGCAACGCAAACTAAAGCACACTTTTATAATTCAACCGTATTTTTTAATTGTTGCAGCATGGCTTCTAGCGGTCACGCAATGTTCATAATTAAATTCAAATATCTTATAAGAACTATATTTAAAAATCCAAACTCAAAATGTGTAAATATTTTTATATTATAAAATATTTGTTTGTGTGTTTATACTCTTTATTGTGAAAATGTCACAATGGGCGGGTTTATTGTCATATAAAAATCTCTTACAACCCTACTATGACGTATTATATGTATGTGTGCGTGTAACATATCTCTAGTGTGTGTCTTGCTATTGCATTCGATCCACAGAATTGAAAATGCAATTCCGTTAATTTGATCCCAACGGAAAATGGTGACCCAGTCGGGAATCGAACCCGGGACCTTACAATGTAAGATCAAGCGACCAAACCACTATGCCACCGGGCCGTGTTATATCCTTCATCCCATATAACATGTCCTTTAAATTTCAAAGCAATAAATGCATTAAATTTCTCTATATCGATAAATGCGTAAATCAAAGTTATACGAAAAGATCAAATTTCCAAAGAAAAATTTAGAAGCCCAAGGCAAAATGCCAAGCTCTTGGCCAACTCAATAGAAAACGATGGGCAACGGTAGGGCTACCGCAAATGTTGCGGTTGCGGTTGTTACATTATAATATTATTTTATTCTCTATGATATAATACGTCCTGTTTTACTAATAAACAAAACAGTAAGAAAAAAATACTTTAACGACGTCACTGAAGATGATATAGATCCACTTCCGTGGATCTAGATCATCTTCACCTTTAGATCCACGCTTGGTCAAACTGAATAGTATGGATGATTTATTGTTTATATCTCCGGATAGAAAAACTGTTTATTTTAAAACAAGTCACTATTAAGAGTCAGCTGGCACACTAATATTATCCCTCTCCATATCACTTTATACTTCAATATTCCTTTAGATAATCATTGTATAAATATGAAATGTAGCACTAAGAACTTACTGTTATTAAAGTAGTTGTTGTGCTTATTTATAATTACCGATGTACCTAAATAAATGTGGAACCTTAGTATGTAAACAAGACAGATCAATCCTCTATTTTATCTATTTACAGGTAAAATGCAATTATGATTCTTAAGTAGCTAGGATACATTTAATTCTACTATACATAAAACTAGTTACCGCACTGTTAGCTTTCACCTCTGCACCTATTCTAAAACTGATTGCGTTTTTTAAATGTACCATTTAGTGCTATATAGATATTACAGAAGTCTTCCAAATGGATTTGCAATTTATATACTGCAAGGAAATATTAACTAGCAGATTAGAAAAAATAGAAAGGAGAAAGTCATGGACAGATCGATGTTATTATGCATCTAAAATCATTCTCTTTTATTTAGTTTTAAGGCTATATTATTTGTCTCACCCTATTTCATGGTATTTTATGTTAAATTATAATGCATTTTTTTTCAAGCGATTTTTTTTTAGGACCACATTTTTAAATCTATTTTGTATTATGAACATTTTGTTACAACGTTTAATTAATTTATTGTACTATTAGAGACCTGTCCACCCTAGAATGGGCTAGTCCTAGTTGGATGACAGAATCTAATAAGGAAAGCATGGGGTTAAGGTTTTTCCTTTCGGTTCCTGTTATGTTTGTAGCGAAAATCAATGTTTTATAGAAATTAATTTATAAATATATATTTAATTAAACATAACTTAACACTAATATAGACATATAAAGTAGGTAGGTATAAACACAGCAGTAAATTGGATTTAATCAATAATTTATGATCAACAATAATCAATAATTCATTAGTATTAGTAATAATAATCAATAAACAGGTTTTATATTTTGAAATCGCATATTTATCTTAGGCATTGCAAAGTTTCGGGACGCAGCTTGCCTTGTTCTTAGTCTCTGTTATGCTATGCGAATTTGTGCATATGCGTATATAGTATTTGTTGTGTATATGCGTATATAGTCTTTGTATTATCTGCGTATATAGTCTGTGTATAGTCATTGTATTGTGTAGGTATATAGTTTTGGATGTAAATATGCGAGTTTCATCGGGATTGTTGTGAAAGCGGCAAATTATTAGCTTTGTATAGTTATGAAAAACACATATTACACTGTACTCCCGGAAGAATCACAAGGGTTGTCTCTGGGTTACCTTTTGGACGTATTTATGTGATTCCATACGTTTCCATAGCTTAGCAGGGCCTGACAAAGGGTAAAATAAACACTTTTGTGGGTTATCGTAATCACGATGTTACGAGGTTCAGTTAAAAAAAAACAAAGTATAGTTAGCATTTTATTTTTTGATTAACGGGTTATTTGCTCTTCTCTCCTTAGCCTGTGATATTGAGGTATTTATGAATGTTTGCTTCACGGGAGATGGAGTACCTGTCTTTGATAAAATGTTGCGTAGGTTAGGTGGTAGACGATATAACACTGCGGGAGGGCCGGAAAAGAGACTTTTCGTTAACGGGCTTGATGAAAGTATCGGAAACAAGTCCTTCAGAATTGGCCTTAACTTTCAACTCCTGGAAAGTAGGTGGTACGCAAGTTTACCATTTCTCTTTTTGGCAAGATATTGTTGGATTTCTACTGGACACGCATATGAGCGGTAATAATTTTTATCTGTAGTTCCTTTGCATCTATTAGTATATATATTAAATTATATGTGTATGTATATATGTATGTTTGTGTATGTATGTATGGATGTATGTATTATATGTATATGTGTATATGTTTAAGTATGTGAGCTGCATAATTATTTCTTTTATTTAATATTACAACAGTTGGCTGTAAGAAATCGCAAAACGATAAGCCAGCCGTTTGTATTAAGTTAAAATAAAATTTAACTTTTATTTACCGATGAATGTATTTTTAGTACAATAAAGGTATTTTTTTATTTCTTTCATTATACTGTACTGGATAGTAAAATATAAATAAGAAATGTATAGTTTCAACACTTCAATCATTCCTCCATTTTCCTTCTCTCATCCCTTGATAGGAAGGCCTACAGAGGCAGCGTGCATATCAGAGACGTAATTAATGAGTCATTCTGTTAACCATAATTCAAAGAAACTATTGCAGAAAACATTTCATCCTCTAGAAATACTATTTTTATAAATGTACCTGTATTATTTTGTAGCGTTGTATATTTTCCATAACTAATTAAATAAAAATAAAATGCTTTCAATAAACTGGCTTCATTTCATGGAAACTGATTATAGGCACTTTCATGCATATTATAATAATTAGAAATAATAAACCGCAATAATAATATATTCAGGCAACCCTGGCTATAGCGAGAAAATCAGCGTTCGACTGAAACTTTCTCGGGATTTGGAACGAGGCGCCTCCTTGTCGAAGTTTCGATATTATTATGGGAATTTCGCCAGACCAAGTTGGGTCGGGAAAAATCATAACCGCTCTTCAGAAGTCGACTCTGCTCAAATCGATTGCTTATTCATTATTACGTATAACCATAACCCGGTTATATTATTGCAGAGGCGAATTTTGTAGAACGACGCATTGTAACCGGGAATATTATTTGATTATAGTGTATGTCGGAATTTAAATATCATTAGTGTAGCTTGTATATGAGATATTCTAACCTAACTTTTACAATGTGATTTTGGCCCAACAATAACAATATTTTCAACTTTTACCATCACCAAATCACAGTATACCAGACAGTAGCTTCTCTTAGACCAAAATAGAAAATCAAAAGGGCTCGTATATGGTCCCCAGAAGTCCACTACTCGGCCACAAACGCTCGAAAAGGTTCGTTAGCCTTTACTTGCGCGTAACGCTAACCAAACGCGTTCGTCGAGACGTACCCCTCTGTCCAAATTCGTCGCACCCTCTTCCCGCAATGCCCTGTAGCTCGAGATTAAAGCTACTGTTTAGGTGACCAAATGATGCCTGCATGCCAAATTTCAGCTTAATCGGATGAAGCGTATAGGCGCTATCGTAGGGGAATACATACAGATATACAGACAGAGACAGACAGAGACACAGACAGACACATAGGCAGACTTATATTCTGGAAATAGTCTTAATCAGGGAGACTCAAAATGGATATTTCCGTCTCCATCTCACAAAAAATATCACGTTCACAAAACTTTCCATACCGGTCGGTTGGTGGGCCGGGAAAGTAATAATAAGGCATTCTTAGAGAAGCATCAAACACAAAAGTGAAACAAATAGGTGTATCCAAGAATGCGATAAAATGGCTAATGGGTGATACCTATTTCCGAGGACATGAAATCATAAATTTTGGCCGTAGTAATAATGTCCCCATTCATTGGTATTAGCTTAGCAGAGTCCACAGATGTTAGTAACTGTGCACATCTTATTGTTCGATACATAATAAATAAGGATCGAATTGAAGAGGAAATTAAATAATATGTAGCTCTGGATGCAACTTCAAAGTCTGATGGTATCTCCGTATCCGCTTGCATTGAGAAAAACTTGTCGCAGTTTGTACGGATGGAGCCACTACAATGATGGCGAGCGTCCTGGTTTCATCAAACGGACGTCCGCTGGCTACCAGGACAATATGTTGGCACGTCTTTTTGAACTCTAGGAACAGGTTGCTCTATTTTTAACCTGCCAGGCGAAAAGCGAGCATTTTTGTGCTTTAACTCTGTAGCTTTTCCTGTTGCTCGATTTTTGATTAGTCCGTTCACTCGCATCGCGGTGGACCGCTGCCGTCCGATACCTGTCCAATCGTCATCGATTATTGGCGAAGCCCACACGCCAGTCTCATTCGCCTTCAGTAATAATTTCGCGAGGTTATAAATAGGATACAAATAAATTTACCCAGTGAACTTTCTAGCACCTGGCGTTTCGGCGATTTGCCACTGCCGTTGTCCAGGGTAGAATGGACAACGGTAGTCTGTCCACCCCGGACAACGACAGTTGCAACATAGCCGAAACGCCGGTTTTTACCAATTTTACGCGGTAAATGCGTATTTATCTTATTTATATTGTAAAATAATAAGTGAGGTATATTTTGGGCTATAAATTCTGTGAGGGATTGAATAGCTATACAATGAGATGATGTCGTCGTCTTTCTACTCCCGCTGCTCGGAGTCGCTGCTATAGTTCCAGAAGCGCTCTGACTGCTGCGACTCCTAAAGTAATGTTCTCCAAAGTTCATTTTACCATCGTGTAGTGTATCCCTCAACAGACTAGGAAGGCACCTACATCACCGGGTCCTTTTGTTTGTTTGTTCTACTTGAGAAAATCGTTCAACCACTTGCTTTGAAGCTACACTTTTTTTGTGTCGAATTTCTGAGTCGAGATATTACTTGCGTTAAGAAAGAACCTGTTTCTAAGGAAAGCCTGTTTCTAGAACCTGTTTCCAGAACAAAGCTGCTAAGCTATTAGGTGAGATTCTTAACGCCTCTATCACCTCTACATTTGTTTGAGGTTTGTTACGTACAAATATACTTGGTTCGATTTCTTTATTTGTCAGAAACTTTACAAGCCTATGTTTTGTTTGTTGAGCAAACACAGATCTGACATACTTTGCAAATATTAATATTTGTTTAAGTTGAACGAGGCAATATAAATAACGATATTCAAAATACTTACGTAGATGGAAAGTTAACGGACAATGTTCTTCTTCTTCTAGAGACTATCTCCTTAAATAGAGTATGACGTTAGCGTCGTGTTGTCAGTAGGTAGTTGTGCAATCGAAATTGAGAAAGATGTAGATTGGATGTTTCTAATGAACAATTCCATGGTTAGGTGGGAATTATATAACCTGAAATCTGGTGTCCACGAATTATACAAAGAGAGAAATAAAAAGATAAAGTCAGGAGAAATATTGATTGAAGGCCTAAAAAAACCTTTTGTTACTACTCCCTAATGTGAAATTTCACAATGGACTGATTTATTATCATAACAATCCCTTACAATTGCATCTTGACAATCTCTTACAACCAATCCTGCTATGTAATGAGTGCATAGCAGTGTGCGTCTAATATGTGTATAAAAGTGAATGGTTTGTTATTTATTGTCAACCGACATAATTCATCGTAATTCCTTTAATTATATTGGGCTGCAAAAAAAAGCCACCAGGCACCTGGAGAAATATTTATTCTAGCTACTATAATATATAAGAGCGGTATTTAAATACTGATTGCAGGTATTCATGCGTTTTCACACCTTTGCATTTACATAAAATAATGGTTTTAAATTGTCGAGCTAATTTCTCTGCTTTATCGTAATTTTTGTCATGATTTTTAGACATACTAAAATCGACATATTTAATTGTGAACAGTAATGAATCGACGACTGTGACGATGATTTGCGGCCAGGTGACATTTACGAGAAAACGATTCAAGTAATATTTATAATGCTATTAAAAAAGCGTTGAAAGAAAAGTCACCACACCTATTGATATCAGCGATAAGGACGCCACTGGGGGCAGAATATCGAACAGTTTGACAACAGATATAATAATTGTAGGTGAAACTATGTAACAACCCCTTGAAGCAGTACATGAAACAAAGGCAAGGGAAGAATTGGCAATTACAAGACTAAACTCTAAATATATACCTACCATTACTCTGCACTCCCTCACCATATCTTTACCACTTCCAGAATTTCATCCATACTTTCAGAATTGGGTATTGGTTGTTTAATACTGGTCGATAATTCTTACATTCTCACCTTTCATAGAACAGGTGTTTTATCCCACTCCCATTATTTGCCAGGTTCATTAGTAAAACGAGTCAATGTGACTCTTTGTTGGTACGATTTAATATAATGTAATGAATGTTTATTTTATGAAAGTTGTGTTAAGACTGTCACCACATTTCGACACCAAATTTCAACATTTGTGTGTTATGATGCTGGGGCATATATAAAAACACAAGCATTTTTGTCATAAAATGATGTTTCCATGTCTATCTACCTCTTAGCCTATGTTGTTTTTGCTATGAAAGCTTTCGTTTTCCTTCCTAACAGACTATAAAGTCATGCAAAGAAGTAGGTCTTTTTATTGCAAAATACCTAACTTATTTGAATTTCCTGGATGTGTCAGGACTCTCAGGAAAGTCAGTATGGCTACCATGAGGAATGGCACCTATAGACATCTATCAGCGTTTCATAGAGTATTTAATTAACTTTTAGGTGGAATCGTTTCCTAATTATGCGACTATTAATAAATACAGCGGCGGCACCTCGATGACTCCATTGTGCCTAAGCGTAGCGGATAGCTGTTGTCCATCCGCGTTCAAAATATCCAAAACCTAACATACCTACTAAATCCCCTCCCCTAAGAAACAACTAACCAAGTATTTTTTTGGCAAAATTGACTTTTTACTGGCAAACTTGTAATTTTTCGTTAGGGAAAAAACATCGAAATTCTGATCTAAATATATATTGGGGAAACAAGAAATAGCAACGTCAGCATCTGCATAAAAGCCAAATATCTGACATAAGAAATATCATAAATGGATTTTGGTAACTGGCAACGTAGTGCCGCACGTACGTGCTGATGTCACCAGGTTTTTTCTCTCTAAAAGCGTATAGCATCGAAATAAAAGAGATTGGGCATGAAAAACTGAGTTTAAAAGACATAACATTTTTCAAATGCCTTTCTTGATAATCAGAAACTACATGAATATATTTTTTAACTCAGTATTCCGTATAGAACAGTCTCCTAACCAAACAAAAACATATTTTTAACCTAGTTCTGCTGTTCAGTGTGATGTACCTAGTCTTGAAAAAGAAAAAGGTTTTTTTTGTCACGAATATGTCACAATTTTCGTCCACTGAACCATGCTATTTTGAAAATCCGTAAAAGTCATACAATTTGTACTAGCAATATGGTAAATATTAGTCCACAATAAATTTATATTTCAAACATATATTAAATTTCGTATAGTAGCTATTCAGTTTTGAGGAAGGTTCAAAAGCGTTCTTCTCTATATAATGAATTTGGCACTTAATGAGTAGCAGGGTTTCTTTTTCTTTAGGCGAGGGGTTCCCAAACTTATTAACCCCGCGACCCACTTTTTAAAATCACAATATTTTGCGACCTAGCGAGAACTTTTTCGGAAAAGTTAGTGAGTGGTTTGATGTAAAAAATAAACATTTCATTTGTAAGTATCATAAGTAAGTCTTTATTTTGTAAGAAATTGTAATGTCGACAACATAAAAAATAGAAACTAAGAACTACGTCTACATACCTACCTACCTACCTACTTTGAAAATCATAGAGTAGGTACGGCGAAATAATTAAGTGTGACGAATGAGCTTGCTTTCGATTTTTCAAAATTACAGCTTCTTCTTCAACTTTAATGCGAGATATTTTTAAGCGCAGAGAATTTGACAAATCTAGCTTTTTCCTGTACTTTGTCTTTATACTTGTCATAGCAGAAAAACCTACTTCACACAAATACGACGTTGTGAATGGGAGTAGAACTTTTCCTACCTCAGCATAAATGTGCGGATGTGTAGCACGTAGAGATAGCCAGAATTGTGTCAAGCGTTGGCGATTGAATAAACTATTCAAGTAGGTATCTTCTGACAAGTCAAATTACTCTTCATCGGTATTAGTTGACAGTCCAGTTTCAAGGTTGCAAGTTTTATATTCTATTATTTTCAAGTGTTATCTTTATTTTATTTATTTATTTAATTTAATTATATTGTCTGTAGGTATCCTAAATACACTTAGACTCCTCAATATATCTCGCCGTCTATCTACCATATTATACCCTACGTTCATACGTTGTGTTCGCGACCCACCTGGAATCGCTCGCGACCCACCAGTGAGTCGCGCGCGACCCACACTTTGAGAACCGCTGCTCTAGGCAGTATATTCAGTTATTTCATCGGATGGAAAGAGAAATATTTCAATTACAAAAATCTCTTTAAGCGTGTTTCACTTCAGTAAGTATGCCAAGTGCCCGACTAAATATGGTAACCGTAGTTGTAATAAAAAGACGTGTTTCTCCTTTAGATAGGCGTACTTTCGATAACTATCGATAGAAAGCCGAATAAGTATTTATAGGGCGTATAACATTCTTGTAATGGGTATTGTGCCAGATTGGCTGGTACTATTGAATGCACCAACGAATCTTGTCACTTTTTCTACTGTTCACATAAGTACCTACTGTCATATTCAACATATTTTCTCAATCATTCTGGAAATGTTTTTTTTTGCATTAATGACTATTATTACTATTATCATTAGTTACATACACATTAAAATTCAAGAGCACAAAAGAAAATGAATTGACAATCCAGAAAAATCCAGTTATATACTTCTGAATATTGTATACATCTGTCTGGGCCCAAGTTAAATAGACTATGGGCCCGATTGCGTTTCTTCGTGAACTAAAATAGAAACTTAGTTCAACCGAACGAGTTGTTGCGTACCGCCGTACCGCCGATTCCGTATTTCTTTTTTCGGAGCCTACTATTCCAAATCCGTTACGCCTAACACAGCTCTATCCATCATTACTTACATTGCTGCTCGATTTTAATTAGACGGAACTTGAAATCGCGTATGCAAGGGCATAACGCAGCGTGATTTAATTCCTACGCTGCAAATAGCCGTCAATTGTGATGTTGCACCGAGGACAATGACGTCATCACCCCCCAGGTCCCTCTGGCTTGGTGTGATCCGGTTTGGAATGTTGGTGTTGCTGTAAATCAATCAGCGTTAATCCCGTCCCTCTATGATTTACCGCTCTAGGACAGATCGGGATAAACGCGTCAGTGATACCAACGGAATGAGCATATGATTCCTGGAATTACAAACACTACTCATCGGAAAGGTTTTAATTTATGGTTTATATTTATTGTAAAAGGAAATGCTTTTTCAATGAATGCTTAAAGGCGGACAGCGAGCTAGCGTCTCGTTAGGCGAATAGTTGGAGGAAGCTGATTCCACAGTCGAGCTGCATGTACGGAGAAGGGGTAGGAAAAAGTGGTTTTGTGTTTTGTGAGACCATCACTTCCTAACCCGGTAAAAGCCTTGTTGAGGTGGGAGGGAGATGTAGGATTGTGTAGTGTGAAAGGATAATAGAAGTGAAAGGATATGCGAATTTCTCCAGTCCCGTATACGAAGCCATTGCAATTTTTCTCGGTACTCGGAAACATGGTCATACTTCCGCAGATATTTAAATTTATAATTACGATTTGTATTTTAATTTAATTTTAAAGAAAAATCAGAATGTTAATAATGTTAGGTAAGGTAATAATGTTAGATAAGAAATTATAAAAATATATATTGTAATCGTCCAAAACACATTTTAAATGTAAGCGATTCTTAGAGTTCTGTACCAGTGGTAGAAACAGTTTGTTTGTCTGTATATTACAAAAGACAAGTTTGTCTGTATGTTACCTTCGTTTATCTCCGCCAGTTTTGAAACTATTAATATAAAAATTTGGTCCATTCATAGAACTTGCTTTCCCGCACCAAGAGTCAAGAGTTTTTTTTTTGATAATTACAAAATGTCTGCATAGGCTATGAATATAGCTTAAATTTTAATAATATTAGCCTTCGAATATTTATATATATCATATAATTAGGAATAGCTACGCCTGTATACATAAAATATACTATATTTTCGTAGCTCTAGTCGTAGCTATATATTTGTGGTTATTCCCCTAGGAAAAGAGCTAAAAGCATGCGTTTTGCAATATCTCAATTCGCTATAACGCGTAAACGAGTCCGCAAGCAATAACACAGATACGATGAATGTTTTTTTTATGAAAAAAAACATCTACATAACTTTAGATCATCATCTAAAACTAGAGGACTGAAAATTACACGTTTGGTTGTGTAATTTTTAGTTCTTGCAGAAAGCAAACGCAAGCAAATCAAGCAGCAGGCAAGCGAGAGCAAGCAAAGCAATTATACGAGAATGCAAATACGGCCAATTATTTAGTTACACTTGTACATATCACCTATATGCGAATTTTGACTTCAATACTCTTATGAATTACTAACTGACCCGTGCCCACTTCGTTGGGGGGTAAAACTTTTTACTTGTGATGATTATTAGCTTGGTTTGGTTAGTACTGAGTGCTATGATTTATTTCCTGACTGCCAAAAGAAGGGTTATATTTTTACTGCATATGTATGTATGTATTTGCATGCCAATTTGACTATATTACCGTTATTTGTGAGTGTCTTCTTGTGAGTGTCTTATTTGTGAGTGTCTTATCTCTTTTTAACCATTTATGCAGTAAAAGGGGAAAGTCTTTTATTTTAAAGACTTGAGACGATACATTTACTTATTTTGATAATGATTCAGAATTGTTGATAATATGACCAATAAACATGACCTAACGATTAAAATTATTTTTTAAATATAAAATACTGCTTTTTGTTACTTAAATATAAAAGTTAGACATATGCTGTCGATGACTTTTTTGTAGGCATTATCAAGCTCTATAACTTTTCTCTAGAACTTAATCATATATCTCTCATCGTTAAGGCAGCGTTAGTTAGAAACATTTTCGTTCGACCGCTTTTTCCGACTTACTTTAGAAATCCGTCTACCACGAAAAAGTCTTCTCATTTTTCGGATTAATATATATCATATGACACTTACAAATAACGTGGTTTTCTATTGGTAAAAGAATTTTCAAAATCGGTTTAGTAGATCTAGAGATTACTTCCTACAACGTCACAAACTTTATGTCTTTATAATATTAGTATAGATAAAGTAAATATTATAACCGATTTTTATACACACAGGAGAGACTAATAGAGTTCCAGTTTTATTATTAAACGTTTTTATAGGACTACATCTCAACTAAAGATATCGACAGTAATCGAGTAAGGTATCTTTTTTGGATAAACATCACTGGCCGATAGATCGAAATCAACATATCATATCACTTGCCCCCGTGTCGGCGGTCGCTATGCGTCCTCTATAGAAAAGATCCAATGCCCTTACAATCTTGTTGGTATTAAAATACAACTGCCAATTGGACGCTCATGTTAGATCATATTAGACGCTCTATGAATTTATCACCGTAAGAAGATTCCACGCCAATCATAATTTACCACAATATTTGAACGAAAAAATGAGTTGGTTTCATTAATTCACCATTAGGCTAGCCAATATGACGTCATTAAACAAGCATTGGAACATTATGTGGTATTTTACCGTAGCATTATCAAATAGGTTGATAAATTGTTTTTCCAATATATTGAGTCCTTACCTATGAAGTTGCTGTTCCATGAAGGAAATTTAAGGCCATAAACTTTGTATGGATAACATATAATTAATTAATAGAAATATTTTCCCCTATTATCTATACATATTTGTCATTTTAATGGGAGTTGCTTAATTCCTCTGCTGTAAAACTCCCGTGGACAGGAACCAATGAATGCGTTGAAGGTGTTTTTCACCGACTCTTCAAAGTAGTTTTTTTTTCACTTAGGTTATCTAAATTCTGAAAAAAATAAACTCTATTGGAGCAAGGTCTGGCAAGTATGATGGGTGACTAAAAGTCTCCGCCGCAACTCATGCAACTTGGCGACTGTTTGCAGTGAAATATGTGGTTATACGTTGTCATGCATAAGCAGTGGCGATGAGCGATTGACCAGGCTCGGCTATTAATTCACGAGATTCTCCATCATTGTTTGCATCATTGTCTTAACAGTACACATTTACGGTAACTGTATAGCCGGATTGCAGGAAGCTGTAATAGATAATACCGGCACAGGATCTCATATTTGAAAATATTGTAAATTCTCAACGTTGCCATGGTTGCACAAACAAAATATTTGAGCAAAAACAAATGACGTAACGACAAACAAAATAATGATTCTTGTAAAAGAATAACATTGCCATGAATTGAATTTATTTGAAATTGAAATTCCAATTCAAACCCAAGTTATATAAGTTCAATTATAGTATATTATTCAAAACGAAAACTTCAAGTAGTATTCGTAAACTACCATCCGGCTACTCTAGTTACCCTCAAAATCGTGAACATACCATATGACCAGATTATTTCATTTCTTTGACGCAATCTTTCAGTTAATACCCATGTAGACTCGTACATAAATAATGCCCGGGAACGCGATTCGATCTCGTAAATATAATATACGTGATAAACCTTACACCCACTGAATTATAAATAACAGAAAATAAGCAGCTAAAGCCCAATAAAACGGGAATTAAAATCAAGTTTTGACTCCAACGTTTAATCTTATATTTATTGCCGGATTGTTGTGTGATAAATTGGGTACATTTGTAGCAATTATAAAGTTTCTAAAACGACGTGGAAGAAATTGAAAATAATTATGTGGGCAGCGACGCGAATGAGGCGACCGATCACTATGCCCTAAAAGGTGAATATCTCAACCTAATTTAAAATACGTTATCATAATAAAAATGAGCGAGAAATCAAGCGTATATAACGAAGACGTTGTCGTTGATATAAAACTTGTAAGTTTTGATATTAACTTACCTGTTATTCAGAAAGTTTATACCTGTCGATAGATTTATTATACCAAGTATAGGAATTGGGCTCAAGGGTCTCTTTCTATTTCTATGGAGGTTAATGGCAAGGCCCAACTTTATACACTTTTGATTGAGTGCTAATTATGAGAGATATATCGCAAATTGGGATCAAGTGTTTATCTAGAAGCGTGCCGCTATGACCTACATATTTTAAATTTCTATTAAAATATTATTGATTTATACAAATGCTAAAAATTTTAAACAGTCATAAATTAAGGTACTGTTTATTTAAGCATCTCATGCTATTTAGATAAGCAAGATAAATCAATGCGATCAAAACAGCCAAACTTAACAACTCTTTGTTGAGTCGCTGGCAGTATAGTCTACTTTATTATACGGTTACTACCTTAATACTTAGGCTTCAAACTGGGACTGCCTGGGGCAGTGCGAGGTCGCCCTTGAATAGGATGACAATGGAGAAACGCGTACATAACATGATTTTTGGATAAAAACATTCTTTATATTTTACTTAACCTGCTGCGAAACGGTATTTTTTTCGCGTGATCAAAATGTGTACATTTTTGAGGCATGGCTTAATTATTCCGGCAATTAGTCGGGTAATGGATGGACCGTATTAAGTAAGCAGAATGGATATGAAAGATAGCCCTAAATATAGGCACAAAAACAGACTAGGCCACTGAACGTGCCGCTAAACTTTGTACGTGCCCCACCCACCGATCAAATCTCTCACAAGTGTCGAGTACCTTACAAAAGTCATAAAGATTGGAGCTGAATTTACGATTTATTATTTGTCTATACATTTACAATTTTTTTTATTTGTCTTGAGAACAGATAAGGATATTCCTCTCATCGGCGGTTGGTGAAATTCCTAAGAGGAGGGTAGCAAATACCTCCCCCCCCCCCCCCTCATTCCACAGCATGGATCCGCGCCTGATTATAACTTTATACTGGGCCAAGAAGAGGAGATAAATTACACTGAAGAAATATAAATGTTTGGAACGATTCCATCAAGATCCGTATGAAATCTTCAGGTTTGTTTAGCTTTATCTGAGTATTCAGGATCTTAATAATAATAATTCCTAATAACTAGTAGGTACAATCACCATTGCAGATAGTAAAATTAAATCTTAATACTCTGCTGATCCTACTAGACGAGAGATCCAATCCATTCTACGTGCAACGGCCAGATCGAAACTACTGGCGAGAAATGCACATGCCGTACTCTACGAACAACCACTAATAAAGTTCTTCATTACCTGCCTCTCGCACATCAGTTCAGCTCTATACATAAATTTCAGTATTTTTTGTTTCATACGTTATATTATATTAGTAGCAATTTAATTTCGATGGGAACTTCCTCGACGAATTCATCAAGAGAGTAGTAACACCTGCCTAACCAATATTTTTTAAATCTGCTTTAGAAGATATTAAAGGATTGAGCCTTTTTTATATCCGCACTTAGTGTGTTGTAAATGGCTGCCACAATGTCCTTATACTGGCTGCTTTGATTACTTCATTGCATGATTTACCGCACAAAATGGTTCCCCGTATCATGTAGGCTAATCATGCACACTTTTGCTCTTAGGGAATTCTTTTGGGTTATTAAATACATACCCTGCCACGGCCACTATAAAGATGCATGGAAGTAGCAAAATTCCCAAATAGCAGAAACGTCAATCGTGGACGCTCATCTTGCGGTGTCGACTACAACGGGCGAGCCCGTCACCACAGGACGTTTTAACGATTAGTCGTTCTGTCGCCCTGCAGTGAACGTAGAAGACTTTGGACAGTACAATCCTACGTCCAGCTACGTCACAACCCGTGAGAGTCCAACGCCTTACCGCGAGTTAGCCAGGAATAAACCCGGCGGGCTCGAGATACTCGCGCCCTCACTTCCAATTGTGACCAGATTTCTCCGGTCTCTCGATTGGTTCCGAGTTCGAGGTCGCTTGCGCGGTCCTCTCCCTTATGAAGCGGTGAAACGGAGTGCACCGAATCTATCGCGGACCAAGGCGTCCTTTGCCCGCCTCTTACCCGGGATCGGATGGCCAATGGTCAATTCAAGAGCAGTCGCCATAAGGTACGCAACCACCCCCGCTCTATAGGAAACAATACAGTTCCCAGACTCCCCCGACTATTAGTCGGAGAGCACAATCGATTGGCTTGCGCCGCACGGTGTGCAGACCGTCCAGGGGCGCCAGAGGTTTGATTCCCAGGGGAGACTGGTTGACCCAGTGTCCTACCCAGGATTCGCACCCCATGCGGGGAGGCCGTCGGATGGGTGTTGACCCGTGAGTGTGACCGACCCTGAACACATGGGTCATCGTGGCCAACTCATCATGGGCCCGTTAGCCCGTTAGCCTGAGCGTCGTGGACGCTCAGGAAGAACACAAGCCAAACAGCGGCCAGCTCGTTTCTAATAAACGAAAGTGCGTTGGCGGAAGCCGAACTAGCCCACAACTCTACGCCGCACATTAAGAGTTTGAAGACGGGTGCAAAATAGCATTGCAATAGAGTTTCGGCAGTGGAAGTAGGAGTAAGTGGGCAAAGTGCAAAACATGCGCGACACAGATTGTCAATGTGAAGATCCCAGCGTAAATCATAATTAATTTTGAATCCAAGGAAGTTACAGGAAGACACCCAGGAAATTAGTAGACTATCAGACATTACATTCAAATCGAACTTGTAGTCGTTTCGAAGAATAAATTGCATAATATGCCTCTTGCCCGTGTTGCCATGAAGTCCGATAGCTGAGAACCTAGATCGATGGCAGTGCTGGAAAGATCTCTCTACAGGATTAAGATATCTGGAATTGATCTATCTTGGAAGCTCCCGGTCGGTCGTTAACAACCACGAAGAAAAAATCAAGTGCAGATTAACGAGGCCCTGGGGAACGCCAACCGACGAAGTCACTACCTACCAATGAATGTTCTATGAATCCTGACCGACAGTAAGTCAAATACAAATCAAGTTAAGAGCACTTGCCTGGATGCTATAAAAGCTTGCTGGATGCTTGCCTGGACGCTCGAAGAGCGTTATACCATATTTTAAACCAAACTTACACGTTCAATAATATTGACGCAATATGTGGTAAAAGAAAACGGTAACCCTAACTCGACTCAATAATATTGATCAATAAAGAGTCAGAATCAAATGTGCAGTCAAGAAGAATGGATCTACCAATTCTAATCGCGTCTGCTTTGGTTTTCAAGAAGAGGAAATGAAGTAGACAAAGAACAGTGTGGAAAAAAACCTGGTTAAATAGACGTAAGAGTCATGGATATGGGTAATTGCTTCGAGAACTCAATAATGAGCCAGATGACAACCAATATTTTTTTTGGAATAGACGAACAACTGTTTCAACACTTAGTTGCATTCGTTTCGCCATTTATAATATAGCAGGTTACGATTATGAGAAAGGCATTTCACCGGCGGATCGACTTGCAGTCACAATAAGAATTTTAGCAACAGGCAACATCTTTGAAGATTTGAAATTTTCGTCTTACATGGCTGTGACAACCATAAGTTTCTGAAATAGTCGAAGAGACGTGTGGTGCACAAACAACTCCACATATCTAGAATGACTGACTTTTTATTGCACAATATGGCAATATACCCCTCACCCGTGTAAATATTATTGAGGCCGCCTCAATAAAATTCGAACTGATTTTATTGTTTTCAGTATTATTGCCATCAATATTATTGTTTCAATATCCTCCTTACACGTTCAATATATTGATCAATATCGATATTGACACAATAATATTGAACGTGTTGGGTAGGCTTTACGTATCCTTTACAGCTTCCGTTACCTAACCGGAGGCAGCGCTCTTAAGGCAAATATAAACATTAACGGAAAAGGATATCATTGGCCTTAGGCACATCCGAAAGAGCCCGCAATGTTTCCGTAGAGGTGACAGGATCTCCTGATTCGAAAGACTCGACTGAGGAACGTCGGTGACAAGAAGGTCGCACCTTTACGGGGACAAACAGCTGGCGAGAAAATCGAAGGGTCCTGCATGTTAGTATTGCCTTGGTTAAATTCAAATTCAAATTCTTTATTTTACAAAAAATCATAATTTCCGTTACAATTGAATTAAACCTAACCTAACTGGATCGCACGAGACTTCCGCACTAAGGTAGGCTCAGATTCGTATACTTAAGTACTGCCTAATGCTAAATAAAAAAAGTAATACGCTGAAGAATGCCGTGAAAAATAAAATCAAGTAAACTAAAATTTTAGTAAAAAATAAAATTTCAAATACATTTGAGGAAGTAGTCCGAAATGCGACTAATAGTAATTTCAGAGATTATTGTCTCGTGAAATTTAGTGATCAATTTCTATTTAAAAGAGTTTTGTTTATATCCGAAAATACATATTTTCTGCGCCTCGCATATTCCAGTATTGATCAGAGTGAAAATGGTTACTTAGAATGCGATAGAAGACCGTTTCAAATGCTTTTGTGAGGTCACAAAATAGTAATATGCTACGATTTATCTCATTTATCGGCTAGATTACTGTCTCGCTTCTTCTACTGGATAAACACATTTCGCTTATACATTTCTCAAAGACAAGAGTTTCGCATTAGTTACCACACGGCATTAACTTTCACGCAGTGACGTTAGTCGGAATGGCCGCGCGACTTAGTCGCTCCTAGGGGCGCAGCGACCGCCCCACAGACGCCCTCGCCTCGCCTAAATCCTCTAAACTCAGTTTACAACACCACAGATAAACCTGGCCTGCTTTCTGCTCCGGTCGGTGCCATAGACTATGTAGAAGAAGATACACCAGATGTGTCTCTAAACTGGTTGACTGTAAACCCGCAACCGTTCAGTATATTTTCGGCAACTAGGTGGTCTCTAGCATTGCATTTAAAGTAGGTTGTATAGGTCTTTGATAGCTTTTAATCGTTATATAAATAATGGAACATGTTACACTGTCAATATTTAGGTATGATAAGGTCCACCTCCTACCGATCCTTACTGGATTCCTTTACTACAGTATACTGTGGTAAAGATATAGGTACAGTTTACCCGGTATGCCGTTACTTCCGTCGCCTCCTTGCTTCCTTTTGCGTCTGATTTAATTTTAAAACATTATTTTCTTTTGTCATTATCATTTCTCTGGTTTTCTGTTGATTTTATCATTTTAAGTTTTATTTTGTGTAGACCAAGCCAAACTAGGGTTATACACTTAAGTTATAGGTTAGGAGACAGATATTGTCGTAAGGCAGTGAGCTCGCCTATTTCTTGAAAATGAAGACTTTTATGATTATTTTTATTGCTTGTACTTTTACGAGTTGGTTAATAAATATAAATTTTAGGCAATTTTTTATTTAACAAGATAAGAAAAAGTTAGAACACCTTGTGAAGTGAATATTGCAATTATGTACATTAAGGCGAGATGAGACCTCAGAAAAATACTCGAAATGGGCGGACACGCGAAGATATAGGCGGGGTCAATTTTGTAGGGTTTGACCAATAAAAAATCAGGATTCATGCAGAGATTCCAGCAGAGATTCCACGTCCTTTCGCGCCGATGACCAGGCGCATACTAAACTTTCGATCGCAGCTCTAGCACAGGATAACTATCTTTGCGTAGTGGTGGTATACGGGTGTAAACGGCAAAGCATATTTAGCGAAACTCTCAGAGCGCTCTCACGTTTTAATTAATTGTAATTAATTTAGGGCCTAAATAAAAAATGTGGCTAAGCGCAACGCTAGAGAAGTAACCACTCACCGCTTACATTGGGCCCGATTGCGTTTCTTTGTTAACTAAAACTAAAATTAGTCCAAGCGAACGAGACAGCAATATGTTAGGCGGAATATGAAACGAACGATCGTCGATAAATACTACCTGTCGAACCGAATAAATTCGTGCATATTTCGTGCGGTGTAAAATTTAGATGCTTTGAGGCAGTTTTAATGCGAAAAAGTGACAACCAGTCATCTCAAATTCCGCTCTAGCGTATTGCGCTGTCTCGTTCGCACGGACTAATTTCCGATTTTAGTTCACGAAGAAACGAAATCGAGTCCATTTTGAAATTAGTTCAAAGCTTTAATGTCCAAGGCAATGAGCAACTTTTTGAGTCCAAATTGTAAATTGATTCCTAATCGAGAGATTCGTTTAGAAACTTTTTTCAATTATTGTTTATATTTTTCGAAAAAATCATAAAGCTAAATTTCTTTATATATGGTCGTTCCCATGTCATATATGGTCGTTCATCTTAAATAACCCAAACACATCACAGATTGCGGAAAGAACTCAAATGAAAATGGGTCACCATAACGGGACGTAACGACCGAAGATTTAAACTTTTACTTTCCAGGCAACGAAAGTGTTACGGACGCACTTCTGTGTGTCTATGTGTCTATCAGTCTGTCTCTCTCTATTCCTCCACGATAGCGCCCAAACGCTACATCCTATTGAACTGAAATTTGGTATGCATGCATCATTTGGTCATCGCATGAGTTGAAAAGATTGTGGTTGAAATCGGTCCACCAAGAGGGCGCGCTAGTCATACTACAATCTCGAAATATTGGATTTAGAAACTTTATGTTCGGTACACAGAAGTTGGGCCAAAATTACATAGTGAAATTTTGGTTGATATTAAACTCATAATATTGGGTAGATATTATTATACTCATAACATTGGGTATATAATTTGGTTGATATTAAACTCCTAGTAGTGGGTAGTCGTAAATATATTAGATATAAATAATCGATATATTTATAGTCGTAAATATTTTAAGGCGTCATATTTAAAGTCTACCACACATTAATTATTTAGTAACATTTTTTTTAAATATTTATTTATTTGCAGCTGTTATAGAAAACATATACAAAAAAAAACAAGAACACACAGATTAAAAATTAAAACTATAAATAGACAAAGACTATGAAATAAAGCTACAAACGCTGCAAATTAGGGGTATCCTCAGGATATCTCTTATCCTGGTTTTCAGGACACACCTATTAATTATTAATACATAGGTATATGATTTTTAAAATAAAATAACCAAATCAAATAAATCTTAAAACAAAAAATCCAAATAATCATAATCAAATAAATACACAAATCGAAATAATAAAAATCAAGATATTTAACATCAAATGGTATTAAAAGAAAATAACGTAATTACATAAATTTAATAATCTACATATAATAAATCAAAAATAATCAAAATCAAAATATTTAACATTAAATAATCAGGTTACAAATTAATAAATAAACGAAGACAATAGTAATAATCCAATTAGCAATAGTTATTTTAAAATAAAATCAAATTATGACATCTAAATATCTTCCTTTAATAATAAACTTTTAAAGTGGTCCTTAAATACTGCAATTGATTTCGATCGCAAAGCCATTCCCAACCGATTCCATACAACCGCAGAATAATACGAAAAGCTGCACTGGAAATGTGTAGTTTTGTGCTTGGGTATTATAGCAAGTTGTTCACGTGCCCGTGTTGAATGGACATGCCGGTTACGGGACCACTTCATAATCGAGTAAAGATATCGCGGCTGTTTATTGCGTACTACCTTCAGTACAAGGGTCGCAAGATGGAGCTGCCTTCTTTTACTCATATTCAACATGGAAGCTTTCGCAAGGAATGGTGACACATGATGACGTGGAGGAATCCTAAAGCAAAATCTTGCGCAGGCATTTTGCAGTCTCTGAAGTCTCCGCTCAGTCTTCCTATATAGACAGGGGCCGTACACACAGTCGCCATAGTCCATTATAGACAATATAAGGGCATTTACAAGTAGTATTCTGATTCTGACGCTGAGGTACTCCCGAATTCTGTATAAGGCCTTTAGACGTGAGAAACCCCACCCAACGCTTTTGCTGACATGTTCCTCAAACCGTAATTTTCCATCAAATAGAATACCCAGATTTTTAGCCGTAGTGACCAGTGGTATTGGCAAACTGTCCACCATTATAGGAAGAGAGCCATAGTTAGCAATTTTAGTCCTGCCCTGTTTCGACCCAATAATCATAAAACATGACTTCGAAGGGTTGATTTGTAAGCCATGTTTATTGGACCAAGCGGATAACCTTTCAAGATCGGCATTGATTAGGCTGACTGCTGAAAATGGACAATTCGTGTCTATGGAATGCATTAATTGAGTGTCGTCGGCATATAGATGATAGCGACAGTTTTCAAAATTTGCAGCTATGTCAGAAGTATATAGTGCAAATAAGACCGGGCCCAGTATCGATCCCTGTGGTACGCCTGTTTTAACTTCACGAAGAGAGGAAATCGATTGACGGCCAGATACATCTTTCAAAATTACTTTTTGAAAACGCTCTGACAGATAACTACGTATCAATTCGCATGCTGACCCAGAAAAGCCTAGATGTAAAAGTTTTGCCACCAGAAGAGAGTGATCCAGAGAATCAAAAGCCTTGCTGTAATCTAAAAGTATGAGGGCAGTTGCTTTGCCTTTATCCATGTTGGATAGACATAAATTTGTGACGTGCGCCAGCGCAGTAGAGGTGCTATGATTGCGGCGAAAGCCAGACTGGTAATCAGGAAGCAGATTATTTTTCGCGATAAAAGGAATCATTTGTGAATAAATAGCCTTCTCCAGGATTTTTGAAAAGCAAGGAAGAATACTGATAGGGCGGAGATCTTTAAAACTAGAAACAGGTGTTTTCTTTGGAATCGGGCGAATCAGTGAAATTTTCCACTGACGTGGCACTTGACAGGTTTCGATGCACTTGTTTATTATAGCGGTAATGTACTCAATTATATATGGCAAACAGATTTTTAACATTTTGATAGAAATGCCATCATTCCCAATCGCAAAATCAAAACATTCCTAAAATCGGCAACTCTTGCGATGCGTGGATCGTTCGAACTTCGAATTCGAAGGCTCACGGAGACACGCGTTTGCAGTTTGATTTTGTAAATTGAATGAAATGACGCGCGTTTGAAATTAAAATTTTCATTGATTTACATCGCATATTACCAGGAATTTTCGCCAACTGTTCATCAACTTTATTTGTCAGATAAATATTCAATTGAAATAGGTCTTTGGCTACTTACCGGGAAAGTCTTGGGGTGACACAAACGATTTTTTTAAAATTGTTGTCTGCGGAGATTTGGAAAAAATTACACGTTTAGGACGACCATTATTAAAATAACACATATTCGTAAAAATATACACATTAATGAAACGCAATTTTATCTACATAGATTGCAAAAATATACCACACCGGTGATATTCGCCCCCACACTTTGGCTTACATATTTGTTATAGCTACAATAAAAGACGAGTTTTCATCTATAACTCTGGAACCACTGCTTTGATATAGTTTAGCCTATTGTAGATGGGAATAGTCTAGCTATAATTAGGTAACATATCCCATGAAAACCGTTCATTAGATCCGGAGTTATTTCCGTAGCCCTCGTCTCCTTTTTATGTCTGAATGGATTGTGACTTGGCCTAAAGCTGGGAATCGTCAGAGCCAGGATCTGTGGCCTTGTAGTAATTGATATTGTCACGTTTATATACGTTTATATATCTTTACCTGATATTAGCGAAATTTGCCTTGGACCTGTGGAGCCCCTTGCCTGCGATAACCACCGTTAGCGGGTGGCTATCAAGTCCTTTCTACTGTGACATCAGGTATCCATCTCTAACCCACAGTCTATCCATCTAATCTACGTTTCCAGACTCGTCCGATAATTCACCAGATTCCTCAATACCGTTTCAGGTGCTGGCAGCGATGTGAACCCAGGGTCCGCCCGAGAAAATTACCTTAGCGCCAGAGGCGGTTACTCCATATAAGCCGAAAAGCCCTGCTTGCCTTATCTCTTAAAAATCTTCTTAAAAAGGTCTTCTTAAAAAGGTAAAGATCGCTTCACGCGACACAGATTATCGACAGAGCGAGCATTCGCTGCAATCTTACCGAGTTCAGTTCAGCTAGTCATCTCGCTCTCACATATGGGCTTGCAACGAGGCTTTCAAAATCAATGGTCCTCTCATTCTAACCTGTGGCAAATTACACAAAACAATATATGTATGTATACGACTTTTGTATTGACGATTAAGTCAGGTTTGCGTTATGGATGTAGAATGCGAGCGTGTTCCATATTTAGTTCCGTTTTGAACAAGTGACAGAGCAGATTTTTTATTGTATAATTACAATTGATTTGTGACTTTTATTGCCTGATAATGGAGGAAATTGTCCCTTGTGGTAAGTTCTGTCTTAACTTGATTTCACTCGCTCAAGCAAATAAAACGGCATTTCTTAAAGCCACCGCAGATATGCGACTGCTGATAAGTATATGTTAAACTCTGTCTAGCAGTAGCATGCCTTCAGTATGCTTTATTAGATCTACGAAACAAGCAAAAAATTTCAAAGTGAAGATTGAAGTGTAATGAGGTACCACTCTTTTTTACTAAAAAAAAAACGTAAAAAACATAAAAAGGTATGTCGGGCTTACCCCATTCACCAACCCTTGGCACGCAACTGCTTTGCGCACTGCAGATCAGATACATATGGTCCATATCGATGATACAAGTGCACTGAGGTCTTGAGGGGCAATTCGTCTCTTCGAGGATGCTATCGGATGAGAGTTGATCCACGAGGTGGGCCGATCAACAAGTCGAATCGGACGTCGTGGCCCAAGCTGCATGGAACCGCTCGAGCCCCAAATATCAGGTTTCACTGAAGTAATTTAATCGATGTTCAGCATAGTAGTATATTATATATGATGTTGAATTAAAACTGATTTAGGTTGTTTTAATGAAGCGATCAACTTGAAAAGAGAGAGTGTCAATCGGAAGAATTTCGTTTCATGTCATATCTATCGCGAGTACACACAATTCTCCGATTAATCTGTGGCGCGGCGCAGCATCGTAAACGACCGTAGCAATCTTATAAATTATCGTTTATGACGTCATAAAGCGTTACCTGGCCGCATATAACGCCGCCGCTATCTCGCACCAACTACATCAAAAACCTATTTCAAACAATTAGCACCGCCAACGACCGCCTCCGAGGCTGTCAAATCGCGCCGACACGTACGGACATACGTGGCCGTATCGGCGGACTTTAATAAAAGCTACATCTTGGCCGTGGTATCCTCTCCGCTTGCTGCCATACTTTGAAGTTTAAATTATAGCCACAAGTTTATTATTACACTGTACTCTAAGTCTCTCTATACCTCTCTCTGGGAGCTAACGGGCCCATGATGAGGTGGCCACGATGACCCATATGTTCAGGGTCGGTCACACTTTAGGGTCAACACCCATCCGATGGCCTCCACGCATGGGGTGCGAACCTGGGTAGGACACTGGGTCAACCAGTCTCCCTGGGAATCAAACCTCTGGCGCTCCTGGACGGTCTGCGCACCGAGCGGCGCAAGCCAATCGATTGTGCTCTCCGACTAACAGTCGGGGGAGTCTGGGAACTGTATTGTTTCCTATAGAGCGGGGGTGGTTGCCTACCTTACGGCGACTGCTCTTGAAATGACCATTGGCCATCCGATCCCGGTTCAGAGTCGGGCAAAGGACGCCTTGGTCCGCGATAGATTCGGTGCACACCGTTTCACCGCTTCGTAAGGGAGAGGACCGCGCAAGCGACCTCGAACTCGGAACCAATCGAGAGACCGGAGAAATCTGGTCACAATTGGAAGTGAGGGCGCGAGTATCTCGAGCCCGCCGGGTTTATTCCTGGCTCACTCGCGGTAAGGCGTTGGACTCTCACGGGTTGTGACGTAGCTGGACGTAGAATGTACTGTCCAAAGTCTTCTACGTTCACTGCAGGGCGACAGAACGACTAATCGTTAAAACGTCCTGTGGTGACGGGCTCGCCCGTTGTAGTTGACACCGCAAGATATACCTCTCTCTGGGAGCTAACGGGCCTATGATGAGGTGGCCACGTTTCACCGCTTCGTAAGGGAGAGGACCGCGCAAGCGACCTCGAACTCGGAACCAATCGAGAGACCGGAGAAATCTGGTCACAATTGGAAGCAAGGGCGCGAGTGTCGGCCCGCCAGGTAACATTACTGGCTATCTCGCGGTAAAGGCGTTGGTCTCTTGCGGGTTGTGGCGTAGCTAGACGTCGGATTTGTAATGTCCAAAGTCTTCTACGCTCACTGCACGGTCGATAGAACGATGAATCGTTAAAACGTCCTGCGGTGACGGGTTCGCCCGTTGTGGTTGACATCTCAAAATATATACCTCTCTCTCTGTCTTTGGATGATAATGGATCTTATGCAGTTGGGCCACTATGACCCGCTGTGTCTATGGGTCAGCCCAACTCACGGGTCAACACCCATCCGGTAGCCTTCAAAGAGAAGTTCGAGTCCGGTATAGTTTGACTCGTGGTCTCCCTGAACTGAGTTTGCAGGTGGAGTAGTTTCCCCTGGGAGTCGTTCTTCGTGCGCATCTGGGCGGTTTGCTCACCGTAGCCAATTGCCTGTACACTCCGGCAGATACATCATAACCGTGGGATTCTGGAAACGATCCTAAATAATACAGTTCTAAATAAATAATAATGTCTGCGTGCCTGTAATAACGACAATCATTGGACAGAGACATTTAATATTTATCGAACCAAGAATACATAACTATGAGGAGCTAATGGGCCCAGTGCATTTGAGCCATTATGACCCATGTGTTAGGGTAGGCCGAACTCACAGGTCAACACCCATCTGGCAGCCTCCAAGCAGAAGTGCGAGCTCGGGTAGGACTCTGTGCCCGCGGGCCAGTTCCCCTGGGAATCGTAGTTGGGCCAGTTCCCCGGGTAATCGTCGTCGCCCATTATAGTTGACAGCTCTAGTTGTTTGGATTTTAAAATTAAGCGGAAGCGGAACCCCGGAAACGCTGGGTAACTTTGATCTAGTTGATAAATATCGAATCAGCACTCATTTAATATAATACAGATTGCAAAAATATGAATTCAGAACTTACATATCTTTGGTTCGTTTGGAGGAGTAGCATATCGGAATAGGCTATTTTATTCCGCATAAAGAACATTTTATTCCGGAATAGGACATTTTATTCCGGATTCCGCGACGCTTCGTTGTCATTATACATTCGATTGTCGCCCTTACAATTGGAGGCGGCGAAAAGAAGACCATGTGTGCTAGGGTCGTTTACGCTGTCGCATCCACGTTAAAAAATATAAGACAAGCCTATGACACCGTCAAGTAGTTGGACATAGGAATACGAGGTACTGCCCAGCGGCTGAAATCTGCGAGAAGGAAGAGGGAGAATTAGTTAGAGAGAAGTAGCTTTAATAAGGTACGATACAAAGTTTCATGGCAGTCATCACAACGTACTCGTACTTGTGAATTATTTTTTAAAATTTCAAACTACTACATTATACGTATGCCCTTTTCCAAAATGATTATTCTCTGTCTACGTAAACTATAAAATCGAAGACTATTGCCATAGTAGACAGAAGGAACAGTAGGTTAACTCGAGCCCGTCTTCGAAATAATTACCTACGCTGCGCCGAGCCACCTAAACAATTTATAGGTGGTGACTGGTGGCCCATCAGAGCCTAAATGCGATTTTTTATAGTTATTATGTACATTTATATATTTTTGGTTTATGGACCAAGAGCGGTTCCCAAAATTTTACTTCAACAGAATATATGATAATGTCTCGGCAGCGTACTTGAAATAATCACTTACGTACTTGAAATAATAAACGCTCGATATGGCTGCCTACTGACCACTTGGGTTATGTATTTGAAACACTTGGGTTATGTATTTGATAATGTTACATAAAATTTTAAGTAGTGACAGGATTAGGGGCTTTAGGAAATTATGGAGGGAATGGACCAAAAAGTGCTTAACAAAAATGCATGTTATGCCATTTTAATAAAACACAAAACGTAAAAAACATAATCTAAAAAATATTATCTCCGGTTTCGATATAGACGAATTTAAGCATCCATACACCGAGCAATACATTTAATATTGAATACCCCGCCCACCACCCGGGCAGTTCTAACGACTTGGGTCGTTTTATCTGCCCAGGATGTCATGCAACGACAACCTCACGCGTGCCGGAAGAGTAGCGCGTGAGGGGTGAGCGAACGGAGACCTTAGGAAGGATTCTCCGGGCTTCAGCCCCCGCCGGCACCCCGTAAACCGTTTATTTAACTTCAAAATGTTTACAATTACACCGAGCAATAATGTTTATACAATCGTGACATAATTATGTAAGTAATAAATGTGCGGGAGCGTCCCAAGCCGACCGTAAGTAACCCCGGGAGCACTAATGGAGCACCAGCGGCAACACAACAATGCGAAAGACTTTCGCATTGTTGTGTTGCCGCTGTAGGAGACGGTAAGAAGCCAGTTTGATCAGGTTCCAATACCACAGCAGGAAACACTTAGCAAACACTGTAAGAAGAGAAGAAAAAGGCGTGGAGTCACTCCTGGTCGCCACAGACCAGATAAGTGCCCTTTCATTATTTTATCATTTCATTTATTTAGTAATAAACATAATTTCAATTTGAAAAATAATAATTTACACATTTACAATCAAATATATATATATATATATATATATATATATATATATATATATATATATATATATATATATATATATATATATATATATATATATATATATATATATATATATATATATATATATATATATATATATATATATATATATATATATATATATATATATATATATATATATATATATATATATATATATATATATATATATATATATATATATATATATATATATATATATATATATATATATATATATATATATATATATATATATATATATATATATATATATATATATATATATATATATATATATATATATATATATATATATATATATATATATATATATATATATATATATATATATATATATATATATATATATATATATATATATATAAAATATATATATATATATATATATATATATATATATATATATATATATATATATATATATATATATATATATATATATATATATATATATATATATATATATATATATATATATATATATATATATATATATATATATATATTATATTATATATTATATTATATATTATATTATATTTATTATAATAATTAATTATATTAATAAGTTTATTTTTTTTTTAAATAAAGATTCTCAAAATATTTTAAATTTAAAAAATGAATTTTTAAATATTACAAAATTTTATAATAATAATAATTTTTTAATATTATTATTTTTAATTATTTATTTATTTATTGTTTTATTAATTTTAATAAAAATTTCTAATATTAATATAGGAACATTACGGTTTAAAAAATAATTTACAAATGATAAATAAATTTAAAATATTTTATAAATTAAACCCAATTTTAAATATTATATATAAAAGTTTAATTAATTTACCTACTCCTCCAAATATTTCTTATTTATGAAATTTTGGATCATTATTAAGATTATGTTAATTAATTCAAATTTTTTCAGGATTATTTCTTTCTTTTCATTATATAGCTAATATTAATTATACTTTCAATAATATTGATCATATTTATCGAAATGTTAACTATGGATGATTAATTAAATTAATTCATAGTAACACAGCTTCTTTTTTTTTATTTGTATTTATATACATATTGGAAAAAATATATATTATGGTTCATATCAATTAAATATATATATATAATAGGTACAAAATTGCGACAAAAATAACGGTAAATTTATTTGATCTTTCATTTATTCAAAGCGAAAACTGATGTGCCATGAAACCAACTACAGTATTATATTTGTGTAAATTTTAATTGTGTTTGTGAACCCAATCCAACCATTGCAATGTTACAAACATGATTTGATTTTAAATAAATAATTTGATATTCAATTCCGTCAATGATTTTTTTAAATCAATCAAACAAGATACTCTTTCCATTTATTTTTTTAAATATAAAAGATTACATGGGCTCTTTGTTTTTTTTTTCTTTTTCAAATATTCCAGATTGTTTATAAGTTAGGATTTTTTTTTCTTTAGACAAACAAGTCAAAAAAAAAATATTATATATTTTTTTATTTGTGAATCTATAAATTAATTCGGTGTCCTTAATACGAAAACGATACTAAACTTGGCATGGTAGCTTAACTCATCTAGGTATCAAGATTTGGATAAAGCCCCCAAAATTAAAAATTGCATCAAAAATCTTGTGGCTCCCCATTTTTTAAATTTATCGTTATGTCATAAGGACCAATCCTACCAAATGAAATCTTTGGTCCACAAAACGCCGTATAATATCTCATACAACGGCAACTAAAAGGTGAAGCTGCGTTAAAAAAGCAATTAAATCTGAGGAAGGAAAACCATTCTTCTGCTCTCCGTTACCTTAATTCCTAACTCACATGTTTTTAACACTGGTTTAGTTTGTTTAATATTTATTTTATTATGTATACCTGTGAACTATGTCAAGGTAACTCCTGGCTGGGGTGGTACGACCTAATCTAATCTAATCTAATCCACCCAGCCACCGCCTGGTGGCTCTGACGAATGTAGAGATGGATTGTACCGTCCTAAGCGTCTGAGCTGTGGGACGCTGAAGTTGGTCTCGAGCGAGGACAAGACCTCTGTAATCGTCACTTTTAATTTATTTACCGTTCACGAGTACGGTTCTTTGATAAAGGCCTTTTCAAATTTAAGTTAAGAAATATTCCTCAAATATGTTTTTTTTATATATAGGTAATACTTTTAGTTATTACCGGCATCTTCTTCTTATAGTGACTCTTCTACAAGAGGTTGGCTGTAAGTTCTGTGAATGTTTCCCTGTCTTGGGCCAAGCGAAATATTTCTTCTACGTTTGAGATATTTGTCGAGTCTCGGATATTGCAGAGCCAAGACTTTTTCTTCTTCCAACCCGTCCTTTATCGCAAACTTTCCCCAAAATAATGAGCTGAAGTAGTTGGTATCGCTCATGTCTCAAGACGTGGCCCACGTACGCCACTTTCCTTTGCTTGACTATGGGTACAAGTTCGCGTACTCTACCGATAAGTTGGAGTACTCTTACATTGGGAACTCTCTCAATCCAGCTAATGCGGAGAATTCTACGGTAGCACCACGTCTCAAATGCTTCGAGACGATTCTGGGTGTCAGCTTTCAGGGTCCTAGCTTGGCTACCATAAAACACCACAGGCCACACATAGCATGTTAGATTTCCGGCCGTTACCTTTTCCATTTTCTTAAACGATGCTCGGGCGATTTCAATCCGGGTACGAATTTCTTGTTCGCAGTCCCATTCTTCGTTTACATACGCACCGAGGTATTCGTATTGCCGGACTCGCTCCAAATTCGAACCTGACAGTATGATTCCGGTATAAATGTAGACAGATTCCGGTATAAACATGACAGTTTGATTCCGGTATGATGATTACCGGTATACATGTTGAAATTCCACACATTTAGGGAGAGATCCAACTGCAACCATCGCATGACAACATCTGATTCCTTCGAGATGAAATAAATAACATGAAAAAGTTTATAATACATTGCTACTACTCATATCGAATAAGAATGTAAATAACAAAATCATTATTAGCGAATTGGTAAAGTTATTCTTATATGACAGTTAGTATTCTAAGTGTCATTCTATTTGTATACTGCCTTTGTTTTACTGTAATGTTGATTAATAATAAGCGAATAATAAACAAATAAATAAAATAAATAAAGGATCAAGTAACTTTTCCTAAAGCAATGGTCGCTTTAATCGATCTATTTTTTCTTTTTCTGTCGGCAAATGGCGATTCGTCGTTCTTTTGTTTCTGCCAAAGCGCGGCGGCTTGGGCAATTTAATTGATTCCGCTTATGGACCCCCAAAGACGGCATAACAACAGAACTGGAGACCTTAACATTGCGCACGGCCCGACTCGCCAATTTTAATGGCCTGCCCATTGGTCCTTTTAATTTTATTACCCTCCACTGCGTGCGAACAGAGACAATATGAATTCCAACAGGAGCTGGAATCACGATATAAAAACAAAATATATGATTGTCACGCGTGATGAAATGAATGGTAAAAGATTACGAGAGAATATAACGAAGAAAATAAATATTAAATGAATTAAAAAAACGGTAATTAATAGGTATCCATAGTTAAAATATACATATCTATAATTAAAAAATTGCTTGTGACACTCCTAAATTTTTCGGGTAAGCAGACAAGGCCCAAACAAGGCATTTCGCGTAACGTCACCTATCGGAAATCCAGGGAAAAGCTTCGAAATCACGTGTCAGCGTCTAAGCGAAGACACCAACCATAGCCGCAGCTGAATAGTGTCATAGGTTTGCAGGTAACAGGTAGCGCTAGCCGCCCGCAACTTTACGCTGAGATGATACAATTATAACAGATAAAATATGGCGAACTTTAAATATTATTTACGTCGCTTCTATACGAGATATTCCAACCAAAATTTCACAATGGGATTTCGGTTGAATAAGGAATCAATGTGATTTCGGTTGAATAAGGAATCTAGCTGTAATATTTCGAGATTGATGACGAGATTGTATATGACTGTAGTATGACTAGCGCGCCCTCTGGTGGACCGGTTTTAACTACAAGACATCATTTTGGCATACAGACATCATTTGGTCATGACCAAATGATGGCGAATTTCAGCTCCAATACAGACACACACACATACTCACAGACAGTCTTCACTCCGAAAACGGTCGTAATCGTCTCTGGGGGGAGGGGAGGGGGGGGGGGGGGGTAAAAATGTATAATGTCCGTCCGTCTTCATGAAAAAAATGCGTGTATTATGAATAATTTCCCTCCGCCGGGGCCGGGAAATAAAAGATACATGAATTTCTCCACATTAACAAAATATTGATTTGAATTTTTATCTCAATTCGTAAAGTATCAATAATACTCGTAATATAATTGCTCATTGCAAAACAACACGTAAACAACACGTACAATATGTGGCTACATTCCTTGTCACAAATTCGATCTACAATTGTGAAGCTGGTTGCCGGGACAACTAGAGCTGTCAACTACAACGGGCCAACTCGTCACCTCAGGAAGTTTTAACGATATTAGATCGTTCAATCTCCCGTGAGGTGAGCGTAGAAGACTTGGGGCGAAAACAGTCCACTGTCTAGTTACGTCACTCGCCGTTGAGAAGCCAACGCCTTACCGCGAGATAACCAGGTTGATCAACCAGCAGGCCGACACTCACGCCTTACTTCTATTTGCAATCAGATTACTCCGGTCTCCCGACTGGTTACAGGTTCGAGGTCGCTTTCACGGTCCTCTCCCTTACGTAGCGGTGATACGGTATTTACATAATCTATCGCGGACTACGGCATCCCTTGCCCGGCTCTTCACCCGGTATCGGGTAGCCGAATGGTCGTTTCAAGAGCAGTTGCCGTAAGCTTAACAACTCCCCCTGCTCTATAGGAAACAATAATGTTTCCAGACTCCCCCGACTGTCAGTCGGAATGCACAATCGATTGGCTGACGCCACACGGTGCGCAAACCGTCCAAGAGCGCCCGAAGGTTAACTTCTAGGGGTCTGGTAAATCACCGTGATTACAGTTCTATTTTTAACTTGTTCGGAAAAAAAACAGTCACTTTGCCTCCAGCGAGGATTTCAGTTTAACTTTTCTCACTGAAATTTTCTACTAAACTTAAAAAACTATTTTTAAGATTTCACTTGATTTCAATTTGTTTTTATCGAGCCCATCTAAGATCGTCTAACATTGTAGCATCAGGTTAATTTCTAACAAAAACTGCTACGAAAATTCAATATTGGCCTAAATACAAAACGCCGCCTAAATACGAACAATAGACGTATTATTCCGCAAAAATATGAATAGTTTACGAGCACCGCATGAAATCTTCATAAAAAAATCTATAGAATTGGACAAAGGGGCTTATTATTTGCCGGCCTGTACATTATGAGCCATTTTCGTCTGCCCATTGAGTGCGCCCGATGTACCTACTTAACTTCCTTTCACTGTGGAAATATCAAACAAAAGGCCCTTATTACCAGAGCGAGTGTGTGTACCGTGCGGTTTCATATTTCATATGCCCATACTTCAGGCGCGTTCTATGGCTTCCTCGTAATTATTCTCGTTTAGTGCGTTAAATGAGGAAAAAATAAGAAATTAAAAAATATAAAATGTTTTATTTAAACGAGTGGAAATAGCATTGCAAATTCTTTGACTTAAACAATGTGTTATCATTCTGTAACAAAGACAACGCGCTGAAATCGACTCGGTGAGCGAGATTTGTGTAAATGGAAAAATTGACGAATATACCAAAACTGTTAAGAACTTCTAATAGATCAACATCTTTCTTGGCAAAATCAAGTAAACTAAGTAAGTCGTCGCATTTTCCATGGTTTTTATAGTCTCCGGCAGCTTCAGCGATTTCTCCCCATGTCACATAAAGAAATGATTGTGTCCACACTATTAACGCCTATACTTGACTACGGTGATGTGTGTTATATAGATGCCATTGAGGCTAATTTGAATAAGCTGGAGCGTCTGCAAAATATCTTCCTCAGGTATGTCTTTAACTTGCGAAAGTTCGACCACGTTAGCTGCTTTCGTGAGCAACTTCATTGGCTTCCTATTCGCGATCGAAGAAATTTGCATACGTTGTCGCTGCTCTACAACATACTCAATAACCCCACTTCACCCTCCTATCTCAAGAAGAATTTCCTCCCTTTGGGAGCTCACGGTCTTTCACTTCGATCAAGCCGGGATAACACACTCGCCATTCCGATACATCATTCTTCTGTTTACACGCACTCTTTTACGGTCCATTCTGCTCGTTTATAGAATCAGCTCCCTCACTCTATCAGACATGCACCTTCGTTGCACACTTTCAAAAAGTTGTTGAAGAAACATTTATTTTTACAGAGCCACTAACCAAATACCTCACCTTGTCCTCTCCTTTATCCTTCCCTGGGCTACTTTAGCATAAGTTATTGACATATATTCGTATAAGTTTATTTTTAATGTAACTGAACTAAGTACTTCTGTGTGTATTGTACGGTGACAATTAAAAATTAGTTTATCAAATGGTTGACTGTAAGATATGTTTATAGCTATAAGTCCGCCATTTATGCATAAATTCATTAACCCCTCCTATCGCGGGGTAAAAATTTAGTCGTCACTTCTGCCCGGGACAGTTTTGCGCGTGAAGTCGATGGCCTTGAGAAAAACGACCATAACTTTTAAACTACTATATGGATCGTAAAAAGAATAACTGTAAAATGATCGCATTGAAATTTGACATTTATAATATTATAACCTTATCTCGTCAAACAATTAAGATAATAATGAATAAATATTTAAAAAGTTGGCATTTTACGCAGCGCGGAGCGCCCTAACCAATATTGGTTAGATACAATTTTAGCATTTGTAAGCGTCTAACCAAAAATGGTTAACTCAAATAGGAAGGGTTAAGTAATGTTGTTATAGCATAAAAAAGGTATTCTATTTTATTCTATAAATTTTGTTACGAATTTCTAGTATGGAGGGGAGGAATGTAATAAAAATCAACGCAACAAAAATCAGAAAAATTATGGAAAATGTAATAATAATAAAAAAACAAATTTACAAATATATTCTCTTGTATGGCATGTATTTATTATAAGGCATGCCCGCCTTTTCGTCATTGAATAAAATCGTTCATTACTCTTACCTCAACGTACCACAAATGCATCCGCAGACGAAAAGATGAGGTGTATTATAGTATGTAGTAATTTTGTGTATTTATTAAATAAGATATATATTGGTAGTGATTGGGCATTGTTTATGTTGAATGACGATGTGTATGTGTCGTATGGCTTGTCGAATGGTAATTTAAAATTATATTTTTTTACTTTTATTTTAATATAGAGTAGAAAATACAAAAAAAATACGTTATGGAAAACCATGAATAGATTTTACTGAATAAATATTTTGTAAACAGTACTAAATTGTAAATAACAAAATAACTTGAGCTATCCCCAACAACAAACAGTGTTACAAATAGCTAAGGAGTGGGCGAGGTGGGTGGGGGTTCAGTGTATAATATTATATATGCACAATATCGTGTCTCTTAGTTTTTATAATTTATACACATTTATTTTGTCATGGTTGTCCTTATTTAATTAAATGAAACAAAGCACACAATGTATATATATATATGTATAGTTGATTCGGCTTTTTCGTTCTCTTTGCGAGCGCCATCTCGTGGTAAATTTCGTCGACAGTGATGTCCGCATTGTCGACGACAGCGCCAGACTTGTGATATCATTAATCTTGCAACTATCTACCCGGGCTGTGGCGGACAAGTCGTCCCACATCGTCGTGGTCATTTTTGAAAGCCCTCGCGAAGCCACGATGAAACGTCTGAGTCATCGCGTCCAAGCAAGTTACCAAGCCAGATAAGTAAAACTTTTATCAGTAAACCTTATTCATATTCTAAACTAGAGTTCGATATTCTAATCAAAAGTTCTAAACTAGAATAGATATTTAGTCGAAATCTCAAATAAGTTGTGACATCGATTTTGATGAAATGAAAATGATACCATATTTTTTTTGGTATCTCCAGATTGTGCCCCAGGGTTGAAGAATAGTGAGTATCCCTCGTTATCAGCCATATAAGCCATATATCACCTATATATATCAGCCTTGTTACTAGTGCCAGCGTGAAATTACACAATTGAACGATGTTAATGTCACTGTGACAATATTGTCTCAAAATAGTTAACGTTCTGAAACTACACAGATAACAGATAAGCTGTTTGGTGGCGAATGCACTGTATCCCATACTCGGGCTAAAGCTAAACTCGACTCTAGCAGCTAGCCCGCAACCACACCGCGGCTCCTGTTATGTTTGCTTATAAGTAATTATTTAACGATGGCAAATTTTCGTTGCAAACACTTATAATATGTGTGTCTAAGTCAATTTGTTGCTTTTTCAATTTTTGACGTGACAACGTCTTACAATTCGATGGAGCCGGCGCACGCACGAAAAAACATGACTCATGCGGCGTTACCTCGCTACAAGGCGTTTCATTTATTATATTTATTATTCACTATAAATGCTGCCATCTACCGGTTGCGACAAGAATTATTTACTAACCTCAGTCTAAAATAGTACGAATGAAAATCACTAGATTGATTTAAATTCTACGGAATGTTATTACTGAACGGACAATTTTCTTGTGGGTACAACGAAGTGCAACGAAGTAAGCAACTTTTATTTTTAAAAAAAAGTATGAAAAGCTATTACTATCTATGTGCTTTAATGAAAAGAATTAAACCGAGTGCATCCCATGCTGCACAATATGTAAATAGTTCAATTCAATCATGCTTAATAAAGTAGTGCTTTTTGTCTTATTATCTTAATAAAGTAGTGAACTTACCTTCCCTGGGCATCCTTAGTATAAGTTACTGACATATATTTGTATAAGTTTATTTTAAATTAACCTTTACTACTTCTTTGTGTATTGTACTGTGAAAATTAGGAATTATTTTATCAAATGGTTGACTGTAAGATATCGCTATAGTGATAAGTCCGCCATTTGTTCATAAATTGTCTTTTTTATAAAACCGGTCTAATGCTCATTAAGTTATGTTTTATAGCACAATAAAGTTATTATATTTTATTCTATTCTAACTTAGTATTTATTTTGGATTCATTGTATTACTTTCATAAAATCATAAATTAAGGTCAGCTAATCTGTAACACGACATCCATTGACTGTTAGGCGGTACGAAGTTCGCCGGGTCAGCTAGTCATCAATATATAACCTGAACCTCGTCGAATGTTCGATTAGCGAGCGTTCTTTTTGCAAAAAAAAGAAACACATTTGCTGCCATCCGTTTGAGGGAATCGTTGACCTGAAAGTATGAAGTGATTGATTGTACCACTTCACCTACTGGTCTCGCACATGGCGGCCGCGTCTTCAATGGAAAATCGAGACGTTTTCCCGATTTCCCCGAAAGATGTCACTCTCGCGATCCATTTATCTCTACAGAGACGCGACCACTCCGAAGCGGCCATTTTACTTTTGTCACAACGCTGAATTTATGACACTAATGCAACTTGAATGCGTTTGCGGATGGCTGGCTAATTCCGGAGCCTGCATTAGCTTGCTTTGTTTTCGTGAATTCACTCTTTTGGGTTACGATAATTACTTTTGCGACTATTTTGCGGCGATGTATGGAGTATTTATTTATTTATTTACTAGTTACCTACATACATATTCAAATGCAAGAGCACAAAATAAAATAAATCTACAATCCAGAAAATACCGTTATATGTGTGAGAGTGGCCACCCTTCACTAGACTCCAATTGATTGTGAGCGAAGGGTGGTTCTCATCAGGAAGTTTTCTCCGTTATTGAAAGTCGTTGTAGTTGAAGTTGAAGTATTTATTCAGAAGGTCTGTAGTAGGTTGCCAGTCTGTAACGCCTTGATTGATATTTCGCCGTTGTATAGGTAGTGTGGGCGCGAGGTGAAGCCGTAGTTGTGTATCCGAAGTGTGAAGCGCCGCGATCGATTCGAAGATAATGATAGTCGCGTATACTATGCGTGATTCGTTGACTCGAAGTGAAGTGTAGAGCGCGAGTACTTGTTAATGTGCGGATACTGTCCTCCAGGGAATGATATCGATCGATCGAAATGTACTGCAATTTATATGGTATGCAGTGACGGAATAGTTATAAGTGGGGTGAGAAATAAGCGTGTTAACTCGTATCGATCAGGAGAAATGACATTAGTCATCGTTTGACTGTGCATAGAATGCCGAATTTAGTTGGAAATCAATTGCAGCTGGCTAGTGTATATTCGAGCGAATTTGCGGTTTCGATTCTGTAGAAATTACTTTTTTGTAGTGGGTATGTTGGACTGAGGCTCCAACATATGTTTCTAAATTTAGACATACATATGTCTGAGCCCAGGTTGAATAGTGCATATATTATACTTAAACGTTTATTTTTCTAATGTGCTAAGTAAAGTGCAAGCGAGCCCGACTTGCTAAGCACTCCTGTGAAAAGGCTAGCCAACTTCCTTAGGCTAGCCAAAGTCATATTCGAGTGCCACGGTAGCGTCTAAATCAGAGTCTAATCACGATCAATAAAATAATCTAATCAAATAATTTAGAGTCTAAATCAAGACCACCGTAAGTTTTTATTGTTTTTAAAGACATTATTAATTATCACCAAATTGTGTTTTATTTTGAATTTGTAGTAAATTTGTTTTGTAAAATTTTAATTTTTGTGATATTGTTTAAGGATATTTCTTTTACAATTTACTGTAAATTAATAGCCTACTAAATCTTTGCTATTACTTTTAGTAACTTTTCGATCAGTGTGTAGGTAAATATATATTTTTTAAATGGTTAATTGATTTCAATAACTTTAATTGTAATAATTTTTATATTAATACGTTTTAATGAGTTGTCAGTTAAATGGCACGTAGGCAGTAATTAATTGAGCATGCGGAGTATATTGAATAGAGTATTACAGTCTTATTAGAAATGATGAGAAAATGTTGGTAATAATTATTATCAAATACCTTTTAAGATTATTTGAAATATTATTTTCTACTAAAATTTTAGTTTAATTGATTTTATTCTTCACGGTATTCTTCAACGTATTTTTTATTTAGCATTAGGCAGTACTTAGTTATACGAATCTGAGCCTGCCTTAGTGCGGAAGTCTCGTGCGATCCAGTTAGGTTAGGTTTAATTAATCTGTAACTGTTGTTATGATTTTTGTAAAATCAAGAATTTGAATTTGAATTAATATATTTGTTAGATTTTGTTTGTGAACCGTACCTATTAGCTAAATAAAAGGGTTAAAGCTTTGAAATACCCTTTTAATGGCGAGCCTAAATGCATAGTGCAAACCATTGCGTTTTATACTGTGTAAACGCCATTAAAAACATTTCACTCTGTTGTAGTCTCGGGCGAGAAGTTGAGGAATCTCAGGAAGCAATGGTACTAAGTTTTCGATAGACCACATCGCAAGGAAATTGATCCAAAAACCGTCTATCATTCGTTAGCTATGTAGTTTGAAGTATCGTCATATCCGCCATTTATTTTTCGTTCTGAATCTAAAGTGTTTGGACGCCGTCTTTAAAGTCTCATCTCCTTAATAAATTTTAATAATAATAAATAATAAACTCTTTATACGTCTTAAAAATGAAAATATATAAAGGGGACTTATAATATTGGCAATATCTTGCAACTAACATAATCACAGTGCGGTAGTACATGCGCGCGATGTGGAAATAAAAATTAATAAAAAGATAAGTTTGTCTGCATAAAATACAAACTGCTATATTTAAATCGGCATTGGAGATGAAATTGGGAAGAGGAGAAGAGACAGAAAGGGAATAATTAGTTACTTCTTAGAAAAGTAATATATTTAATACTTTTTGAGGTGAGTCTTAAATAATTCCAAGGCGAATTTCGAATATTTGCTGGAAGATCCTTTCAGATTCTTGCACCATGGACACAGAAAGAATAGGAGTACAAATCAGTATTATAACAAAAAAAATTGAGTAAATTGTTAGAGGCTGACTGAAATACGAGACGGTGGGAGCTTGATTCTTAAAAGCTCGTTACGAAACCTATTTCATAATTGCTTAGTAGGAAGATAATTCTTTCACGGAATTATCCTGTCGTCTCAACTTTACATTACACCCACCGGCGATATCTCCATTTCCTATTTTGCTGAAACTTAGCGAGCGAGACGTCGTTCTCTCGAGTGAGCCATTTATCTCTCGGCGCTGTCGTGAAGAGTCCAAAGCCGCGGCTGGTGCTGAATGTCACTTTTGTCGCCCCGCTTGAGCGATGGTCCGCTTGCAGGCTGAATGCATCCGCCCGCGATGATTAATCCCGCTCCATTGTCCTCCTCCTCCTCGATCCTGGCGGGAATCGCAGACGCCCATTCAGCGACGCGGCCTTCCCCGCAGCCGCTAACGGCCAAGCATTCATTTAGCTAGAGAGCGGCCATTCGAGGAACGCAATTATGCGACGAGATTGCCGCGAATACGTTAGACGAATCAAGCGATGATTTCTAAATGAGCGACGTCGGAGAGAGAAATGCCCCGGCCACGGCGGAACTAAACCAGAGCATTATAATAATGTTATTATACTGTTCCGTGTCTAAGTAAATAACTAAAACTAAAATCATATAATACCGTCCTAGACAATCACATCCATGTTGAAATAAATGGAATACTTTAAACAGATATTTAGAATTAGTATATCATTCTTAGTAATTCTATATGAAACAATATTTGGGCGTGCGTTTTAAAATAACATCTTTGTATTACTAACAGTGAACGCAAGCGCTGGTTTCCTAAAAAAGCGGTGCCGTTATCTAGCGGCCGTGATAGGACGGCCGTCTCGGTTGACCAGAGCTGTGGTTTCTTAGGAAGTGGTACGACCGTATTATATCGTCGTCACACAGTACTCACTCGTAGTGAGTCGTGCAGTGGTGTAAACATAGCACTAATAGTATATTTGGAAGATGAGGAGTCGGAAGACGTACACAAACGTTTCCAGTCATAGTTTTTAACTGAATGCTCACTGCTATCCACGAAAAAACGTCCCACAACAGTTAATCACCGCTATGACGGCCGTCATGAAACTGACGGCACCGCTATTTGACGTTACGGTGTCACTCGACGCTCTCTAGAAAACCAACGCCGATGGTTTTTATAGACGTTTTGGTGACGTCACCCAACGCTATATTACAGCCGCTAGATAACGGCACCGTTTTCTTAGGCAACCAAAGCTTTACCGACACACGCAGGGACTGTACGATAGACATTTTGGAGAGGACTTCACAGCAGCGACACAACTGCAGTATTGGATACAACCTGGCGAACTAAGTAAAGCAGGCACGCGACTTGGGCGGCGCCGCGCCGCTCACCCCTGCGGAAACGACGCCATCTCGTGCTGTCTCTCTCGCACGTATAAAAGGGGCTTCCTAAAAGATCAAGCATACTTGTCAAGCATCGAGTGACGATCTGGGAGGGGATCGTAAACCGTAGGAAACATACAAATATTTGCGTATTCGAAGATCTCAAAAAAAGCATATTCGAAGATCGCACAATTCCACACATAAATAAATACACATAATTCCACATAATTCCACACCAACAAATAAATCATAATTGTTAAATATGAATTGTATTATAAATTACAAAGAACATAAACCTAAAATATCTAATAATTCCTCAGAGCCTTAAATGTGGCGAAAGAGGGTAGGGTCGTCCCGACCGATGTTCACATTTTGCGGGGTTGCCATAAGCGGGTGGGTAGTCAAGTGCTTAAAGTGACCGAAGCCATTCGGAGGCGGCGATACGCAAATGAAAATTGAGTGGGTCCAGTCTGACCCCGAGGTATTAGTTTTGATGGCCTCCGGCCACTTTGTGACCCACTTCGATAAGAAAGTACATGGGAATACTGTGTTAAAATTTAATATGTAATGTTACGGCGGCCGCAACGGAGCGCGCCGATTACTAATAATTATTATCGTCGTAAGGGTGATTTCCATCAACGCAGCAGTGGAAATATGTTAACGGCGTCTTGCACCGGGCTCGATAAAGATAGATAACCGTGTTTACAGAGTCTAATCTAACCTCGAAAATTGTCAGCTAGCGTTTGACAGCTCGCTAACAACTGGTTAGTGACGCTAACCGGGCACCAGGGCTCGGTTAGGAAATATAACTGCAGCTAGCTTAACAGAGCATGGTGCAAGTAGTTTCGAGTATTTAACTGTGGCTAGACTCTTTAAACACGAGTATCTATCTTAACCGAGCTTGGTGCAAGTCACCCTGAATGTGTTTAACTAACCTTGGTAAAAATTTCGTCTTATGTAGGCTTGCACAAAACTTTCCTTGGCACACCCCAGCCGGTAGTTTTATATTGTTTTGCGCCAATGAGAGTACGTCTCGAGCGGTATCTTGGCTAACTGGACCGGAGGATATTACCGATGGGGACCACTAAGTGCGACTTGCACCGACCAGCCTGCTGTCATCTGCTATTCGCAGTTCGCTAGGCATGATTAACCATTTAAAAGGCAGTAAAATTTGATGGCTTGCACCGATAATATTCGGGTTGCAGATATTTAACCACGGTTATTTAGGTTGAATGCCTCAAAAGTATCTTTTGAACTTTGAAATTACATTCCCGCCGACTTTCATCCAATCAAAGAGGAGCAGTTGAAATTGTTGCATTAATGTCTCAAAAACGCCGCTACGTATGCTTCTGGATTTTTTGAGTTTTTCCTTTGTTAATTTTTTTGTTGCGTTAGTTTTCTGTTATTTTGACTATTTAGCTACGAATTATTCTACTGGAGAACAGATTTTGATTATAATATTAACGATTATCACTTTCACCTGATAAACCATGACATCAACCGCTAGTAACGGCTTCTCTGGGTCGTAAGGTCAACAATAAGAAACAGTCGCAGCAAATTCCAATCCGCGTTCCCCAGAGGCATTCCAGAAATAATAACACATTTGCCAACCTATTACATGCAAATAATTTATCGTATAATAAACCTATAAGTAGGATGTGTCGCGCGTTCGATATGAACTGCCAAAGAAACGACATATTCAATGATACCTTTGCGAACATCAAAAAGTCCATACACTCTAAAACATTAGTGTAATGTAAAAATAAAAATATATATAATATGTAAAAATCAAAATATATGTAGATATGTATATGTATATGTGGATATGTGTGTATATAAAATCGAAGACTATCGCGGTTGTTTGACATTATAAATAGGATAGAAAACGAATTTACCGCGTGAAATTTGTAGGACCCGACGTTTCGGTGACGTTGCAGCCGCCGTTGTCTAGGGTAGACTGAAGAGCTGTCAGTCCGTTGTTTTGCGGGTAGGCCGCAAACCGCTGCCGCCACTGCGTAGGTTATAACGGTGGTGGGGGGCCGGGCTCGGAGCGCGGGAATTTTTAAAATCCGTCTTGCACACAACACTCACTGTATCCTGTTTTACGTCTTTGCGTTCGGCGTTCGGCGGCGGGAAGATTTTAAGAAGAGGGTTCCACGTAGAAGAGAGTTTGTAGCCGTCATCTCTATTGAAGTTCGGAGTTCTTCTTATTTCAATGGCTTCCCGGATCATGCGAGGAAAGTAGAATTGTTCCTTGGATAGAACAATGGGATTTTGAAACTGCATCCAGTGGTTACTTCCGCTATCCAATATATGTTCGCAGATCGCCGATTTTTCTCGCTGAACGTTTTTAACAGCTTTGATGTGTTCTGTCAGTCGCGTGGCTATGGGCCGTTTCGTTTGTCCAACGTAGGCTAGACCGCAGCTGCATTCGACTTTATACACACCCTTACCTAAAATCATAAGGATAATGCACCATTGAGACCGATTGTGAGCCAAATCGACAGCCCCACATATCCTCTGTCAAAACACTTGGCTGGTGTCCTCCAACCGCTTACGGGCAAAACGACGTCTTACGTGAAAGACTCGCGACATTTCGTAAGCATTATTAGAAGCTTAAAACTGGCCGAAGACGAAATAATGGTGAGCTTTGACGTCGAATCTTTATTTACGAATTTGCCCATTTCGGAGTGTCTTACGGTGGTGAGAGATAAACTAAGGTCTGAGGACCTCCCTATTAGCTACGCCGACATGCTTCAACATTGCCTGACATCCTGCTACTTTCTATGGAACGGCGATTATTACAAACAAATCGACGGAAGTAGCAATGGGATGCCCCGTATCGGCCGATAGTTAGTGACCTATATATGGAATATTTTGAGGAATTAGCCATAAAAACCTCCAAAATTAACCCATTCTCTGGCTTCGCTACGTGGATGATACCTTCTGCATCCTGAAAGGCAACATTCAAACGGTGAAAGAATTCCTGGGTCATCTAAACTCCATACACCCAAAAAATCAGTTTCACCTATGAAGTAGAGAAGGACGGCTCCTTACCATTTTTGGATGTCAAAGTGACGAGGAGAAGTGACAATACTCTCGGACATACGGTATATCGGAAGCCCACACATACGGACAGATATTTGCATGCAAGCTCACACCATCATCCCTACCATCTACGTTCAGTGAAAAACGTCGCTCGTGAATCGAGCACGCGATCTATGCGACACTGAGCATTTTCCGAAGGAGATGGAACATGTCAATGATGTCCTTAGGAAAAATGGATACGGAAAATATCACGAGACACGCACACGATCTAATACGGACGAAACTCAAAAACCGAGCAGATCAAGAGCATTCTTACCATACGTCAAGGGCGTGACTGATCGAATAAGTAAGATGCTAAACAGATTCGATATACAAACGATCTTCAAACCGACCCAAAATATAGCTCGATTTTTGAGGCCTGTAAAGGATGTAATACCACTGCAAACCCCGGGTGTGTATAAAGTCGAATGCAGCTGCGGTCTAGCCTACGTTGGACAAACGAAACGGCCCATAGCCACGCGACTGACAGAACACATCAAAGCTGTTAAAAACGTTCAGCGAGAAAAATCGGCGATCTGCGAACATATATTGGATAGCGGAAGTAACCACTGGATGCAGTTTCAAAATCCCATTGTTCTATCCAAGGAACAATTCTACTTTCCTCGCATGATCGGGGAAGCCATTGAAATAAGAAGAACTCCGAACTTCAATAGAGATGACGGCTACAAACTCTCTTCTACTTGGAATCCTCTTCTTAAAATGTTCCCGCCGCCGAACGCCGAACGCAAAGACGTAAAACAGGATACAGTGAGTGTTGTGTGCAAGACGGATTTTAAAAATTCCCGCGCTCCGAGCCCGGCCCCCCACCACCGTTATAACCTACGCAGTGGCGGCAGCGGTTTGCGGCCTACCCGCAAAACAACGGACTGACAGCTCTTCAGTCTACCCTAGACAACGGCGGCTGCAACGTCACCGAAACGTCGGGTCCTACAAATTTCACGCGGTAAATTCGTTTTCTATCCTATTTATAATGTGTGTATATATTTATGTATGTATGTGTGTATGTATATGTATATGTGTATGTATATATATATATATATATATATATATATATATATATATATATATATATATATATATATATATATATATATATATATATATATATATATATATATATATATATATATATATATATATATATATATATATATATATATATATATATATATATATATATATATATATATATATATATATATATATATATATATATATATATATATATATGTATATGCATGTATATATATATATATATATATATATATATATATATATATATATATATATATATATATATATATATATATATATATATATATATATATATATATATATATATATATATATATATATATAATATCTAGATTAGAGCCTTATTAACGGATGCATTGTAACAATATTATAGGATAGTAGGTTAGAGCATATTATGTAAGGCACTATGTTATTAATGAAATGTACCACCTACTATCTGTTTCGTTACAAATAAATAAATAAATAAATAAATAACAACTAGGGTTGTCAACTACAACGGGCGAGTTCGTCAACTCAGGAAGTTTCATCGTTAGTGATCGTTCTATCTCCCGTGATAATACAAATCTACCGTATAGCCTTCAACGCCTACCGTTCAGCCTACCGTCAACGCCTTACGGCGAGGCACCGGGTAAGATACCCAGCGCGGGCTGCCTTATTACCCTTGTCTACCAGTTTTGAAAGGATATCTCCATCTGGAATTAATCATGGTATATTCAGCGGTGATTTATTTAGAATCTATCGCGGACCAATGGCATCTTTTGCCCGGCTCTGAATTCAGGAGCAGGTAGTCATTTGGTCATTTCAAGAGTGGTTGGTCAACATCTACCCCCGCTGCTTAGGAGACAGAATATTTCCATAGTCGCCAGACTCCTTCAGCAATTAGTCAGAGTGCACAACCGATTAGCGTCGCCGAACAGTGCACAAACCGTCCAATAGCGCCGGGAGGCAATCCCACCAGGATAAACGGATCCACCAGCCGCAGTCTTTCACACGAGGAGGCTTCGGAATAGGAGCAGAATCGTGAGTTGGACCGATCCGATAACAAAATGGATCTTATGGCCCAATCTGCACGAAACCATTCTTTACCTCACATCAATAACAATATAAAACGATAGCCGTATGGATAACAAGATCGAAAATAAACCATGCACAGCGTAATCTAAAAATTGTGACAGTTCTCGCTAACGGCCGATTAGCGGACGCTTACCGGGGGTCGTGTCTCGGTTAAGGAAATTAACAATCGTCAGGTTAACAGCGTTTGATGCAAACGACTTTGGGATTTAACCATGGTTAATGCTGTTAACTGTGAATATCTTTCTTATCCGGCGTTGGTGCAAATCGTCCTAACTGGGATTAACTTTTAAGAGGCTCTTAGGGCAAAGGATTTTTTTGTTAAACGCATTTAAACTTTGGTAAACGAGGTTATTAAACACGTTATTGCAAGTCTCGTTATTGCAAGCCCTAACAGTTATTGCAAGCCCTAATTGCAAACACGTTATTGCAAGCCCATCGAAAACAAGTTATTGCAAGCTTAATCGCAAACACGTTATTGCAAGCCCTAACAGTACAATAATGTACCGCAGCCCTAGTTGGAAATACAACTTTAATGTTCGGAAAGTAAGTACATATTATTTTATCATCCCTAGTGATGCGCTTGAGTACTACTGTAATACAAAATTCATCAATTTCAATGTTATTACGAACCGCTAAATATCAAAGAGCTGTCCACTTCAGGGTGGTCTTGTATACCGGCTAAATCGTAGCCTAACAATCGTACATTGCGCGATATTAATACCAATATTCGATTGCTTATTTGTTTTAGCCAAAACTGACGCCGAACTTAACACAGCAAAATCTGCAATATTTACACCATCGTTGATCACAAAGGCTTCTCGACCAGACGCAAAGCATCGATTTACGAGTTCACTATGCAAATTTATTCGAAGGAGACGAATGTATAGTTTATGTTTTACCGACAACCCTGGCGAAGGGGTGCGCCGGGTACGGGAAATACATTTTTCTCCGTCGCCTCCGGTGCCGATGGGCAATTTACAACCTCGCCAGAGCGGAGCCAGCGGTCAGCCGCACTAACCCTGCGCTGCGCTGAGTAATTGCCGCTCTGAATCTCTAAATTGTACAGCCGGGTCGTGAGATACCCGACCGAGCATTGATTGAATCATTAGCAGGGGAATCGATATTTGGAGCGGGAATTTCTGCTGCTTGAACTTGAGTATTGTGACTGTCGCATCTGGGGATGTGCTGTTAATTTTATTATCGTGTCCTGTCGTACAGGATAAGGTTCAATTTAATAAAAAGGTCCAAGATATTCTTATTAAGAAACCAATTTATTCGATTAACATCTGAATTTGCAAATACTTCATTATTATTTATATTACGACATTTTTTTGAACTATTGTCTATTTTATTACTAAATCCAATCATTTTAAAAATTAAAGATGCATTATTGTGCTAAAATTTGGCTTGACTATTTCTATCGCGCATCTTTATTGTTGTAATTTTATATTTGTATTATTTCGATTTTGTCTATTCTATAACCGATCTTTCGTTGTTATATTTTAACTATCTGTATTTTACATTTATAATCCTGTCATATTAGGAGAAACTCGTACACCCTTTCATTTTGGCGTTCTAAACGTTGTCTCAAAAGTGTCATAAAATATTGGTATAAATAAAGGTCACAAAAATGGATTTTTTGCGATTATCTGGGTTTATATAGCTCCAATGATATTTACATCTACCATAAAAATTGCTCGCTCAAATATACATCCGAGATTCACAGTTGACCTTGCATTACAGAGCGCTCGATTGCGTTTCTTCATGAAATAAAATCGGAAATTAGTTCGTGTGAACGAGACAGGGCAATAAGCTATACCTGAATGTGAAATGAACGGTTGTCACTTTCTCGCATTAAAACTGCCCACCAAATATGATCATTAATCTAAGACCGCACGAAATGTGTTTAATTTTGTTCGGACTACTATAAGTTCAACACGTAGTTTTGAAGCGGAAAAATCGGCAATCGTTCGTTTCATATTGCATGAACTAATTTCAGCTTTAGTTCACAAAGAAACGCAATCGAGCCCAGTATGTATGTCTGAGCGCTGCGCGCTCTCCGCCCTCTATCTCAAAAACACTATTTGTTTTTGAAGCTACTCTCCTACTATTATTTGAAATGCTAATGCCCTATAATCCAGTACGATACTCTGGTAATCTGGGACGTGCGATAAATGAACGGTCGATCGTGTTTATCGGGATGACGAATTTAATGAAAGGTATCTCCGGGGCGGGAGTTTTTCCTTCCGCCGAAGTTAAACGAGGACAAATAGCAGCAATAAATGGAACTTTGTGCCGGAAGGTTAAGAGGGCGACCGCTCTCTTTGTAAAGTCGACAAATTACCGGTCGCGATAAGAGTCGCCGGGGAGCGATTCAATCAACGGATACATTTATTTCCCAGCCGAACAGCCTCCGTGCACCGGCGAAATAACAAAGTTACGGCGCGACGGAGGCGCAAAAACTGTCAATGAGATAACAAAGACGATTGTCGGAATGTACGATAAATGCCTTTTTGAAAGTATGACACATTTCGCCAATACTATTAGGTTTATTTGGATCAGACGATCCAACTAGGAAGACTCAACGTCGACAAGAGGCCTGCCGACGAATCCAACTCGGATGGGCAGCATTCGGAAAACTACGCCATATCTTGTCGTATGGGTGCTACCACACCAATCGATCGATCATCGATCGATTTCATCGATCGACAGTAGAATGGATCAGTTGACGTCGATCGTCAGTTGTTGCTACACTAACAACTGACGATCGGAATCGACTGATCCATTCTACCGTCGATCGATGCAGTCGATCGATGATCGATCGATTGGCGTAGTAGCACCCCAACAAATACCACAGAATGTCAAAAAACCGCACGCACGTCTGTTTATGATTGTTGCTGCTGTTAGCCGCTTTTAAGGGAATGTTTGCTTTTAAAGGAAGGTTTCGAACACTTAAACCTTCCTCAAAAACGCTCTAACGAACAATGAAGCCCGCATCAACATCCGTCAAAAAGTCTTCGAGATTAGCGCGATGAAAAACACAAGAAGAGGCTTGTTGGCGTTATTTTAATAATGGTTTCGATACACTTAATTATATCGAATAGAACACTTCCTCGTTTTCATAAAATGTAAAAATAATATTATTTTTGGGGTTTCACCTACGTCTACGACGAAATTAAAAAGGAATTATGTACCTAGTAATGTTGTTATCTTATCATACGTTTCCAAATTGGTCAATTCTCGCGAATTTATATATTCGGAGGCCCGTAGAGGTAACCTAATCGGGGACAAGTAGCTATATTCTTTTTGGGTCGCCGATCTGGGGTCAAAAATAGCCTAAACGTCGAAATTTCTCTTAGTCTAGTAACATTGTACTTACCATATGGGAGATGGGCCCAGTGCATTTGGACCACTAAGACCCATGTGTTAGGGTTGGCCCAACTCACGGGTCAACACCCATCCGGTAGCCTCTAAGCAGAAGTGCGAGCCCGGGTAGTACTGTGCCTGCGGGCCACTTCCCATGGGAATCGTACTTCGCTCCCGGACTGTTAGCGTACCGTACGGCGTCAGCCATTCGACTGGGGCGTCTGATAACGGACTTGTTTCATATAGATCGAAGGTGGTTGTTAACCTTGTGGCAGCCGCTATTGAAACGACCTTTTGGCTACCCGATACCGGGTGAAAACATCCGGGCAAGAACGCCGCGGTCCGCGATAGATTCGGTACACCGAACTACCGCTACTTAAGGTAGAGGACCGCGCAAGGGACTTAGAACCCGTAACCAGTCGGGAAGCGTAACCCGTAACCAATCTGGCTGTAACTGAAAGTAAGGGCGCGAGCGTCGGTGCAAAACCCGGTTTCTCGCGCTAAGGCGTTGGATTCTTATGGGCGAGTGGCGTAACTAGACAGTGTACTGTTTTGTCCCAAGTCTTTTACGCTCACCTCACGGGAGGCAAAACGATCAAATATCGTTAATACTTTCTGAGGTGACGGGTTCGCCCGTTGTAGTTGACAGCTCAAGTTGTACTAAGCATATAGTATTGCTTTTGAGAGGCATACAATTCAGTTGTCACCACAAAACATTACCGGTAAGTAGCTATTCCCAGCAAGTAGAAGGTTCTTGGACTTTTATTACTCGTTCATTTAGGCGTATACAATCCAATATAATTACCCTGAAGTTGTGAGATATTGCAACCAAAATTTCATATTGTGATTTCGGCCCAACGAGGCGTCTTTGTGATTGTAATATGACTAGGCCCCCTGGTGTACCGATTTCAAAACAACTCTTCCATGACCAAATGGTGCCAGCATACCAAACTTCAGCTCAATCGGATTAAGCGTTTGGGCGCTATCGTGAAGGAATACACACAGACACACAAACGGACAGACAGACAAACACGCAGACGGACGTCCACCTGGAAATGGCCTTAATTGTCTCAGGGGCGCTCAAAACGGAAATTTCCTTCTTCATCTCGAAAACAACTTTTGGCATTCAAAATACTTTCCCTCCTCGATGGTTGGTGGGCCGGGTAAGTTAAATTATTGTGCATATAGCAAATATTATAAGAATACTTTTTAAACAAATTTGTTTTGTAAGTAAATTATTCGGCCTCGGGACGATGCCAACCATTCAGCCTGACTGACAGTGAGCGCACAGCGATGTCAAAATCTGATTGTGTTACCCGAATACGAGAAATCCCCCACCTACTTAATCGTATTGATCACCTCAAACGACGCGTTCAAGATGATTTCAGCCGCATCATCCTCTCTAGAGCATCAATATTGTATTGTCTGTATGCTACAGCACTAATCTGTGTTTGGTTTGCCTAGTCAGCAGGCCGCAACACAGTGGACTTCCAGCGAGCAATTACCGCGAATTAAAAAAAATTAAATATATATTCTAAAATCATGGCATATCAATTAATAGTTTTCTCATAGACAACGGGTTATTGTTTATGTATACAAGATTGCATACTTGCATAGGGCAACGAGAAGTTTTTAACGTTAGAGTTGGCAACACTGTAGTTCCGGAAGGTGTTCGGAACCGATGCGTAGTCAAATCAAATCAAATCAAATTTAATGTCTTAAAAACCTTATAATAATAATAATAACTAGCTGACCCGTGCCCACTTCGTTGGGCGATAAAACTTTTTACCTGTGATGAAATTATGAGTGTGATTCGGTTAGTACTGAGTGCTATGATTTATTTCCGGACTGCCAAAAGAAGGGTTATATTTTTACTGCATATGTATGTATGTATTTGCATGCCAATTTGACTATAATACCGTTATTTGTGAGTGTCTTTTTGTGAGTGTCTTATTTGTGAGCGTATTATCTCTTTAACTATTTATGCAGTAAAAAGGAAATTATTTGCAGTAAAAGGGAAAGTCTTTTATTTGTAACAGAAATTCCTTTTTTTTTTTTTTTTTTTCGCGCTTGTGTCCCGAATTATCATTAAAGGTTACTTCTCAGGGTTTTCTATAACCTTTTTCTGTTCCGAAAATGTTGTTTATTGTTGCTTTTTGAAATCATCCCAAAATTTTCCTTAACAGCTGTCAGATGACATTAATGTTGCTATTATGGAGATATATTTATTAAAAAATAAATAAATAAATAAATAAATGTCAACTATAAAAATTATAATATTAATTAAAAAGAAAACCTACATAAAATTTAACTTTTATTAAAAAATTTTGGAAGTAAATCTACACTCTTTGTCATAGAGTAGAGACATTCGTGTTTCTGGTAAGAATGAGCTGTCAAAAGCGGGCGCAAAAAGACATTCTGGCGAACGGTTGCAGTGGAGAGGAAATCTCCGTAATCTGCCGAGAGGAGGTTATTTTTATTATGTGAAGTGTGTGTGATTTATCTGGTAAGCATTTAATCTCATTTTGGGTAGCTTTTCATATAAGATCCTCGCGATTTTAACGGATTTTTCTATTGATCGCAGCTGTCGGCACCTCTGGTTTTTTGTATAATTACTGCTGCTATATAAGTGACGAAATCGTCGCTAAATGTGACGGGACTTGCCTCCACGTCAAGGAATTTACATTCATTTCTGGAATTCTGTTATTTTTATTTGGATGAGCACATGTGACACGCCGATAAGCGGAATTTGAAGAAGGGTGCCTGCGGGCGAATAAACACGGATACTTTACATACTCTCGTGTTTCTTTTTGTGCTGTAGTCTTTTGTGTGTCTGGGGAAAAGGGTTTTCTGAGGGCCAAACCCAATGCTCATTAATATTTAGCCCACCCTCTGAGATAGTTTTTTGAGGTTAATTTTTTTCTTTTTCAAAATTTCTTTCGGGTATCTTTTTTTTTTAATATAATTAGTTTCCTTCTTTTTCTTTAAAAGGAGGTGGCGTCCTTTAACTTTGATTCTTTTGGGTTTTGGTAGTTTCTACCGTGTTTCTTCCAAACACGGAAATTAGTATTTTGCGGTTTGCAGTTTTGTCGGCATTAACAGCATTTTTTGTAATTTAAAGCGGTTACCGTGAAGAAGTATTTTGTACTTGCCGTTTTTTATGGTTACTATATTTTTTTGTCAGAATCTTAGATTTAAAAGCAATATATTAATTATTGTTTGAATACTTGGCGTTGCTTAGCAGCAGTTTGTTTATTTTAAGGCGGTTTCCGCGAAAAAGTTTTACGCTTGCCGTTTAAGTTATTTTATTATATCATACTAATTATTTTTTTGTTAATTTCCAGATGTGAAGGCAATTATCCTGGTGAGGTAAGCAGCCAAATAAAACAGAGGTGCCGCAAGCAGTTAAAAAGTTAGTTCGTTCCATTTTATTTTTTTTATTTTTTTATTTATTTTCTTTTGGTTTTAATTTTTTTTTGGTGGGATTTAAAAAATATATATACATGATGGCTTCACTAGCTCTAGTCTATTATGCTGCGTCACATTTGGTGAAGGCAGAACTTGATTATGAGTTTACGATACGCGAGGTCAATCCAACAAATGTTGAAGCGATGAGGAAACAGTTTAACTCACTCTTAAGGGAATTTCCCGCAGAATCAATTACCTCAACGGATTTAGATCCGGATTCAGAATTTCAAGAATGTTCGATTAGACTTTCATGTCTCCAAGAACTTATCGAAGAATTTATAAATAACAAACAGAAACTTTTATATAAACGAATTAGCACTAAAACTGCACATATCTTTCATAGAGTTTCACGTATAAATCCTGCTAATTCAGACTCCAAAAAAGTATTAGACAATTTAAAGGAGGAAGTTTTGGAAATTGTCGTTTTGTTAGAAAAATATTTAGATAGTAGTTCCGATACCTTCTACTTCATTGCACGAGGGTGAGAAGTCAGGTCCCGCTATGCATTTGCTTAGTCCTGAGGTGGTTCCTTTGGGCATAAATACAGAAGTGACGTCAGCTCCGTTGGTACATCATGTCGATTCGAAACCAGTTCCTTTCGACAATAACTTTGTCATTTCTGACGAACGCATTCTTAAACCTTTAAATCTTGGTTTTACATTTGACGGCGATTCCTGTGTGGTCGAGTTCTTAGAACGATTGGATGAGATTAGGTTTTCGCGTAATATCTCGGATGCCAGGATGCTGAAATCGGCTTGTGAACTATTCCAGAAACAAGCGCTTAGTTGGTACCGTGCTAGAGCTTCGAGCATTTCCAGTTGGAAGCAGTTAGTTGCTGCACTCCGCTCCGATTTTGGCAGTTTAAATTACGATGCTGAAGTTTTGTCATTTGTACGGGGACGTAAACAAAAGTCGGACGAGAGGATGCATATTTTTGTTTCGGTCATGTTGGGCTATTTCAACAGGTTGTCAAGGCCATTGTCTGGCGAGGAACAGTTAGGAATTATCCTTTCAAATATCTCCAATTTTTACCAACGACATTTCATGCTAGTTGATATAAATTCAATCGACGAACTTCTGCGTTTAGGAAAAAAAGTCGAGAATGCACAACAGCGTATGAACGCATCTAATGCAGCCACTCCTGCACAAGCTAAGGTCAAGCCTTCTGGCTCGAAAGCAGTTTATGCGGTCGACGAGTCTCCTACCAAATGTGCGACGGAGGAAGTGAAAGTTGAACAGAAGTTCAAAGAGTGTAACGTTTCTTCTGCTGGTCCATCCCATCGTGGTGGTTTTAATCGTGGTGGTTTTCATCGTGGCGGTTTTAATCGTGGAAATTTTTCCCGTAATAATTGTTCTAATGGTAATTCGTCTTCTGGTAATTACAACCAAGGAGCCAATAATAGTTCGCGTGGTTCACGCGGTGGCACGCATCATGGCTATTCTAAATATTGCTATCGTTGTGGTAGGTTTAACTACACGGTAGCCACTTGTCCGGAATGTTCTAAGAATAACCGGCCTGGTAATTCCCCGGTTTCAGAGCCAAAAAACTCGAAAGGCGGGGCAGAATAGAGGATTTTCTACATTCTGCCTCGATATTGTTTGCAAATGAGAAGGATAACCGTCGCCCTTTCTTAGAAGTTTCACTGGGTGATATAACGGTTTGTGGATTACTCGACACTGGATCGAGTGTTACGATTTTGGGTGCCGATTCACATAAATATTTAGTTGATATCGGTTTTACTCTTAGTAAGTCTCCGTTGGTGACTTTATCCACTGCTAATGCAAGTTCGGTTAAGACGATTGGGTCTATGTTTCTTCCTTTTAAATTCAATAATCGTTGCCAGGTTATTCGAGCCGTTGTAGCTCCAGATATAGGTACTTCCCTTATTTTGGGAATAGATTTTGTCCGAGAATTTGAGTTGGCTCCGGAAATATTAAAATTCGTCAAGTTTGAGTCCTGCGATGCAATTGTTTGGCATCGAGTCAGTGAAGTGAGGGCCTTGCGGCCTTTTGCTTCATTGACTGGAGACCAGCGATCGCTAGCAGACAGAATGATCAATAATTTTGAAAAAATTTCTTCCGAAGTCAAAGGTCTCGGTCGTACTAATTTGTTGTCCCAGGTCATTGATACTGGAGATCATCCTCCAGTGAAACAGCGTTACTATCCTTTGTCTCCAGCTAGATTGGCGCTGTTGAATGAAGAAGTTGATAAGATGTTAGACTTAGGTGTTGTCGAACCTAGTTCGGGGGGTTGGAATAATCCAACAATTTTTGTTCCAAAGTCAGATGGTACTCTTCGTTTCTGTCTCGATAGCAGGAAGCTGAATTCTATTACGAAACCGGATGCGTATCCCCTGCCGAGAATTACAACTATCTTGGACAGTTTGAGAGATGCAAATTATTTATCTTCTATCGACTTATCCTCTGCCTTTTGGCAAATCCCTTTGGATCCTTCTTCACGAGAGAAGTGTAGCTTCACTGTTCCTGGTCGAGGATTCTTCTGCTTCAGATCTTGCGCCTTCGGCCTGAGAAACTCGCCGGCGTGCATGCAAAGGCTGGCTGACAAATTGTTCGATCCCTCCTTCGAAAACAAAGTTTTTTGTTACCTAGATGACATAATTATTGTATCTGCTACTTTTGAAGAACATATAACTTTGTTAAACAAAGTATTAGATCGCTTGTTGTATGCCAACCTTTCTATAAATTTCAAGAAGTGTCAGTTTTTCCGTCAGGAATTGAAGTATTTAGGGTATGTAGTTGATTCTCACGGTCTACATACCGATCCCGAGAAGGTAAAATGTATTCTCGATTTTCCTACTCCAAATTCTCCAAAAATGGTAAAGAGTTTTCTTGGTATGGCCGGTTGGTATCGTCGGTTCATTAAAAATTTTTCTAGTATTGCTGCTCCCTTATCTCGGTTGACAAGTACCCGCAAAGGTGCTCCCCCTTATGAGTGGACGCCCGAGGCGGAAGAGGCATTTCAAAAACTAAAATCGGCCTTAGTTTCTAGTCCGATTTTGGCCTGTCCGGATTATTCAAAACCGTTCGCTCTTCATTGCGATGCATCGTTGTACGGTTTAGGCGGAGTTTTAACCCAGGAAGTGGATGGCGTCGATCATCCTATCGCTTTCACGAGTAGAACACTTTTACCCGCTGAGACGCGATATTCGGCAACCGAACGCGAAGCCCTAAGTGTTATTCATGCTGTCGAGCATTTTCGCGGTTACTTGGAGGGCGGTCCCAAATTCACTATCTTTACAGATCATGCCAGCTTACGTTGGTTTTTGCGCTTAAAAAATCCTACCGGCCGTCTGGCTCGATGGGGTATTCGTCTATCTGCTTTTGATTTTGAGATCGTCCACAAGAAAGGTGTCGATAATGTGGTTCCTGACACGTTATCTCGGTTGCTTCCCGTTTCCTCTCTGTCTGTTGTTTCCGACTCATGGTACAACGATTTGTTTAAGGCAGTGTCTGAAAATCCCGCTGGATATCCAAATTTCCAGATTAAGGACCATGAATTGTTTAGGTACTCTAAAAGCAAGTATCAACTCACCAGTTGTTACGATTGGAAGTTAGTTGTTCCGTTGCAGCTTAGAGAAAAGCTTATCCGAGAAAATCATGAGTCTGATTTGGCTATGCATTTTGGAATTTTTAAGACACACCGTCGTCTTTGTCTTCGTTACTTTTGGCCTAATTTACACGGAGACGTAGTTAACTTTGTTTCTAAATGTGAAACATGTCAGCAATATAAACATTCGAATATTTCCCCTCTGGGTCAGCTAGGAAATCCTAAGTCCTGTGCCTTCCCGTTCCAAATGGTCTCGGTCGATCTGTTGGGTCCTTATCCGATGACGAGGAACAGAAATATGCATGTTCTCGTGGTGACAGATTGTTTTAGCAAATACTGTTTACTTTTTCCGTTAAAACGTGCTACCAGTAAACTTGTAAGTTATGTCGTTGAACATAATGTATTCCTTCGCTATGGTGTTCCGCAGTATTTAATTTCAGACAATGGAAAACAGTTTATCGGAGGGGAGTTCACTGAACTGATTGCGAAATATAAAATTCCAAAAGTATATTTAAACCCGAAATATTGCCCTCAAGTTAATCCAACTGAGCGTCAGAATCGTAGTGTGGTCACTGCGTTATCGTTGTGTGTAAAAGACGATCATCGCAGCTGGGATCTCTATCTTTCTGAAATTCAGATGGCCATTAACGCGGCAGTCTCGGAATCAACAGGGTTCAGTCCATTTTTCCTAGTCCATGGTCGTGAACCGATTATGAATGGTTCTTTTTATGCTCAGGCGCCGGAATCTCAAGCAGAGGTTATTTTTGGTAGTAGGTTGTCTTACGCTCAAAATCTGAGTGAATTATCTAACATTTTTCATGTAGTGCGGCAGAAATTGGTAAAATTACATGCACATAATAAAGTTTACTATGATCGTAAACACCGTCCTGCGGAATTTCAAGTAGGCGATGTGATCTATAAAAAGACTTATTATCTAAGTAATGCTGGGAATTATTACATTTCCAAATTTGCCCCAAAATATGAAAAATGTAAAATAATAAAAAAACTCTCTGCTTTGGTGTACGAGTTAGAAAATGCTAAAGGGAAGAATATAGGTTCCTGGCATATTAAAGATTTTAAGCTAAATCCGAATAGTTCAGAATAGTAGTATCGGAGTTCTTCGCGTTAACATTCTATTACAAAAATTGTCTATCTTGGGTGAAACTAAAATGAGCCCTTTAAATTGTCTTTACAAAGGCATTGTACCAAGTGGTATCAATAGCTGAAATCATTTTGTTTTGTCAGTCATGCTAGCATTTCTATCTAGCATTATTGTTGTAAGAATGTCTCATGTCCGGGATGAATGAATGGGGATTGGTATGAAAGGTAGTAAATGACAACTACTATAGTCTCTTAGTAAGTAAACGTTTAGTCGAGGTCTAACGTCAGAGTTATTGTTGTTTTCGGTAGGAGTCGGGTATCCGCAATGAGTTGATCCTTCCTTAGTTGTTGGAAGTTGTCGGAGTTCCATAAGTTTTTTTTTTGGTAATGTTGGTGTTGGGTTTAATTTCTTGATTTTCTTTTCTTACTCTGGTGATAAGAGTAATGGGTGTAAGTTTTAGTTGGTAAAAGTTTGCCTCTGCTATTGTTACTGAACGGATTAATTGATTATAGTTAACGTGAAGAAGGTTTGTTAAGTTAGGAGTTGTTGTTGTTCTAGTGTCGTAAAGCTCGTAGTAGCTGGTGAATCGGGACGATTCAATCAAAATCGTTGGTTTTTCTCCCCCGATTTTTCTCTTGGGTTGGGGCTGTAACAGAAATTCCTTTTTTTTTTTTTTTTTTTTCGCGCTTGTGTCCCGAATTATCATTAAAGGTTACTTCTCAGGGTTTTCTATAACCTTTTTCTGTTCCGAAAATGTTGTTTATTGTTGCTTTTTGAAATCATCCCAAAATTTTCCTTAACAGCTGTCAGATGACATTAATGTTGCTATTATGGAGATATATTTATTAAAAAATAAATAAATAAATAAATAAATGTCAACTATAAAAATTATAATATTAATTAAAAAGAAAACCTACATAAAATTTAACTTTTATTAAAAAATTTTGGAAGTAAATCTACACTCTTTGTCATAGAGTAGAGACATTCGTGTTTCTGGTAAGAATGAGCTGTCAAAAGCGGGCGCAAAAAGACATTCTGGCGAACGGTTGCAGTGGAGAGGAAATCTCCGTAATCTGCCGAGAGGAGGTTATTTTTATTATGTGAAGTGTGTGTGATTTATCTGGTAAGCATTTAATCTCATTTTGGGTAGCTTTTCATATAAGATCCTCGCGATTTTAACGGATTTTTCTATTGATCGCAGCTGTCGGCACCTCTGGTTTTTTGTATAATTACTGCTGCTATATAAGTGACGAAATCGTCGCTAAATGTGACGGGACTTGCCTCCACGTCAAGGAATTTACATTCATTTCTGGAATTCTGTTATTTTTATTTGGATGAGCACATGTGACACGCCGATAAGCGGAATTTGAAGAAGGGTGCCTGCGGGCGAATAAACACGGATACTTTACATACTCTCGTGTTTCTTTTTGTGCTGTAGTCTTTTGTGTGTCTGGGGAAAAGGGTTTTCTGAGGGCCAAACCCAATGCTCATTAATATTTAGCCCACCCTCTGAGATAGTTTTTTGAGGTTAATTTTTTTCTTTTTCAAAATTTCTTTCGGGTATCTTTTTTTTTTAATATAATTAGTTTCCTTCTTTTTCTTTAAAAGGAGGTGGCGTCCTTTAACTTTGATTCTTTTGGGTTTTGGTAGTTTCTACCGTGTTTCTTCCAAACACGGAAATTAGTATTTTGCGGTTATAACACTTGAGACGATAAATTTACTTATTTTGATAAGAATTCATAATTGTTGATAATGACCAATAAACTTGACCTATTTTATATATTTTTTTAAAATAAATATAAAATAATACGTTTTATGACTTAAATATAAAACTTAGACATATGCTGTCGCTGACTTTTGGTAGGCATTATCAAGCTCTACAACTTTTCTCTAGAACTTAATCATATATCTCTCATCGTTAAGGCAGCGTTAGTTAGAAACCTTTTCGTTCGACCGCTTACTCTCCGACTTACTTTGCAAATCCGACTACCACGATAAAGTCTTTACATTTTTCGGATTAATATATAGCGAATGACACTCAAAAATAACGTGGCTATCTATTGGTAAAAGAATTTTTAAAATCGGTTCAGTAGATCCCGAGATTACTTCCTACAACGTCACAAACTTTACCTCTTTATAATATTAGTATAGATAAAACGCTTTATTCGTACGAAAAGGCGAGTTTATTGCCTGCAGGCAATATTTTAGAGCTGGCCTATACTATTGTATGCCCATTATGCTGTATGTTTTTAATAAAATAATTTTAAAAAATTAAAAAAATATATGCGAGTAGGTGCTACGTAACTTAAACTATACAAAGAGAATTAGAAATACAAAAATACGTAGCTTTTTAGACATGAGTACACAATACTTTCTTTAAATGCTATTACATAATTCGATAATATTGTAAAATCCAAAGAAAAAAACCTGTGATTACGAATTGATGTAAGTAGATAGCCGCTTAAGATTAAAATAAATATTAAAATCGGTACTAATGATTTCTGAAGACTCTAGTTGTTATGAACTCATTTTCATTCAGTGTTAAATGGAGCATTGGAGTATTGCGAAACGTGCTATCGCTGTTGATCGTTTTACAAGTAGACTGCTGCGCAAAAGATATTTCGACAGCTTTACCAACAGTATACCGAGAGAACAGTAGACGCACTCTCGAGCGACACGGCATGGCGGAGATTGGGTGCGAGGGAAGTGAGCAGAGGGCTACATCTCGAGGAACGCCTTTGTTTAGCGTTGGCGACTTTTTCGAACGTTTGTATATCCTCGTCGGTCGAGTAGCGGACATCTGGCGGCCATATGCTAGCCCTTACGACTCGTGACGTAGCTCGTATTGATTGTAATTTTATTTTTAAAAGAGGCTACTGCCTGGTATACGGTTTGGTGCAGGTTGGTGGTGAACGGTTTCGTGCAGCTTGGGACACAAGATTCATTTTGTTCTCGGATCGGCTCAACTCACGATTCAGCTCCTATTCAGGAGCCTCCTCGAGTGGAAGGCTTCCCCGGGTAAGACTCCCAGGCCTCAGAGTTGGTGGACCGGTTTCTCCCGCGGGATTGCATCCCGGCGCCACTGGACTGTTTGCGCACCGGGCGGCGAAGCCACTCGGTTGTGCATTCTGACTAATTGCTGAAGGGGTCTGGAGACTATGGAAATACACCGTTTCCTAAGCAGCGAGGGTGGATCCTGTAGATCGAGTGGAGGACCTGTTGTCATGCCACTCGATCCCTTGTGGCACTACGGGCAAAGAACGCCCACGTCCGCGATAAATTCAAACTGAATTACCGCTGTAATACAACAGGTAGAGGTTGCATAAGCCACTTATTACAATTGATTATATAGTGTATTAGATTTCTCATTGCCGTACTACGTGTTGGCAGCTGAGGTTTTACTGGGAAACGCAAGGATTAGGTGGCACTCATAGTTCCAAACATTGGTTAGTATTCTTTTACGTTTAGAAACCCAATATATGGCGTTCTAAAGATATAATAATAAAATAATAATATGATTTTTTGAACAAAGGATTTTAAAAAAAATGGCTTTTATTATTTTAATTATATTTACATAAATATGTCAATTTTTACTTTGCATACAAGTATCAATACGTAATAATTACGCTCTTCAATGTTCAAATAGTCTAATATAGTGCATTCTAATCTCTCCGTATTCTTTCTGTTATGTAATCAGCCTTTATAAAAATGCGATAGATGGCACTAGTAATTGACTGTTAATATTCTTATAATTCGTTAAATAATAAGTTTTTATAAAAAATCAGCTCTTTATAAAAAAAACATTCATTATCGAATTTCTATTATTTTCGCTCGCTATGATATCAGCGCCACCTGCATGTTGCCGGTGCAATAGGGTTGCCTAAACTTAATATGACATTAAGCAATCTACTACAATGTTATTATGATACTTCTTCTTCTAGTGCCGTGCCCAATAACGGAGGTAGGCGACCATAACTTCGGTTCATACTTCTCTCACATTCATTTTTGTATTTGGGTTTGGAGTCCGCAGTCATTGTTTAACTAGAAAAAATAATGTGATGTTGGAATATGATTTCTTATTTGCAGTAGGTTTTATTAACCCACTGTGCGCAGCCGACCGATTGGGTGTACGGTGGAGTTCCGATTGAATCAATTCACGGGAACGAGGATTCGGGCAGCTTAACCCAAATTGCCCGAAGCGGCTATCGGACGGTCCACATTCGTGCCTAGCAACCGCTTGCCAGACCGACACTCAAGCCAATAAGCATAATGCTATTGCTGACGATACTCCTCTGTGTTTGCAGCCGGTATAAAACTATAAAAGCAACCAGACATTACATACACTTCTACAGTCTACACGATTAGATGTTACCCAAGGATCAGTGCTCGGACCAGTTTTATTATTACATTTTCTTCGTATCCATTTGTCGTCTCAAAACCGCTTTTGGGTGTGTCAATATATTTGTGTTAAGTAGTTAGTCTCCTTACTACTATTTACTTAACATACATTGGTAGTCAATAATTTAACTATTAGATTGTCAAAAAATAGTATTTAAGAAAATGACAAGAATAATTAAAATAGTCAACTATTTGGCACATAATAAAATTATTTTTCCTAAAATATTACTATAATACAAAATAAAAGATTATTATTACAATTAAAATAAACAAAAAAACTAATGGGTACCTACTGAAAGCTATACATCCTAATAACCAAAATAGTCAGTAAGAGTTAAGTAATCAAAAATAGATCTTAATAATTGAAATAGTAAATTATTCGAATAGATAAGTAGGTACTAAGCATAGTAATATCCAAAATAGCCAGTAAAATCTTAAATAATCAAATTAAAGCCACATAATACTTACATTAAAAAACTAAAAGTACAAATATAAGACGAAATAAAATAACCAGTATATAAGGCTCTACTTTGTAAGATTTTTTGTTAAACCATATCGTATGACATATAAACGACACCGCCAGCCTTGCATCACCAGTTCGCAAATGACACACGTAAGTTATTGACGAACTCCGTAAAAAGTACCGCAAACGCCGCATCATACGTATTGTGCTAATAATAATCCAGACATCCAGACAGACAAAAGAATTTTTGAATCCGATTAAAGTATAACTCATTAGCCATCCTCTATACTATCCCCACTTAACACATTGTGACTTCTTCTTGTGCCCAATCATTAAGAACCAATTACGTGATCAACGATTATCATTGCCAGAAGATGCTGTCGAAGAATATGAAAATCATGCTCCGAGGTCATCACAGAGGAGTGGATAAAAACATCACCGAGGAGTGAGAAAATTGGTTTATGCGGATGAAAAAAAAAACGGACAAACATACACTCTTCCCTGAAAATAATACAAAATAATACTTCATTTAGACATAGTGTAAAAAATGTATTGTGACATTTATTGCTGTACACTTTAAAAAATATATGTTTAATGACACATTATATTATTAACCTTCAGACAATTTACTTAAACCTCAGACAATTTACTTAAAATTCCCTGTCATAATACCGATCTCTACTCGTACTCTTTCTGTGTCCATGGTGCAAGACTCTGGAACGATCTCCCAACAAATATACGAAACTCGCCCTATCATTCAAGACTCACCTCAAAAATGATTACTTTTGTGTGAAGTAACCAGTTCCTTCCTTTCTCTCTCCTTCCTCTCTCAGTTTCCTTTCCTCGGGCATTCTTAGTTTAAGGTACAATATAATGGTTAGTATTTTGTGTAGACAAACTTGCTAATCTTTATTTACACAACGCGCGCATGTCCCACAGCTCTGTAATTCGGTTAGTTGTTTGATATTGCCAATTGTGTCAATAAGCTCGCCATTTTATTGTGCAATTTTTTAAAGTGAAAATAGAGTTTATTTTTATTATTCGTATTATTTAAATATTAACTTAATAATATCTCGTATTTATTATTGTTAAACTATTTTTGCAAAATTCGGGTTATATTTCATTCTTGTTTTTTAATTATTTTTTCCTTTGACATTTGCTATTTTGATTATATTTTAAGATGCTGTTATTTTATTGTTATAAATTTAATTGGTGTAATATTGTGTATTCTGTAATTTTATTGTATAATCTAAGTGGATTTATTATGACTTGCTTTCACAGGTTGTTTCGATTTATGATTATGTGATTGTAATGTATTGTATGACCTATATAATTGCTGTTATTTGACACTGGCCACTTTGAACTTAGATAATATGGGTTTGAGTTGGACTTTCAAATTCAAATAAATTTTAATTCAAGGCCATTTTATTCTTCTTTTAAGAATCAGCTATTTATTTGTCCTTCTGTCGTTTGTTTTTGCTTAAATATATTCGTTTGTGCAACCATGGTAAAGTTGAAAATTTGCATTATTTTTAAATATGAGATCCTGAGATGGTGTTTTCTATGTATTACAGCGTCTTGCAGTCTGGCTATACATTTATCATGTGTGCTGTTAATAACTGCAAACAATGATTGAGAAGCTCGTGATTAAATAAGCGAGGCTGGTCAATCGCTCATCGCCTCTGCTTATGCATGACAACGTATAACCACAAATTTCACGGCAAACAGTCACAAAGGTGCAGGATTTGCGGCTGGAGACTCTTGGTCACCCACAGCATTTGCCACACCTTGCTCTAGTAAAGTTTTTTTTTCAGAATTTAGATACCTCTTTACAAGGAAGAAAACAACTTGGAAGAGTCGGTGATAAACGTCTTTAAAGCATTTATTGGTTCCTGTCTACGAGAGTTTTACAGCAGAGGAATTAAACAACTCCATTAAAATGACAAATCGGTATAGATAATAGAGGTCAATATTTCTATTAATTAAATATACACTTTTCATACAAAGTTTTTGGCCTTAAATTTCCTTTATAGAACAGCAACTTCATAGTTAAGGACCCCAATATCTAGTTGAGCATAGATTGTATTTTTATTATATGACGCCTTTGAAGCAAAATATGTAGTGCACATTTTTGTAATATCCTAAACCACAACCACATACAATTGTTCCATACTACCAATACAGCTTATTTTGACTTCAGAGTTCGGAACTAAAACTGGTGCGTAAAACGCGAAGGTTTCTTATTTGTTTGTTTCCAAACTTTATTTAGGTTATTCGCGATGGTTGTCAAACTTTATTTTCGTTATTCGCGAAGGTTGTCAAACTTTATTTCCGTAAGAAAAAGTCGCACACTAAACTAGGGTGTGCTATTACGACGATAAGCCGCAGGCTCGACCAAAATAAGAAGTCAGATAAGAGAATTAAATACTAAGTATCATTAGACTTGTTTCTTTCTATATTTTATTCTACATATTAAGTCAATGCCTGCATGAAGACAAAAAACGATAATCTACCATAGAAACGCATGTCGAAAACGCACCTGGTTAATTAATGGATAATAAATGTTACATATATTTGGATACAGAGTACTTCCATTAGACCGAGGCAATTTGGATCACAGTGCGACACCGATCAAAGTAGTTACAGGCGGATACGTTAAAATTCATTGAATATCGCCGTATCTAGCCAAATCGTAAATACGAGTTACCAATCGGTCGCTGTGATAACCGCGTTGCCGGATTCGTAGCGCTGTGTTATGTACACCCTATTAGTTACTACTTATAATAGCGTTCATGCGATTGAGCTGAAATTTGGCATGCAGATATCATTTGGTTTGGTTGAAATCGGTACCCAGGGGGCGCGACTGTCATACTTCAATCTCGAAATATGGGACTTATATACTTGATATTCGGTACACAGATGGGTCGTTGGGACGAATCCACAGGTGAAGTTTTGGTTGGAATATCTCTTATACAGCGTCATAAAAAAACCGCTGTATTTAGGAAAATACTACATACTTAATAGTGGAAAATAGGCATTTTCATACCACGGAAATACTGCAAAAATACTACTTTTGGGATCATATTTAATTACCACAATCTGGAGGTAGAGGGAGCACGGGGGGGGGGGGGGGGATAAGTTGCTAGGGGAAGGTAGAACTTGGGAGGGGGGTTAGGGGTTAGAAAAGGAGACCTTGTCTGGTTGCCGGGAAAGTCTTGGTGTGACACAACTGATCTTTTTTACATATCAAGATATGTTTTATTTGTACGTACATATTGGGCTCGATTGCGTTTCTTCGTGAACTAAAATTGGAAATTAGTTCGTGTGAACCAGACAGGGCAATAGGCTAGAGCGGCATGTGAAATGAACGGTTGTAACATTTTCGCATTAAAACTCCCTACTAAAAATAAACCATGTGAATCTAACACTGCACGAAACATGTTCAAATTTATTCGGACGAGTATAAGCTCGACAGGTAGTTTTTATCCACGATTGTTTGTTTCATATTCCGCTCTAACGTATTGCTCTTTCTCATTCGCTTGAACTAATTTTAGTCACTTCAGCAAAGAACAACTAGAATGGCTGAAGGGACGAACTATGTAATTCCTCACGTACATACAACCTTTGCCCAAAGACAGTTGTAAAAAATGTTCAAAATGTACACATATTTAAGACAAAAGTAAAAAAATGGCTCCTTTACGATGTAGGTCGTGCAAAGACTGAAATGGAATCGGTTCATACAATAATTTAAAATATGTGTGTATGTAGGTGTATGTGTATGTGTGTGGAATGCATATATGTATGTATGTATGTTTAAATGTGTATATGTAACTAACCCTTTATCATGTATATTTGTTTTAATATGAGTACTATTTTATGCCATTATCTTAGTGGTAGTAATGAAAGTAGTCTATTAGTCAAATAACCCTCTATAATCAATTGTACTACTCAAAAAACAAAGGCAGTATATTTCGTATACCCAGATACAGGCTGTTCGGTCTAGTTGGGCATTCGTCTAGAATGATCGTATGGGTTGTGTTCATTTCCTATTGCTTATTTAAAAAGTTACAAATTATATCTGTACGATCACACTGTTAACTCTCTACCAGGGTGTAACAAATAAATAAATAAATAAATAGTTTAAGTTCACAAAAAAACTCAATCGAGCCCATTATTAGTACATAATATGTCTTTTTTTTATTATTTTAAATTTTATTTCATATTGACATATAGATAAATAGAAACCTGTCAGAGACATACCAACATACCATAATTATTACAACGGTGTATATATGCTTCTTGCCGCTGCCTAGAGAGACAAATTTTGACTTCATCGGTGTACCCAGCGGCCGTCGCGGTCGTGATTGCTAGTTTGCTAGTTTGAAAGCGCTATGAAACGCGCAATGCCCCGAGAACAAGAGAGCAAATAGTGCGTAACTAAAGACCCGCCGTGCTCCCGTAAGTCATGCAGTCGTCCCCAAATATTATCGTTAACCATAACCATCAACTTCGCTCGAGTGTGAAATGTAAAGAGCTTACAAGTCCTTAGTTCCGCTCCGCGCTCCTCCCGGAGGAGACCATTATTATTATTATTCATTTGTTTTCACTTTGTAACGAGATGGCGCAGCCCGATAAGAACAAAGAACAAGGCGGAAGGAAGTCGTTCGCCCTGTCACTATTGTCTTTTCGGCAAACACTCGCTGCGTGATAACATTTAAATTAAATCGCCTGAAGTGCGTCTTTTAATACGGTTTTCTTCTGTCAAATAAATACTGGGAATTATTCATTTAAATAGTTCACGTTTAAACTAGGCATGTTGAAAAATATGCTATAGGTTGAAACCAACGTATATATGGAATTGGCGGGTAAAATTTTGGTGTAACCTGTTAGGTTTTCTTAACAGTTTTAAACAGCCGTCGGTTAGCTTATTAATGTGTGACCTGTGATTTTGTTTAAAAAGTATATCTGGTTTGAAATCTTGTTTGTCGAATTGTCGAAATCTATACTGATAATTGTCGAAATCTTAATCTGCCTTAATTGTCGAAATCTATACTGATAATAAAGCTGAAGAGGTTGTTTTTTTTGTTTAAGAGCGCTAATCTTTGGAATTATTAGTCGGACTTAAAAAAAATCTTTTTGAATTTGATAGCCCAATTCTTGAGGAATGTTATAGGCTATTTAACATCACGTTATTGCACTTAGGAGGCACGCAAAGAGTACGCTAAGCGAAAACGAGGTAATAGCGCAGGCGTGCGATGCGATACGGTGGGTCGGGAGCCGAGGGCGGCCTTTCTACGAGAACAGAGCATCACCGAGAAGAGCCCAACTGTGAATAACTGTAATGTAAGATCTAAGCTGAAACTCAAACAGATTTTTTGTGGTCTAGATGGTTAATCTCTGTTTCCAATCCAGCCAAGCCATCTCCAGATTATCGCTGCTTTTCGCAGATTTGAGTTTATAAGCTTTCAAAGTATATGTCTATCTGTTTCCCAAAATTACTGCCGGCTCTTTCCCAATCACATAGTAAATATACCTAGCTAATTATTAGGCACACACTGAGTACTGATTTACAATGTTGTATACATATACAATATCTGACATATAAAATTAACGTCCTAATACCTGTAACCGGGTCTGGATAAAAAGGTACTGGTCCTATTGGTCCGAAGCTAGGCAAGCGTATTTAGAGTACTAATATATCACGACTAATTACGTTCTTTATCACTTAAATGGTGATACCAAACAAAAATGCATTTTTATGTATGTCACCCGGCGTAGAGCCTAATCTTTTCCTAATAAGAGTTTTTTTAACAGTAGGTACATACTTATATCAATTTTTATATCGTCGATTTAAGCCTGAAATGTAACATTAAAAAGACCCAAAATTCAAATATTCCATATTTATTCCTAAACGACTTCCAAAGATTTCATAAACTTTTGTGCTAAGATCGTACATAAGGGTACCTGTAAATTCCCTTGTATGCTATTCCGGGAAGAAATTTAGAATCTTAAAAATTAGTAAGGAAGGTGTAAAGGCGGTAGAAGAGGTAGCGATGCAACATCGGCGTCTTGCGGCTATCAAAGCCATTATGAAAATGGCAACAGGCGGGCGTTTCGTACAACCAACGTCCGTGTAGGATTTTGCAGCGAAAGACGCGACTTAGAAACGCCCGGAATTCCATACATTTATGAATAATGTATTGCGAGCGCGAACGACGCTTCCAAACAAGGTCGCCACGCCACATGCATCGCGTATGGAAATGCATCTCCAAGGATTTAGGCGCTGTTCACTGGAGATCTTTATTAAATGTTACGAAAGACACCTATCTACCCAACGCGGTTTTCTTCTTCCACGAATATTCATTTTCTCTTTGGCTATATTAAAATTGTATCGGTCACAGCCATCGATATACCATACCATGTATTTTATACCATGTATTAAACTAAACACAGCAAGGCAAGACACAAAATACTCAGGGCCATATTACTTTAACAGGCTACCAGAAAGTTTAAAAACTATTCAAGTGGAAAGCTTATTCAAAAAGTTACTTAAAGAATTCTTATTAGACAAAGCTTTTTACTCGATCGATGAGTTTGTTAATTAAAAATAATTTTTCAAATTTTTTGGTCATTTTTTTGACAATTTTAAGTAGCATTTTTTAATTATTCTGACTTTTTCTGATTTTAATTTCTTGATTATTTTTATCAATTATTTTAATTTGTGGTTTTAGTAAATAAATCTTAAAAATGATTTGGATGCCCTAAAAGCAATAATGAAGTAACTGTATGTACGTGGTGATAAATTTAAATATTGTAAAAACGAACTAATATACTGTAATTTAAATGTACCTAAATATTAAGTTTCTACAATCTGTTAAGATTTTTTTGGAAATAAATTGAAATTGAAAAATTGAAATTGAAAATTGATATATAATCCCCTAGATGGGCCTAATATCATCGATCGATGGTTTGCATGGCTTTATACCAGGGTTTATGGGTTCAAGGGTTAATTAGTTAGGGTGCTGTACTAAGTCGGCTCTTGATACCCTTCTTAAGGCTCAGAAGCTTTTACTGAGAGTCAGTAACAAAAAACCTTCCCGATGTAGTTCAGAGCAACTGTTCAACGAATTGCATATGCTTGATATAAGGCAAATATTCGTTAAACAGTTGCTCGTTCACTTTCATAAATTATAAAAGACCAAGTACGCAGCCAGCAAATGAAAACTACGAGGGCTGGAGAAGGTTTAAATTATGAGATACCTCGGGTAAAAACGTCATTCGCACAAATGTAGGCTTGATGCATTGCACCCCAAATGCACAATAAATTAGATAAACTAATGAAAATGTTAGATAATATCGAGAGTTTTAAAACTGAAATTAATAAATAGCTACTAGTTGGGGCGCTCTGGAACGGAGAGGGAACTATCAATTGTACTTTAATTTGTTTAATTCTATCAATGAATTATTCTATTTGTTATATTACTATCATTCCTTTGTTATTATTATTATTATTATTATATTTTTATTATATTGTCAATATATTGTGTATATATAATATGTACTCTACTTAATATCTAATCAGCTCGCAACCTCAAATACGTATGTCTTAAATTGCACATCTAGGCACATTCGTGAGCCTAGTTAGATGTGTGACGTGCCTCGGGTTCCATGGGATGGGATGATTCAACTTGTAGCTTAATTTAACTAGAAAGTAACTCTTTTTCCCTATGTCGCTTTATTTATTTATAAAAATAACTCTTTTTTTCTTATGTAACCTTAGATAAGATATGTAAAATGAATTAATTAAATAAATAAATTTAAAAATATATATGATCCCCTATATGGGCCTTTCGCGCTCAAAAATGACCCCTTTAAACCACTACTAAACGCCGGCCAGTAGTAGTTTGGTCGCAGGCCGCTGGCAGACAGCCGACCGTTTCCGGTGTGAGAGCCGCCGCGAAGCATATCAGCGCGCTATTCTCTCACATACTGTTCAATTTATTGCTCTCTCTGTCACATCATTTACGAGCAAATGCCAACTTATTTGTATCTGAAGGGCATACCTAGCTAATATATCGATGGTCACAGCACGCAACAAAGACTATTTTCCAATTACATTTACTAGAGCGTCCGAATTACTGACTCATTCAATCCAGCCTGAAAATGTCTTACGATCGTTATTGCATGCTTAAAGTTATCTAAATAAGCATTTTATTATCTGGCCACTCTTCCTCTTTATAGATAGATAGATATTTATTGTGTAGATGTGTGTTCTGGGTAGGTACAAAAAAATATATTCAATACAGTTTTGCACATAGGGTGGAAAATTTCCAGTAAATATATATATATATATATATATATATATATATATATATATATATATATATATATATATATATATATATATATATATATATATATAATATATATATATATATATATATATATATATATATATATATATATATATATATATATATATATATATATATATATATATATATATATATATATATATATATATATATATATATATATATATATATATATATATATATATATATATTTTGAAATATTTGATAGTTTTGTGTATATATTCTTTTTAGAATTGATCAATAAGATGATTATAAAGTAAATAATTATAAAAGCCACTTACATCGTGACGAAGGATTCCCTTGATCGGATTCGGGAATGCTTTAGGTGTTAACGAGAATGATGAATGCCTCTCACTTGCGGAAAGAGGAGTAGGTTTAAGTTGGGCCCATTTTACAACTAGTAACGCTCACCCTTCATCCAATTATCTCAAAAATTAAGCTACAATCCTTCTTTATACGTAAACTCACTCAATTTCCTATTATTTCAAGGGAAATAACAAGACAAGACGAGCTACTTGACAGAGGAAGAATTTAAAATTTCGAATTTCGTTTTTTATTTTCTATATATATATATATATATATATATATATATATATATATATATATATATATATATATATATATATATATATATATATATATATATATATATATATATATATATATATATATATATATATATATATATATATATATATATATATAT
>OX155958.1:26837468-26932275 GCA_944548615.1 Micropterix aruncella
GCTCTAGATATGAACACGACCTCAAGATTATTATTATCAACAAGAATGGATTTAGTTACAGTAACATCAAAAAATTATACTAGAATTACTCTTATAAACACAGTAGTGAAAACATACAGTAAATAATTGCAAAATAATGATTCATTCAACAGTTCACAGAATAAATTTAAAACCAGCATCAAAAAGATAAAACAGGTAGTAGACAAAAAATGAACATCCACCTTGATATACCTACTCTCACACAGCCTATTAACCTCTATACATACCAAACTATCTAAATAAAAACAACAGCACATTTGTTATTCGTACACATTCACACATTTAAACATACTAAAAGAAACACAAACATATTCTTCTTTAAATATGCATATGTTCTACAAAAGGTATAATGCTGAATAGGTATAATGATATCTAGTTGGCTTTACTTTTGTTAATTTTATATGTTCGTTTATTCATAATATACATAACTTAAGTATCAATGCAGTAAAAGAATTATATTAAATGATATTACATACCAATGCAATTCCTAGGGCCTGAGCTAAAGGGAGCGTTAGCTAGATATGGTCTCTTAGCAATCTCTTCGGGTGAGAATCTCTCCGGGTCAAATTTGTGAGGATCACGGAAAAACTTCGGGTTATAATTCATGGCTAACAAGTTTATGAAAACACTGCAGTCTTTCGGTAATAACATGCCATCTGAAACAGAAGAAAATAATATTTGTTGCCATTTGGACGGATTTAAAAACAAAACATAAATACACACTGATAATAATTTCTTCGGTGGTGCGCCTCCCGATAGCCGGTGTAACAGAACTCATCCTAAGGCCTTCTTTTATAACCATTTCCAAATAAATCATCCTGCTCAAATCGCTGAAAAAAAGTAAACATAATGCAAATGAGAATGAGACTTCGCTGTCTGTCTGTGTGTCACTGTCGACTATCTCTGCCAATTTTTTACTTAAATATCGGCGCAGCTTAAGTAGTACACAATTATAATTTTCCTATAGAAAAATTCGCTGAGAATGGTAGCGAATCCTACATGCCCAAGTTCGTAAAGCATGTGATGCATTCATCGGCAGACTCGATGCCATCATCGAGTCCAAAGGTGGATATATCTAACAATGTAGTCCGGGCGGGCGGCTGCATGCTTATTTACCTCATCGATTTGCAGAATAATACCGCTTTCCACGAAAAGTAGACCTCAAATAGGTAAGAAAGACATTGCTCTTCCGGAGCCAGTGACCATCACTTTCCTCGCATTTTGAGATATTCGAAAAACTGCTTGAGAACCAATGTGCACACTAAATACCTAGACAGCGTTCGTTCGTCAGTCAAATATCTATCTACGAAATGACTCATTTCAATCTGCTCACTCTCAGATTCACTCACTCTCACTCACTCACTCCTCTGCACAAAATGACAAGTTGTTTTTGCAATAACAGTCAACGCGTTGTTACCGTTGCTATGGCGACCATCGCAACACGTCAACAAGTACGAAATTTTCTCAAACTTTCAAAGTTTAACATGCTTTCAGGTTCTCGTGAACCTGTAACATTTCTCCACCGTTTTTTAAAGATTAAGGCATCGTATTATGTTCTCAGTTACGGACTTCATGGATGTCGGTAACTAAACACTCATAATTAGACGAAATTATTTATTTTTATCCAAATAATAGAACATTGGTGGGACTGCAAAAACTCCCAAGCTGCGAGCTGAGAAACTAATTAATACTTAAACTTTCAACTTCAACTTCAACATTAAATTTCTTTAATGTTGCACTGTTTACTTTCAATGCATGATTTTCTTGACATTTAAGCAAGTAATGAATGTATATTTATGTGCGTAGTTATTAACTTTATTTCTTTAGCGTTAATAATTTATTACGTATTATTTGTAAAACGTAAAATCTTTCTTTGGTAAACGTAAAATCTTCCCCTGGAGCAGGCATCCTCAGTTGGGCGGCGCTGAACAAAGAAGCTATGTTGAGTGCACTCAGATAACGCTATGCCATTGGGTGTCATTTAAGTAACAATTGTAGTAGTTGTTTTCGATAGTTGCGATTATTATAATGATAATAATTTTACTCACCCCATATTAGGCGCTGTTTCGCGATCGCCATTGAATATTGCAATTTGTTCATCGAATATTTTTCTTTGAATGTCTGGTTCTTTTGACAGTCGATAGGTTGTCAATGTAAGTGCTACGGATATTGTGTCGTGTCCCTGAAAATACAAATAATTTTTTAATGCATTTTAAGCGGACTCTTTCTAATACGAGTATGTTTACCGTAAACAAAATAGTTTGAGTGTCATCCTTCAAAAAGTTAAAATCCAGACTTTCTCCATTTTCGTAAGTTGAATTAAGCAGCATATCCAGATAAGACAGTTTCGTTCGTTTATCAATTGGTTTTGGCTGATGACTCTTTAAAGTTAATTGTCTTTCATTTATGACGTATTCGCAGAATTCATGCACGGTTTTTAAAGCTTCGTGTTCCATTTTTCCGTATTTTGAGAGGTGATAAAAGAAATCTGATTTGTACAGAGTGCTTCTAAATTTAACATCCGTACAGTATGTCAATCTACGTAAGAAAAAAAAATATTTATTTTATTTTATAGTAAACTTACAGATAGTAATTACATGATACTAGTATTTTTAAACATTTTTATAAAGAAAACAAATTTTCTATCCTATTAATAGTTTACAACGCTTGCATAACAAATTATAATAGAAATAACATTAACACGTTGATAGTGGAAAAAATGTAATAAGTCTAATAATAACATAACGGTAAGGAAAGTAATAATAAGGTAGTTGTTAATAAGGTTATTTGGAGAAAGGGGTATATAAAGCGAAAATGATGTATGAATAATGGGATATTAATATTAGTAGGTATATAGTACATACTATGACATAATATAATGGTATGATATAATATAATATTCATATAATATAGTACAGTAGGATGACGGTTAGTGAAATCTTAAGAAGTAGGAGATAGGCTAGGTATGATCGAATCTTTAATTAAATTAATGGAATCATAAAATACGTCTAATCTTTTACATGATTTATCAAAAACGCGACATATTCTGGTAAGAGGCCTCTTCGACGCGATGTTGCTATTACAATCGACCACAGAAAACGTTTGAGAGCTCCTCGTTAGCCGCGGTGGCACCCGAAATTGAAATTTTGCTAGACTAGCTGGGCTGTCTAGTCGATTGAGGAAAAGCTTATAGAGAAACGTTATAATATAAATAAATAAATAGAGTTGTCATTTACAATGGGCGAACCCGTCACCTCAGGAAGTTCTCACCGTGAAGTGAACGCAGAAAACTTGGACAAAACAGTCCACCGTCAAGCTCCGCTACATGCCCGTAAGAGGCGAGTGCCTTATCCGCGAGATAACCAGGTATGTTACCTAGCGGGCTTACACTCACGCCCTTACTTCCAATTGCGATCAGATTACGGCGGTCTCTCGACTGGTTACGAGTTCGAGGTCACTTGTGCGGTCCTCTCCCTTACGAAGCGGTGAAATGGTGTAAACTGAATCTATCGCGGACCACGGTGTCCTTTGCCCGGCTCTTCACCCAGGATCTGGTAGCCGATGGTCGTTTCAAGAGCAGTCGCCGTAAGGTCCACAACCACATCCGCTCTATAGGAAACAGAACTGCTTCCAGACTCCCGCGACTGTTAGTCAGAATGCACAATCGATTGGCTTACGCCGCACGGTGCGCAGACCGTCCAGGAGCGCCAGAAGATTGACTCCTAGGGGAAACTAGCCCTAAGGCCAGAGTCCTGCCCGGGCTCGCACTTCATGTGTGGAGGCCGCCGGATGGATGTTGACCCGTGAGTGTGACCAACCCTGAAGAAAATGGGTCTTCGTGGCCATCCAGCAAGGGCCCATTAGCTGCCAGAGACACGTTATATCAATAATAGTCCTACGTGTTTTTATGTCTATGAGGTTGAAGAGAGAAAGCCGCTCTATATAACCTTTCAGAATATTCCTGAGGCCACATTTGTTCGACAGCATGCGAGTGAATTTCTTTTAGACTCCTTTGATTCTGTCACTGTGAATACTTTAAAGCGGAATACAAATCACTAACATGTAATAATAATAATAATAATATTACTAATTATTTTTTCCTTGCACTTAAAATCTAGAACACAGAAAGGCGAGCTTATTGCCACATATCAATATTTTACATCTAACCTACTCACATTGCAGTGGTACATGCGCGCGTTGTGGAAATAAAGATTAATAGATTTGTCTGCATAAAATATAAACTACTATATTTAAAACTAAGAATGCCCGATCACAGGAAATTGGGAGAGAAAGGAGAGAGAAGGGAAGAACAAATTACTTCTTAGAAAAGTAGTATTTTTAGGTGAGTCTTGAATGATTGTAACGGAGAGATTATAAAGGAGAAAATTTGCTGGGAGATCGTTCCAGAGTCTTGCGCCATAGACGCAGAAATCAGTATTATGATAGGGAATTTTGTGTATGACCGAATTACAGAAATATCATATTCGGTTCAAAAAGGTAATGCGTACACATCAATTGCTTTATGATAGGCCGATTCTCCAACTGCTAAGTTGTCGCCTTGTATTCCCATTGTAGTCTCTGAAAATAAAATGTCAACATAATGAAATAATCCTATATCTTAAATTACAATTAATGAATTACAAATCACCTTCTATCATATCGAGGGTATAGAGGGATATTAGTTTGGATATGTCGTACCGATCATCAGATATTTCATTAAATTTCGCAATCAAGTTATCAGTACATTTTGTAATTATAGGCAAATATGACTTCAAGATATCTATATGGAACGTGGGCAATATTATCTTCCGCTTCCATTGTGCTGTTACCCCTAAAATTAGGTAAAGACATGAGAAAAATATTCTTTAATTTATAATATTCACTGATTTTACCATTATTTAATGCTAGTCCATTTCCTAGCCACGGTTTCGACAAATCGTATTCGCTGGATTTATCGGTTAATTTGAACATAACTTCCTGTAATAAACAGATAATATTACGACCCGTAAAATCTTTTTCTCGTAATGAAAAGGACCTGTTATATTATAATAACCTCTTTGTAATCTAATTTTAAGACCTTAGAAAATTACAAGTTAACCTTGACATCTTGGGGATCAGATATGACAACGAGCAATTTGTGACCAACAATAAAACGAAAGCGATCTCCATATTTTTTCCAATTTTCTAGCAGCAGTGTGCCGAACTCTGTCAAAAATAAAAATGCCAGTAGAAGTTTATCAGAGAACAATATCAACGTCACACTTGTTTACCAATATCAGGGGCCAAGATTATATTGGCATTGCCAATGATTGGCCAAATCGTTGGACCAGGAATTCTTCGAGCAAGCTCCCTCGTTCGTCTAACGTAAAAAAAATCGTAATATGCAACAAAACACAGAACACAACAAAACAAAATGACAATCATTTTGGTATTTCTTTAAAGAACTAAATAGCTTGGTGTCGAGTTACTGAGCAATCGTAACTGGATTTGCATTATAATACTCATTTATATACCTGAATGTTTTAAGCCAAGAGCTAGCGACAAAAATAATGAAGTTATATTATGAAAAAAATGTGTCAATGCTTTTTTTATCCGTATGTCCCAAGACCTCACAAATAACGGTAATATAGTCAAATTGGCATGCAAATATGTACATACATACATATGCAGTAAAAATATAACCCTTCTTTTGGCAGTCAGTAAATAAATCATAGCACTCGGTACTAACCAAACCACACTCATAATTTCATCACAAGTAAAAAGTTTTACCGCCCAACGAAGTGGGCACGGGTCAGCTAGTTTCTTATAAGATTAATCAGTGTTTTCTTAGCCAGTGTCTTCTTCTTCTTCCACTGTTATTCGCTAAGTAATAGTATCAACTCTCAACGATTCCGTTTGATCGGGAAAACAAAAATAATCGTACCGTAATCGTAAACGGATACAACCCTAGTCAACAGCTTTAGATTAATCGGGGTAGATCGTTTTGATTACAAAACAGTATAACTCCACAAATTGGTCACTTTAGATCTGCCAGCAAAGAATTCATGCTGCTCAAAGAGAATTTCACTCGGTAATATAAAGTTATATTGCAATGTAACATCATTTCAACCGACTTGAAGGTTGTGCCACAGGCTGCTGTATATGGTCAAAGGTCTGTAATTGCTAACCATAAAAGATGGAATCATTATTGACTATAGAAAGCAATTATCAAAGCCATAAAATTTTCATTCGATTTTATTAATACAATCGGGAGATATCTCGATTATTATTTTGTATGTGGAGCAACCTTTTTCGTTAGAAATATTTATTATTTTATTTGATAACTTGCAATTATCTACAATAAATGGACATATACAATTACAATATCATAGACGACAATCCAGTAGCAAAAAACTGATTACATGTTATACCAAACACTGTTGCCAGTGATCCTATTTTAATATCGCCTAACTAGGCAATAGCCTGATCTAAGGCGGACATTTAAATCGTTGTAAATATATATATGAACCAATATAAAAACAGTAAGTAATAAAGAATATATAACATTTGAGAGAATTGATACACTAAGAGATATTATTAACTCTTATAAGCTGTAAATTGAATATAAAAATTAATAATATAAAAGAAAATTTGACAATATAAAATTGTTAACCTTAACATATTCATAAGAAAAAAATATGCACAATTACCTAATATTTAGATATTCATAATCGCTTAAAATTGGAGTGATTTATAGAGGAGTCAAACCTAATTATAAATATTAACAATTAGTAAAAACAATAGAATAAAATGGGAATTATAATATAGTATGGGATAAAAGATATAACTTTGTTAACCATAGTATAATCATAACAAAAAAATATTTACAAATAGAAAGTTTTTTAAGTTATCATAATTGATTAGCATTTCAGTATTGGTTCGAAGAGTTGAAATCTCTCCAAAAAGAAACAAGTAATTTAAACCTACCACGGGCTAGGTTAGGATTTTTTTTAAAGCTAAATATTACGAAAATAACGGTGAATAAATAATTTATATATTTTGAAAAATTATGTTTTTACATTGATATACATAGTTGTGATTTACAAAAAATGCATGATGTAGTTGTGTGTATAACAGATAATTCGGGAGTACATTATTTTTAAAAATATATTTATAAAATCTCGGTACAGTTGTATTCAAAGCTAATGTGCAACGTAATATTTATTTAGTAAATATCGGGATATTTCTTTCACGATTACTTTTGAAATGTTTGGCTTCATTTTTAGACAAAATAACTATATTCACTAATAACTTGCCCATTGTCGAATTTAGTGGTTTTAAGATTGTCACTGTATTTGATTTCATTACTGGCAAATGCAACCGCTCCCCGTAAATAAACTTGTTTTTCTATTGTCCTGAGATATTCAGAAATACAAAGGTTTATTGTTTTTTTTTTTATAAAATGACGTGATTTTCTGCCTCTCGTCTCTTATACTATTCCGCTTGAACGGCCGATATAAAAGATTATTAATAAATTGGTTCGACTACAATAGTGTATATCTGATTTGAAATTCATAATTAAAATTATGTTAAATGCGTAATTAAATGCATAATAAGAAACCGCTGCGCAATAACATGCAATGTCAGACTATGACAGCTATATATAAAAACGCTAAACAATAAATTGACAATTGACATGCCATTAACTGAAATTAGTTATTCAGCAACTATCATTATAGAAGTTACAAAATTAGTTTCCAGCAGTGCGATCCGTCGTTGAAGCAGCAGCGACAACTGCAACTCTAGCTAATAACTTATAATATGTATGTACGAATAAGTTCTACCTCTGCAACTTCGCGGTTATTTGACATTTTATGGTTGGGAGAGGACGAATCCCTGCCTTGTGGAACTAAACGATGGGTTTCCCAGTCGTTTCAACAAAGTTACATTTGCCATCGACAAACGTCGAGAGCACTGTCGCCTGATTCCGCAAGGTAGGAGTTTATTTTCTTTCAATTGAAAAAAAACAATAATATATTTTGTTTCTTAATACCACTATAATAATATACGTACATGTATTTTCATGTAAGTATCTAAATATGTATAGATGTGTATGTATTCTTAATCTCTATGTTATGAACGTTACATATTACTACAAATATCATATAATAAGAGTTTCATGTTTTAATATTTACATAACCTAAATAATAACTTTTCAACCTAGCAAAGCATATTATTATGTAAAATTATTTCTCATGGCGTAATTTATAATCGCCATAAGAATATATTTCTTATAGAATTCTGTATTAATTATAAGTTCATGCTTTTACTTAACAATTTTTTTTTTATATTTAGGAAATAGATCTTTTGTTAGCTTCTTTCTTCAGTGCGAGGAATCCCCTTTTCATATTAGTACTGAGAATAAGTAAAGAAAAAAAGAAAGAAAATAACTTTATTGTACCAAAAACACTAACAATGATAAAGAAAAGCTTTTTCCAATTTTAAATTACTACAAAAAAAAAAAAACATTTTTATTAAAAAACATTTTCCAATAACACAGTACCTAGCATTATTATTAGTCCCACCCTAAGTACTGATTTACACTGTAATATACATACATTTAAAATATGTAGGTATAAGGAAGGATAATTATTATAAGCAAAAACTTGACGACGCATCAGCTAATCCCAAAGATACCTGGAAAATAATAAATGAATTGACATACAGACAAAAGCGTGAATATAAAAATATTACTGACCTGAAAATAAACGGCACAATAGTGAAAAACACCTCTTCGAACAGGCAATGGATTGCTGACTATGTAAGTAACCACTATGCAAATGTAGGATCTCTACTAGCAGAAAAAACGATCCGGACTCTGCAAACAACTGAAACTGATTTAGCAAAATTAAAAGATACAAGAAGTTGCAATTCCGAATCACTGTTCTTTTCCCCCACAGATGTTGGCGAAATATGGAGAGTTTTAAGTGACTTAAAAGATACGAACACAACAGGTACTGATCAAATCTCGGTGAAAATTTTAAAGTAAAACATGGTCCACCTAGCATCCCCTTTAGCACATATAACTATCCTTAGCATAAGCACTGGTGTATTTCCAAATCATCTTAAAAAGTCTGTCATATGTCCCATCTACAAGGGTGGGGATAGAGAGGACGTCAGTTGTTATCGACCAATCAGCCTTTTAAATTCTATCTCAAAAATAATTGAAACAATTGCAAAGAAACGTTTGTTAGTTTTGTGGAAACCAAAAAGTTACTAGCGGCGAGGCAATTTGGTTTCAGATCAGGACGAGGTGCTCAGGATGCATTCCTATCCCTAAGTACTTCCATTGTTAATGCCTTAGATAGTGGAGAAAAATGCATTGCGGTATTCTTGGATCTGGCCAAGGCCTTCGACACCGTCTCACATCGTATACTATTGAGTAAACTCCTAAATATCGGAGTGCGTGGCTTACCATTAAAATGGTTCCAAAATTACCTTTCGGAGAGAATACAAACAACAAAAGTTGGTGATACGGTCAGCTCGGAAGCACATGTTAGGTACGGTGTACCGCAAGGTAGTATATTAGGGCCAATCTTATTCCTCATCTACATTAATGACCTTACTAACATGACCTTTGAGGGAGGAGAAGCTATCTCCTTTGCAGACGACACGGTTATTGTATTCAGAGGAAAATCCTGGGACGATGTGTACAATTACACCGAAAACGGACTATCTATAATCAAAGTATGGCTAAATTATTATCTACTGACTCTTAATGACTCTAAAACTAAATATATGACCTTTCAAATGAAAAAAACTTACGACAAACAAACCCTGCGCAAACTAAAAATCCACACATGTAACACTGTCGTTGAGGGCAAGAATGCGACACAGCCTTGTACGTGTATGGAGGTGGAAAGAGTAGATACAATAAAGTACCTAGGATTAACTCTGGACTATACACTAAAGTGGGAAGATCATATTAGGTGCAGTGCAAAAAAATTGAGAAAACTTGTACATATATTCAAGTTAATAAGAAATGCCGTATCCAAAGATTTAGTACGAACGATATACTTCGCATTGGCCCATAACTTACTAGAATACGGAATCATAGCTTGGGGTGGAGCCTCGCTGCGAGCACTTGATCCTCTTATTAAAGCCCAAAAGTCGCTATTAAGAGTAATACACTAAAAACCCTTCCGGTATTCTTCTGAGAGCTTGTACAATGAATCTAAAGTCCTTGACGTCCGTCAAATATACGCTAAGGCAGTCCTACTCTACTACTATAATCATGAGAATTATCATCTATATTCAACACACCATAAAGGAACACGAGTAACAACAATAAGACAGCACTTAATCCAAAAAAAGAGAACAAGTTTTGCACAAAAACACTTCGCTCCTCGACTGTTCAACAAAATGTGTTTTTCCTGCAGGACTGAAATCTAGGAATAGACACGGCGTAAAGAAAAACCTAACTAAGTCACTTTTGACTATGGGTCGGCAAGAAACGGAGACATTAATAACATATATATATTAAAATAGAGCACAATTTGGGAGATATATGTATATATATAGTATCATTTTATATTTATCTATAAAGTATATATTTATTTATGTATGTAAGTGTATATTTATATGTACATATATACCTAAATTTAATATTATTACGCTTTCTTATTTTGGAGACATATCTAACTTCTCAAATGTAACTTAATAATATACAAAGATGTTACAGCAAGTTACGAAAACCACTCTACCTTCTTTTATATTAAGCCTACCTTAGTACAGGCGAGGCCTAGTTAGGATGGCTTTGAATTTTAAAAATACATGTAATATTATAGATAAATAAAGAATTTTGAATTTTGAATTTTGAATTCTGCCATACAAAATTGACGTCCTAATACCTGTAACCAGGTCTGGAGAAAAAATCATTGAATACGACTTAACTAAACCGTGACTTAGAAGTGGTCTAATGTTAAACAATGGTATGTAAATCCAGTAAATACTTATAAATACACGTAATATTTTATTTCTCTACCTAATTTTAGGAGCGACAGCGAAATGGAAACGAATGATTATATTGCCTACATTTCATATACATAGTTATCTAAAATCATACTTGCCTATTTTTACAAAACCTGATTGCGAAATTTAATAAAATATCTGTATATTTCCAGAATGTACTCAATCAGACCTTACATTTGACACTAAACACAATATATTTATGTTAATTTTTTGTTATTTCTCATTATTTCATAATGTAATAATGTCATAATTTATTGACATATTTATGTCAATTTATTGACATTTGGACATCTATACAAGTGTTTTGTCATATTTGGACAGTTTAGGTACAATATGACACTCGGGATGACATAACGATTCTAACAATATCATACACTTCTAAATCGGTTCAAGCGTTTAGAAGTTATGGTGGAATAAATAATCAGGGTTTCATAATTAATACATAACGGTTTTTTTCCGAGTATGTACAATCGCGTAGTTTTATCATTTTCCAAAATGTTGGATTGGAAAATTCGTAAGAATCAAAAACTGTTATTTAAAATCGGTAACATTTTGTGGAGTGTAATAATTAATTAAACACATTGTATAATTTATTTTGCTTAGTTATTATTTCAAATATCTTCGTTACTAAGCCTACTGGATCTATTCCTGATGACTGCAAAGGGGAAGAACGAATAAAACTAAACCTTTAAATGATGAATGTCAACATTCATCGCGTTAGACGGCGATTTAGTGTAAAGACGCTCGTTTCTCCTTATATCAGAGCAAAGGGACGGGGCACGTACTCTATGACACTCGGGACAAAACAATTCAAACAATATGACACACTTCTAAATCGGTTCAAGGGTTTAGAAGTTATGGTGGAATAAATAAACGAAAAACTGATAAATGAATCCTGAACACATAACACTCCTTTTTGTAGTATTCGTGTAAATAAATTAATAGTTTTTTAAAAAAACACTAAAAACACGCTTTTGGGCTATGATACGATATTCACATACACACAGCTATGATACGATATTCCACCATGGAATGCCAGTGCCTATCTTCCGGCTTCATCATCAGACCTTGAAACCTAATCGTGGTCAAAGTTCATTCCAAGACTTTTCTAAGAAGTCCAAACACAGCTATGATACGATGTTCCATCATGAAGTTCCAGTTCATATTTTCCGACTCCATCATCAGATCAGTTCGACAGTACCATATTATTGTATTGTCATCAGAACTACATATAACTGCCAATTTTCATGACGCTACGATCCTTGAAAGATGGTTAAATTAGCCGCCATTACATAGTTACATACAGGTCGCCCTATAAAAGCATGTTAAAAAAGAAGAAATCTTTACGGTAGATTTGACTGATCTTTTAACATTTAATAAAACCTTGTGTGAATAGCGCTCAATACAAGGGAGATGCAATTTCCTCTCGCCGTGCATGTACGAATTGAGCGTGGTGATCCTATTTGGAAGCGTCTTCATCGCTCGCAATACATTATTCATGAAAATATGGAATTACGAGCTACGTCACCTATACAGGCTTTGGCTGCACGAAACGCCCGCCTGTTGCCATTTTCATAATGGCTTTGATAGCCGCCGGACGCCGATGACTCCCCGCAACCCCTCCACATTAACAGCGTCCTTGCTAATACATAAATCAAATGTTTCTTCTTCATCGATTTATTTTTTTAAATCAATCTGGTTATTGACCTTGCCAATAAAATCACCTCATACAAGTGCGGAGCACTAATACAATCTAAAATCAGATTTTTTATATTATTCAGTCGTCACCATGGGAACCCGAAAACATTTTCGTAGCATCACAGTTACTGCAAAATTACGAATTATACTTTAAATTGTATACGACTAGGTAGATAAAGGTCAAAAATACATTCTGATTAGAGTCTCACTTTATTAAACTGCTAAATACAATCACCCAATGAAAATCAGTTAAGAGCGTGTTAGCATTTTTCATGCGTAAATCAAGAATTTAGTAGCTTTTGAAGTGATTTTGGTCACATAATTAATCGGTTTAGATTCTTTTGACTTCAGTCATCTTAATCACCATATATATTTATTTTACCTCTATTGAATAATTAATATAAAATTAGATTATTGACTTAGTAAACAGCGGATTTCGAAAGCGCGATTTCTGGATGACGCGCGAAGACTCAATTTTGAAGTAAAATTACACCAATTATTATTACTAGGTAAGAAGGTAAGAAATATTAATTTGAAGGAACATATCCTGAAATTTAAAACGTATTAAGAAAAGTTCGATTTTAACATCATAAACTTGTATTTTTATCACGTCTAAGAAAGTCAAAAATCTAGAAATTGACTAAAAGAAAATACGTTATATCTCATAATCTAGAAGTAATTTGACAACATAAATAATTTTATACGTAAGAAAAAAGATTGTACTATAAATATGTAAAAAAGAAAAAAAATCCGTCTTCATGTTTTATGATAATAATTTTTCAAAGTAAGTATAAAATCGTGTGCCTCGAACGGCCTATAATCATTCGCTCTCTGGCGCTCGTCGACGCAGGGTCTATGTCGGTTGATCTTCCGCCGCCGCGCAAGTGCCGCGCGTGATATTTACGTAAATTATAGTGTGACTAAATAATTGTGATACCGAAGTATTTTGTATTTTATTTGTGAATCTGAACGAGGCTATTCATGTAAGCAATATTTTGATTAATAGTGGACTAAGTTTATAAATAGCTGTATTTAACTTATATTTTTTTTCTACAAACGTGTTATTATTCTACTTACAGAACATGGGTAGAAAAGAAAGGAAATATTATTATGGTTCAAAGAAATCCGTGATGTCACGAAAACGTAACATGATTAATAATTTGCAGAAGGCAAGAGAAGCTGCGTAAGTACCTATTTATTTTTTAACATGGTGTCAATGTAAGTTATTGTTTTTGTACCAACATAATACTCGTAGTCAAGTAAATGACAAATCCACTAGCGATCACCCATCAACCGTAACAGTTTATTTTTACCCGACTACGGAAAAGTCAAAAGGAGGGTTATGATTTTAGCAGCCTATGTAAGCATGTAGGTATGTATATATGTATGTACTAGCTGCGCCCAGCGGTTTCACCCGCGTGGTGATGGAAAATTGTGATAATGATGATAGAAAACCATATATCTTTATAAATTATAGACTATGTGTTATTCTGATGTGTACCTAAGTATTGAAAAGTTTCATCAAAATCCATTCAGTAGTTTTTGCGTGAAAGAGTAACAAACATCCATACATACATACAAACTTTCGCGTTTATAATATTAGTAGGATAGTAGGATAGAATTTAAATTTCGAATGTCAATTTCTTAGATTTTTTTCCTACTTACTTGACAGTTATCGTTATATTTTAGATAATTCACGCTATATCTTTATAAATTATAGCCTATGTATTATTCTGATGTGTAAGCTATATTATTGAAAAGTTTCATCAAAATCCATTCAGTAGTTTTTGCGTGAAAGAGTAACAAACATCCATACATACATACAAACTTTCGCGTTTATAATATTAGTAGGATAGTAGGATAGAATTTAAATTTCGAATGTCAATTTCTTAGATTTTTTCCTACTTACTTGACAGTTATCGGTATATTTTAGATAATTCACACTATATTTTTATAAATTATAGCCTATGTGTTATTCTGATGTGTAAGCTATGTTATTGTAAAGTTTCATCAAAATCCATTCAGTAGTTTTTGCGTGAAAGAGTAACAAACATCCATACATACATACAAACTTTCGCGTTTATAATATTAGTAGGATGTAAGTATGTATTTTAATCTGTTCCCTCATATCTCCAAAACTTCTAGTCGTATTTTGACAATCGAGGAAATGTGAGATTCGAGACATTAAATGATCTCAAACATTATCAATAAGTTTGATATTATCAATAAGTAAAACTACGTAATAAGACAAATAATTACTTAAAAACTAACAATAGTAGATTTTGAATTTAGACACCTAGTTATTAAATTACCTTAATTTATCATTATACTAATGCTCCCTGGATTACATTTTTTTAATATGTGATTCGTTAATAATCTATATATTGCAGTTTAAAAACTTGCATTAGCTAAACCAATTTCAATAGATCTTGTAATATCTCAGAAGTTGGGGTTACCATTTTTACGTAACTATTTACAGTAACTATTAATTAATGTTTGGCAGTAAGTCAATAATTACTTAATTAGAGTACTCAGAGAAATTACAAAATGGTCATTAGTGATAGTATAAAATGACGGCGATGTCCAAATCATTATTATTTATACCTTCACTAACGACCATTTCGTAATTTCTTTGTGTACCCTAATTAGGTAATTATTCACTTACTGTCAATCATTAATTAATAGTTACGTAATAATGATAACAGTTACTTCTGAGGCATTACAAGATCTATTGAAATTGGTTTAGCTAATACAAGTTTTTAAACAAACAATTGAAATATATAGATTATTAACGAATCACATAATTTAAAAAACATACATAATGGCAACATATACCGGACAAACTGCTACAAAAAAAAAGATTTACATCGTGTTTGGTATTATCGTGCAAGTATCGTGTTTGGTACATGAGTATGTTTCGAAAATATGTACTGATTTCGAAATGTACTCAATGAGTACATTTCGAAAATATGTACTGAAAACCCCGAAAATATGTTAGTAGGTTTTAGTTCTTTTAACTTTTTACTTGTTTAGAATGCATTACTATTAATAACTTGTTGAAATATAAGAGGTAGGTACACCGGAATGAAATATTGTTATTTTTTTATTCTGCGGATTCCCTAATTTTCTTAATAATCGTCTTTTGTTTTTTTCAGATCAAAATTAAGAGAATCTTTAATAAATACTAAAACCCCCAATGCAGCCTCAACTGGAACTTCTGCATCGCCTCCTACTAATATATCGTACGTTGCAAATTGTAGTTGTTTTTAATCTACTAAGTGAACTTTTATTTTGTTTTATTTTCTTTAATGTCAGCAATTTTATTTGTAGGATTGAAAACATGGATATCGATTTAATTGAAGAAAGAAACCTTAATTTGTATTCATCCAGAGAAACACCTAGTGCAAATAACCTAAATAATCAAACATCGTGAGTAGAAAATTGTTATTGGTAATTTCATTATATATTTCATTGTAAATTTCATTATATCGATCATTTAATTTGTAGGACTGAAGGTATGAACGGTGATTTGATTGACAACATTGGGGATAATTTAACGATTAGTTACGTTGAGGTAAAAACTAATTTCTTTTTTACTTTTCAATTATAATGAAACGTGGAAAAAATCCGTTAATTTAATCTTTTTTTAGGTTACAAAAACAGAACCGGAATCTATAACTATCGAAGGAAGACGCGTGGTAGATTTTCAGTATTTCTTGAACGGCTTAAAAAAAAATGCAGAACATAATAATCGGTTTGGTTGTTCATTACATAACCTGAAAATCGTTAAAGAAATTCAAAGGGGACTTCAGTCAACTTTTTACTTTAAATGTGATATGTGTTATGTGACACTTCATTTAAGTCGGTACTTATACAAATAAACAACTAAAAAGAGTTGCTTTTTATTAGTACCTATATAGGTAGTTTTATGTAATTATAATAATATTGCATCATCCATATTTGTATAAATTTAATTAAAATAGTTTTATAACACTTCAATTAGGTCGGCACTTATACAAATAAACAAGTAAAAAGAGTTTCTTTTTATAATTACCTATATAGTTTAATGTGAATATAATAATATTGCATCATCCATATTTGTATAAATTTAATTAAAATACATAATTAATCTATTTTGGACAGTCTTTTTATTTTTTTCGTAAACTTTAGTTATTTACTTATTAACTAAAAATATAGGTACGCCATAGCTACAGATCAAGATCGTTTAGTCGCCGTAACGTCGCAACTGTGTCCCGTAGGTGAGGAAAAACCCACACAGGCGCACTCACCTCGCGCGTCGAGCGGTAAATTCCTAAAACCCGAGTGCCTAAATTTGGGGCAACGCTCTTAAAAAGTTCAAATATATTTTGCAGGGACTATATTTAGACGCCCTTTAAAACATTTATCGACAAACGTAACATATTTATTATCAAAGATAATAAGTCTAAGAACGGTTTAAAATATATGAAAACCTGTCAGAGTGTACAAGTTTTCAATTAAAATTCGGCAAATTTCCATATTTTCACTTTTATTCTCATCGACTTTTTATTTTTTTTAATTTTGTGGGCTATTTTTTAATTTTGTTTAAAATATTATTTTGATTATTTATTAGACTTTTTTATTGCTATTTTTATTCAGTGATTATTTTTAAGCTATTTACTGTAAATCAGGTATCTTAGGTATCTTAGGTAAATGTATCTGAATCTTAATAATAACATTGTCAATTAATGAAGATAATAATTCTTTGTTTTATTATAATAATTCTACTGCCCTATACCCCTTGCGGAAGTATAAGCAAGGTGTGTAAAAGAAGTGTAAAAAGTAATTAGCATTTATTTGAAATTGTACTCTCTATAGGAAACTCGTATTAAACGTTGGTAGCATTTTATGCGAAGGTTCAATGTAGCAGAAGTTTTGTACCTCTAACATACAGTTACACAATAAAGATCAATCTATCTATGAAGTGGAAGTATAGTCGGACACTAAAATATACTTGAAGCCTTCCAATAAAAATCGGAGGATATTTTGAGGCTGTATTGAGAATAAGTGCTCTATCTAAATCGTTATATAGACGGCTAGGATTCCATGTTCCATTCTGAAATAAAATTTTAATACAGCCAACGAATGAACGTTCAGATAGCGGTCATGGCATCATATGAAGAAGACAATGTCGCAGTAGCTAGATCTGCTGATTTTTTATATATATTTTCTTATTACCTTTTCTTCTAGTTTTCAATCCGTATATAATCGTATATGGGATTTTTCACCGAGTGGTGTGTTGTGTCGGATCGTTTATTTTCTTTTATATCAGATCCTTGATATCTTTTGAATCTATTTTGAAGTACATCATGTAATCTGGCTATATTGTCAATTCCTTGATAGCTAATTACGTCGCGAATAATGGAACGGCGGGGTGTGCTTTGTCATAGTGGTTGGGTGTACCTAACGACCTTAATCTAAGGCTGGCTTACATCCAGCTAGAATATAGATGTGCTGAACCTGCAAAAGGAATTTGGACTCTCATTTGAAATCTGAAGCGAACGAGGTTCCTAAGGATCTAAAAGAGGCTTTTAATCCTCTAACATCTATTAAGTTCAAAATACACATGATTAGCTCCAAGACCAATGTGGGGAGACAAAAGTCACTATGTGTCTCTTATGATGTTGGCACTAGGGGTGAACTATTCTATATTCTAGGCATGAACTATTCTATTATTATCAGAATTTCCTTACTATAAGGACCATTAATATTAACACACTCTAATAAAGATAAATTAATTTAAACGTCTAAAAATTATATTAACTTCACACGTAAATCAGTTTGTACAAACCAGTACATACATTAAATTATGCGCTCATACGATTTTAGGCGACCTTGTCCGTTTTAAAATATCCTGTAGTAGTCTGGCAAGTTTTTTACCATACTTATGTAATATTAACGAATGCATACATCGGGCATAGCAAGCACCTACAATTTATCTAGTGTACGTTTGTGATTTTGAATACAAACACCAATATGATTTTGATTTTGTTTGGTTTCGTTGTATCTTTTGTGGCTTACTATGAGATTTTCTACGGGAAACGTACGAGAGAGCTTGCAAGACTAATTCCCGGCCCTCCGATATGGCCAATCATTGGCAATGCCAACGTACTCATGGCTCCTGATAAGGGTAAGTAAATCAATGATGTGACCTTGAAAATAGAAATAAACGGAAGCAAATACGAAAAACTTTACTTGACGATAATTTGAGTAGGTATATCCAGGTAGCCCAGTGTAATGAAGAATTGTATGAGAAATAACTGGTAATAGTTTGAAACTTGGCATAGATATTTTTTGAGGTGTCTGTTAAACATACTAAAAGTCCCCTTCTGTATCTGTTGCGCTCGAGCCGCCATCTTAGAAAATTGGCTCTCCGATTCAGTTTTTCACTTATATCTCTCTAACTGTTAGCAATATTGGAATTCAGGAGGTAATTTTCAATAGTAGTCAAGTCCACTTTATGCCAAATTGAGAAAAGACGACTTTTGTGTTCCGTCATGATGTACTTCGTTGTGATGCTTAGAATGGTAACTTTAGATTAATGTGGAGTTCAGGATTATTCAAATATAACAGAAATAAAGTAAATGCTTGTATTTACGGAGAAAAACCCGAATAAAAAACGGATTTGACTAATTTTGTTTCCAAGGTGTGGATTTGACCATTTTTGAATGAAAGCCAAATGGATTTGACCAATTTTGTTAGGAAGCGGTTCGGATTTGACTACTTTTGAACAATCCAACTAAAGATTCAAATAGGGTTGTCACTGGCTCTAAATAATATTATCAAAGAAAAAAAAATAGGTTTTAAGATAAATAAAACAGGTGGCATAAAAATTAAATATGACTATTTATTTATCTGAATAAAAAAATTTACCCTTAGTATCTAATAAAAACTACCCTATATCATATTGCTAACACAAGGTTCTTCAACATATTCTTTACAAATTGCCTCCTCTCTGATATTATCATCCATATCTTTAGTATCAGCATCAGCATTATTTCTGTTACGGTCTATAACAGTTTTGTAATATTTGAGGTCTTCTCTTTGTATCCAGTCTTTTCCAAAATGTTTTGTCAGTAGCTTATCTACGTCATCAATTTTTTCTTTTTTTTATTTTAGGAGAGGAAGTGATAGTCTCTGGTAATATGTCTGAAGCATATTTTCCTGGTTTAGTGATGGAACGTCGAGCACCGGTATCATTGTGCTAAAATCGTTCACCTCTCGCTATAACTCCTCGGGGTTCTCCTTTCATTCTTGTGAATACGAACCTCTTGCAAGACATTATTTTGAAATGGATAGCCTGGCTCCCCTTATGGATTTGTTGGCTTGCTGTCTTCCAATCGCATACTTCAATGTCCTCCAGATGAAAAACAGTTGCATGTTTTTTTATTATATCAACATACTCATTCGGTTGTACAATGGTATTTTTCTTCTTGATGTCTTTTTCGGCAACACCAAATACTCTATCGGGGGGTATAAATGAATGTCCCGTCACAGGGAAAATGAGTTCCACCTTTTTTAGTGACCTCGGTGCACTACTGCTGAACCATTTGGAAATCATTCCTAACATGGTGTAGTTCTTATTTTGTCCAGAACATCCATCAGCCATTAGTCGGAGTACCTCTACACCAGTTAAATCTATATTGTTGTGTAATGAGTGATACAGTGCACTAGATAGTTCATTTGATCCCTTTGCATGAACATCTTCGGTCCATACGTAAGAAAATACATTTTCTTTTGTCAGATCTGCATGGGAATCACCTACAACAATTGTAAAGTTATAAATATACAACTGGCGTGAATAATATGTACTTTGGTTAGGGACTTTTGGTAACGGTTGGTTTTTACCACAGTCAAAATATAATATTTTTACTTTGGGGTTGGTGTCTGGTGTCGACAGCCATCAAACCTGTTTCTTTGTGTCTCTTTAACACTCCTCTTACTCGACCCTTTTTAATTGATAGAGCATTCAAAATAAAATTGCGACACACTGGTATCACCTCCTCGTTAGATTCTCTCATACTGTAAACAATGCTCATATGTTTGGCATTGCCTCTTCCATTTACTAATCTTTTACGGGCAGGGTTAACAGTTTTGCAGTATTTTGTAATAAAATCATCTTGATACTGTTTATCAGGATTAGCGTAAAACTGATCATGAAATTGTTTCATGTCTTGCATTGATATGTTAATACATTTATAAGCCTTGCTGTTATGTCTACACGGGTATCTCGACGGCAAATTTGTACAGGAATACCTGAAAAACAAAAAAACAATATGAAATTTATTTTAAAAAAGTCGGCTGAGTTCCTGAGTATAATATGGTCAAATTTTACGTTTTTTATCTATTACCGTTTATAAAACACAACAGGAGCAACTAGGTTAAAAAAGTGTTTTTTTTCTTTGCATCCGCATAGAAAAAATATCCACTTTTTAACCTTAGAATACCAAAACAAATGTTTATTGTAAAAATTTCAAGCAGCTTCTAAGTATGGAAGCAGCTTCTAAGTATGGTTAGCTAGGTACAATCTTGCGACAGACAGAAAGACAGCATAGGCTTAGTTAGGTAGGTAAAAAGTATGAATTTTCAAGCATTTAGAAATAATGGTGGAATAAAAGTACTAAAAAGATACATACATAGATGAACCCTGAAAACATATATATTTTGCTATAAAAAATAAATAATTCATAATACCATTTTTTTTTACATTTTACGTATTTTCAAAATAAATCACATTATCCAAACTTCTACAATCCGATGTCATAGAAACAGTTATTTAGTAAGAATAATGAAATAATAACATTTAGATACCTACCTACTGAGAATGTTGCACAACCCTAACCTCGGTTTACGACCAAAAATACTGACCTTTTCTTCTTTTTTTCCCCGCGACTATTTGGTCCTGCGGCTGATTTTCTCTTCTTCGATTGATGGCTTGGCACTTCCTCTACACTTTTCTCCATGTTTTGCTATGTGTAACAGGTTTTTCTTCTAGAAATGCAGTAATTTAGAGGACACAAAACAAGACACGTTAGACGCCTACGCTTCGGCTCGATGTATGGAGAATGCAAGATGGCGGATGGGGTTTGGAGCGACGTGATTGGCTCAGACGGATCTAACCATGTTTGAAAGTAAGGTGGCCTGGAATAGGCTAATTTTGAATTTAAGGTTGATATTTGTTTATTTTTTTGAGGGTTTTAGAATGGATTTGGCTAGTTATGATTGATATGAGCCGATAAAGAATGAGGAAGATGAACGTGTTTTTTTTATCATCTAGAAAAATCAAACTTTAAATTAAAAAAATGTTGGTGAAATTTTTTTTGCGATATCTCTAAAACTGTATTTTTAACGATTTTTCAAACTCGGGCGTTCTTAAATCCAGAGTTGTTTCGGCCGCTCGACTTGTGACGTCACGTCGCCCGACCGAGCCAGATGCCATTATCATTTCTCGCCCGTACATACGATTTTGTGCAGTATTTTTATGTTACTCGTGATATTTTCGTGTTTTTGGTCAATATGGAAAAAAACTAGCGTATAGATACTGTATAGTAATACAACAGATACTCTTTATACTAATAGATAGATACTCTTTATACTAATACAACAGTAAGCACTCCGAAAAAATACTTTTTTCATGCCCCAAATGACAAACAAGTGAGAAATAAGTGGTGTAAAATAATGAAAAGGGAGGAGCTGTTATCTATAAAAACAAGTCGTCATTACTGCGAAGATCATTTCAATTTGAGTATATACTTATTATATACACATAATCTTAAAAAACACTTATTTAATAATAGAAAACCATTCTAAACTTTATTTGGGGATTCCACAACAATCATATTTCGTCATTAGTTTATTAGTAGAAAACATTAGGTGTCCATTAGTCAATATTCTAATTACACAAAAAAAATTAAATTGAATGACTCTTACGAACGTTTACAAATTTATTTTCATACCAAAAATATAAGCCATTATTAGAAAAACCATAGTTTTACTTGCTGATTGCCTTAAGCAATTAATTTATTTCCCAAGTAAAGAATCTGTTAAAGAAAAGCTTCCCCTGCCATTTCGCAGGAGGTATAATAATACAGTAAGTATCATAGACTGTTTCGAGATTAGAATAGAGAAGCCCTCCAACTCCTTACACCAAGCTTTATCGTGGTCGCAGTATAAAGGTTGCAATACTATAAAGTATTTAGTCTCTATAACGCCAGACGGCACGATTACTGCCGTCGTGTCAGATGGTTATGGTGGTAGAGCTACTGACAGAGACATATTTGGGGATTGCAAAATTTTAGAGTTGATACCAAAAGGAAGTGCAATAATGGCCGACAGAAGATTAAAAAATATTGCAGCAGATGTAGAGATGCATGGATGCAACCTTGTGAGACCTCCAAGCGTTAGCACGGGTAAAGCAAGTACGAAGGAGGAAGTTCTAGAAACGAAACGGATTGCGGCTCTACGTATACATTCAATTGGTCGTATAAGAGAATTTAAGATGACTTTACCCCATGCATGTATTGGCACAAAAGTTATTGATATGTTAGATGATGTCGTAAAATATTTTGTGGGTAAATTAGTTTAACTTACAAGGTAAATTAGTTTAAGAAATTTGTAATGTTATTTTGTTTTTGAAGACTGGAATAAATAAAACGGATGTATGATTATATTATGATGATTGTATTACACATAAACACATCGGTACTTTTTGATTAAAACAGTTGCTTAAATATATTTTCCTTCCAGAACTTTTCGCACCTTCGAATCAACTCCTCACAATAATCCTTGTCATATTTTACTTCATGTATGTCAATGTTTTTAGAAGACTCGAAATCTTCGTGAGCAATACAAAATAAGCACTTATCTTTTTTTGTAAAAAACATTTGCATTTGCATTGTGCATAATATTTCTGTGCCACAATACCGTCTCTCACGTAATTTTTAATATTTTTATCAGACAACGGGCATTTTATTTCTAGTATGCATTCTTCAGCGATACCGTTGGTTGAAGCACCCAACACTGGAAATTTCTTAGACAGAATAAGACCTGCTCTTGTGAATTTCGTATTTTTGATGATGGAGACTTCCTCGCGGACACAATTTTCTAAAAGTTTACCTGCAAAGAAAAATATTTATTTAACTACTAGCTGTGCCCCGCGGTTTCACCCGCGTAAATGACGAAAGTTGTGATGATGACTAAATGAAGCCTATGTGTTAATCCAGGGTATAAGCTATCTCCATTCGAAATTCCATCCGAATCGGTTTATCCGTTTCAGCGTGAAGGAATAACAAACTAACACACACACACACGCACAAACTTTCGCATTTATAATATTAGTGTGACTACAATTTAACAGTTACCTACTTTATTTTAAATCATATGTTAAATATACTACCCACCTATTTTAACTGCAAATGTCTCTTTAAATTTATAGGCACCTAAGAGGTATTCGACCAAAACTCCATCGGGTGTGTTACATTGAGCAGATTCGTGAGCTTTCGATGCGATAATGCGAGCATATCTCATTTCTTACCACAATCTACAATCTGATTGACATCTAGTTGCGTTCTCATTCGCATCGCATTGCTGGGATCGCATATTTTCCTTGCAAAATAAAATAAATCTATGTCTTTAACGCCGTTTTCCTTCCTGAAATTATTAACTAGGTAATGCATTGATACTTTGTCTAAATCTTAAGTCGGGCGAAAGTGAACCATAATCTGAGAATCAATTTCCAGCTCCATCGATTTTTTATTACCGACTGTAGAAAACGTTCATTATACGTGTCATCTGATGTCGAAGGTGCTGTAGAAGAAAGGGGGTTTCTCGTGTTGCTCATGTCTTTGGCTTTAATAAATTTAAGTTGAGATTCAACTTGTGAGAGTTTTGGCTTCACCCAATAACAGGATATTTCAGTACAAGCAGGCTCCTCACTCCGTCTGTGTAACCACATAACCAACGCCATGGTATGTTTGCATCCTCCTTTGCTTGCCGCACAGCCTTCACATTCAACATTTATAATTTTGTCTGTACTTTCGTCACAAACAAAAGTACACTGATATGCTGTGACTCGGACCTTATGCTCAGGTGGAATTCTTGCCTTTACTGTACACTGCGCATATTCTCTTTTTACTTGTACGTACCCTATAGCGTTATCTCCATAACTATCACGTCCCGACCTGTAAAAAAATAAACAAGATTGCTATTTTTCTATCGATAACAGTGACTATCGGCACTGCCGTATAGTGAACAGCACTAGTGCCTACAACAGGAGGGGTACAGTTTTCAAGGTCAGCCCGCCGCGGTGATCATTGAAGTTGGCGTGACAAGAAGAGTGTTACATTCTGCCTGTACGTCATTGTAATATTACGTATGGAACTATAGGCCATACGTAATATTACAATGACGTATATCTGCCTATATCTATTTACTTACATTTTATTACACTACACTGCCTGTATACAGAAGTTGATACTTACTTTGCTAGTTTTTGTCCTTGAATTTCAGTACTGATGTACTTTACGTGATTTGTGAAATAATCCGCAACCATATGAAGGTCGACTTTCGGCAGATTATTTGCTTGCCCACGTGAAAATACTGGTTCCATTTTAGCAGCACGATTTCCAGTTCTATACTACGAACGAAAGGAGGTGTACGCAGTACTTAGTCACAAAACATTGACAAAACATAATGAAAAGAAAGTTCATCGCGCGCACCCCGCGAGCCGGAGCCGGCGATGTGACGTCACGACGGCTACTCGGACGGCTCAGAAAGTTTTCGGGAGATCCAAAATTCATTGATTTTTAAAAAATAAACTATTCAAGATATCGACATAATTTTTTCGCCATTATTATTATAATTACCTAAAGTATTTTTAGAGGCAAAAGAAATGCGATAATTTTTTATTTACATCTTCCCCATTCTTCCTAGAAAAATGTTGTGTACTTACTTCAAATTCTATGAATTTGGATTTGACCACTATTGAAAATTACCTCCTGAATTATGCTTGATATAAAAATATAAAGCTTTTAAAAATGTCATTACTATTAATATAAAAATAACTTACTCAACTGACAATTGATTGTGTGCAATTGCAATTGATTATATTGATTTAGTGCAATATTTTGTATCGGAACCCAGTATTTTGTGATAAAAGGCTCATCCTTGGCATAATTATTTCTTAGGTGGTCCTGAGTGTACATGTTTAGCCCAGGAGCTATCGGCGGCGGGCGACGGGGGAAGGTGGGGGGAAATTTGATTCCGCTGCGCTTTACTTTGAGCCCAATGTCTTTCAAATTATAGGTATTAGGGAAGTGGGATATAGCTTTCCGATAACAATGATGATGAAATAATTAAAAAAATATGTATCCATAAAAAAGGTAGCCTATCCAAAAATCATTCAAATCTTTTTTTACATATACAAAGTTTACTTTGTAACCATATAACATATCGATGTAAAAATTATATATTCTGAAAGCCACACGTACTTGGATTACAGAAAAATATTTTGGACTGCCATTGTAAAATAGAGTGAAAAAATATATAATTCATCACATGGCAGAGTGGCGTATGTACGTTATTACGTTTACTTACAGTTATTTCTAATAAAATTCATTATTTGAGAGAGGACAATTGATGTTACTAAAAGTTTATAATACGGATGATGGACTTATATGTCATAAGTGGAAAGTTGTTCTAAAATTCGCGATCCATTTTACTAAGCGATCTAAGCAAGTGAAATATTTTTTTAGTACCCTGGTTGATTTATTATTACAAACAACAGCAATTATTATTATGATTAAACTATATGATTCACCACTATTTATGAAAAACCGATAAGAAGAAATAATGACGTAGTATATTTTCAGATAACATATTCGGCCAGCTCTAAATATCGCAGACATGATTTATATTTCGACGGTGGTTAATTTAAGACCTAGCATACTATATAAATAAATATTTTCCATGTTTTACTATTGTTGACATTATTTTACCAATATTTTTTCTATGTTGCAAAGAAAAGAATAGAGATTTACAAAAAAATGCCATTACTGGGTTTAAACATATCTATCTATATTTTTATATACAATCAACAATAGTATTTGTATTATTATTATGTAATAATATATGATATATAGGACTAAAATATAAATAACATAAATTATATTTATTTTACAGAGTTCATCACACTTATGATAGAAAATTGGAAAAAATACGGAGATCGCTGTCGTTTTCTGACTGGTCACAAACTACTTGTCGTTATTTCAGATCCCAAAGATGTCGAGGTAGTTTATATTTATTTCAAAGAGGCAATTATTTAGATATATTAGGTACATATATGTATATAGATATGTTAAAAAGTCCAAAAGTTGAATGCAGTCAAATCTAAATCCAATAAAAGGATAATATTCGTAGTTGTTATTTTCTTAAACATTTATATAATATTGCCAATTCAAGACTTTCTCGTAAAGTTTTGAGTTCTCTAACGCATGTTATTTTATCACAGGAAGTTGCTTATAAATTGACCGATAAAGCCCCAGAATATGATTTGGTAAGACCGTGGCTCGGAAACGGACTATTCTTAAACGATGGTAAATAAATACAACGTTCAAATTTTTTTGATATATTTTAACTAAAATATTTTCATTGTCTATTTAGGGGCTACAGCACAATGGAAGAGAAAGATAATTCTACCCACATTTCATACCGACATCCTGAAATCTTATTTGCCCATAATTGCAAAATGTACAGATAATCTGATTGAAAAATTTAATGAATTATCTAATGACCCTTATGATATATCAAAATTAATATCCCTCTATTCACTCGATATTATAGAAGGTGACTAATTGAACTATTTTATTTGTTGTTTTTTCGTGAAATATGTAGGATAAAATGGAGTTAAAATCAAAATTAATATATCTCTATTCACTCGATATTATAGAAGGTGACTCGTTGAACTATTTTTTTTGTTGTTTTTCAAGAAATATGTATGTTAAAATCGATATATATATATATATATATATATATATATATATATATATATATATATATATATATATATATATATATATATATATATATATATATATATATATATATATATATATATATATATATATATATATATATATATATATATATATATATATATATATATATATATATATATATATATATATATATATATATATATATATATATATATATATATATATATATATATATATATATATATATATATATATATATATATATATATATATATATATATATATATATATATATATAATTTTAGAGACTACAATGGGGATACAAGGCAATAATTTGGCAATGGGAGAATCGTCATATCATAAAGCAATCGATGTGTAAGCGTATAAATTATTAAATTTTACAGTAGGCAAGGTCGATTTGCATTTATTTCCTTCTTTTTCAGATTAGCTTACTGTGCGGATGTCAAGTTTAGAAGTTTATTATACAAATTCGATTTCATTTATCAATTATCAAATCATGGAAAAAGGGAACGCAAAGCACTTAAAATTGTGCATGAATCCTGTGAAACCGTCATAAATGAAAGGCAAAAAACGTTTAAAAATCACCTACCAACAGAAAATAATAGAAAAACGAAAATGTCTTATCTCGACATGCTGCTGAATTCGACTTATGAAAATGGAGAAAGTTTAGATTTTAAGTTTTTGAAAGACGATACTCAGTCAATTCTATTTGCGGTAAGTACTTTTTATATAAATATATTTACTGTAAGAAATACTTATTATAACTCCAAACCCCCAATACAGTTTGTGCGGGATGGCTCTAAAGGCAAAAAACATTTAACTACAAAACCTTTCTCAATAATCGAGAAAGCTACAGATTGGATTCTGGAGGTTGATTCGGTCTCTAAGCAGTATAAATTCCCTGAAAGTCTCGGATGCACAGCCCTCCGTCCAGATATAACTCTTTACTCTCTATCTCGGAAGGTGGCTCTTATAGTAGAATTAACTGTTCCATGGGAATCAAATATCCCAAAAGACCACGAGTACAAATTAAATAAATACCATGATCTTGCAAATGCCGTAACCCGGAACGGCTTCACTGTTCACCTTCACGCGGTGGAAGTTGGCGCTCGTGGCCTGCCAGCTAAATCTCTATTTCACCTCTTTAAAGATCTTGGCCTTTCCAGAAAAATAATCAACTCTTTCTTAGAAAAATTATCTAAAACTGCGATTTGCGCATCTCAAATTCTATGGCTTCGAAGGGGGGAGTGAATGGGTGGCAAGGTGAACGCTCACATGTGGCAAGACAGCTGTCCTAAACCTACCACAGCCGGTTCGTAAGTCCGGAATCCACTGCTCACCCCCCAGAAGTGTAAAAAAATAGTATTATGATGGGCCCGACTCCGGTCGGTGAATTCCATGGCAGCTCCGTTTGTATTTATTATTATTGATAAAAACATTATTAAAACTATTGATATACATCTGCAATTATAACAGCTCTAAAAAAGTCCAAATATATTCACATTATTGACCTTAGTAGCCGCCCCACTAAGCAAGCCTTCAGGTCAAACGTCATAATTCTAAAAAGAATTAAATATTTGTTAGTTATAATAAAAAGGATAAAATTGTATAATACTATTATTATTATTTTTTTTTTTGGAAAATCTTTTTGAAGAATTCTTTTACGGGATGATGCTTCGATGTAGAAATAAAAGTAATAAATATGATATCGAAGACAATCGCGGTCGTTTGACCTTATAAAAAGGTTTAAAAACGAAATTACCGCATAAATTTTGTAGCACCCGACGTTCCGGCGATGTTGCAACCGCTGTTGTCCAGGGTAGACTGAAGGGCCATCAATTCGTTGTTCCGCGTTTAGGCGGCAAACCGCTGCCACTGTGCCGATTATAATGGTGGTGGAGCGGCGGATTCGAAACGCGCGCTTTTATGAAAAACCGCCGTGCACACAACACTCACTGTATCCTGTGCTACGTCCCTGCGTTCGGCGATGGGCATTGAGAACATTTTAAGAAGAGGGTTCCACTTAGTAGAGAGTTTTAAACCGTCATCTCTATATGATAGCTGACATTCTAGTTTTCATATAATTTATTATACATCAATTCATTTTTTTTTAAAATACGAAAGCATATTGCTGGATTGACAATAAAATATATTTTTTTTGATTATTCTACATAGAATTTGCATTTCTATTTTAATATTTTATTCTCCCTGACTCTTAAATCACACGTATATTTTTATTATATGGATGTAGGTAATATTGAATATAATATTACAGCCATGACAACTATCACGGTAGTTATGTTTTTATTAACTAAATTTTTAGCATTTAATTTTGTGACGGATCCAAGTGTAGGAATGTCTGTCTGCTGGAGTAGTTGATTGTATTGTATTGTATTGTATTGTATTGAAGTTCGGGGTTCTTATGTTAATGGATCCTGGAAGCCACTGAAATAAGATTTAGTAGTATTTAGGTTTTTATATATACCTAATAACAATAAAATAACATATACACAATAACGGATGTTCAGGACCTGAAAACCGTTTGATGCATATCAAAAAAATCTTTTTTTTTTTGTTTAGAGATGTTCTGTTTTGTTTAGAGACTCTGAGATGTTTTTTCTAGCATAATTTTCTGCATAAATAAGAGTTGATGTTGCCTAAAACTTTTTATTTAGTTTTTTCTTTCATACCAAATAAAACCTTATTATTTCGCATTGATTAATCCAATATTTTTGAACTCAATAACAATGAATAAATTAAATAAGTTGATAGTAAAAACACATTTATAAAAACAAGCTTTTATTAAAATGCTCTTTCTTGAGCTAACCCTGTGTGCAGCAACCATATCGTAGTGGAACTTAGAACGGGCTATCATAATTGAATGCGTTTACAAAATTTCGTGTCTGCGCTGTTGACCGTTGCGGAGTCCCCTCGTAGGGAGCCAACCCAGCCCCTAGAGTGTAGAATCAGGTCATGCTTACCATAAAAAAATACATTGTCATCGGAATTGAATCAACATGTACATTTTCAACTTCATATGATAATATTTGAGGAGTTTCCTCAATTCCTCATGGATCCCATTGTCAGAACAGGATTTTGATCGAAATTGGACCAATCTGCAGGTAAAATTTAGTATACAACAAGTACAAATTCCTATATTTTAGAGTACTGGAGTACCGGATGATAATATTTAATTGTATGGGGCTCTCTAGAAGATCAAGCACGATAGTCAATCATCGCGTTGCGGGCTGGGAAGGAATCGTAAGCCGCAGGAAATATATTTTTTCATTCTTCAATCAACTACGTCTAATTAACGTAACTCCCTGATATAAACTACAAAATAGGGCATTTTGGTAAATATTTTTAAAAAAATATTTGAATATTTCCTGCGGTTTACGATCCCTTCCAGCCCGCGACGCGAACCTTGACAAGCATGCTTGATCGCATGCAAGCAGAGTGGCATTATTATGCACAAGTTCAATATGTAGAACGATAGTAGAGTAGACAAGGATTAGGAAGAAAGGTTTCGAAGCGGGATTGATCAGGACAAAGCAGCAATTCAGTTCTTTTTGATCGGTCCCATACAAAAAAACTAAAAATATTTTTTTCTGCCCAAACTATAAAATTTAAAAAAAAACAGACATACCTGCTATTGTTAATGTTAATAAGGTCTATCCACCGGCATAAAGAAAACAATTAAAAAAGAAATTTGGTTCCTTAGTCTCTTAAAGTACAGTTTGACCCACTGTGCGGCGCTGCACTGACAAATGAGTGTAAACATGCTTGACGAGCATGTTTAAATGTGTCACTAAGCCACTTCAAGCATGCTTGTCGAGCACGTAAATGTTTGACAAACATGCTTGATCGTCTAGAGAGCCATTTTACAGATTAAATGCCTCTTCAAGAAGTTGAGCCATATGTGGATATTCCTGAAAAAAGGCCGTGAAAAGAGGCACAAATTATTTGACTATTTATTATGAATTGTATTTTACTACTTTTGAGTAGGTATCAGATGGTCACTTTATTATTATTTCGAATTTTGCTTATTTAGTCGAATATAACTTTAACTCTATTCCTAGTATTTTAAAACCTATTCGCTTATTAGTTTATTTTATTTATGAATCTGGTAAGACTTAATTTTATATTGTTTATAATAGATGATTTTATTTGTTAATTTTGACTACATTTTGCTATTTTTAGCAACACTTTAAGATAATGTTGGAAATATGTTGCAGACTTTTATTATGTCATAATACGTATGACCATTTTAAAGTAGTACCTACTTTAATTTAAATCTCATTTTCATTCTTTTTTTTTCTAATGATACTTCATGATTTCCTAAATACTTATATGTACACACTTGAATTCTTTTTTTTCTTTAGAATAAGTCTAAACGTATGTACAGGTATATATTTAACAATATTTACACACCTGCCTTAGTACAGGCCTAGGCCTAGTTAGGCGTTGAAATAGTAATCAAGATGGTGCAGTGTGTTTTCTTTCTTGCTACTGGTCCATAAACGATGCTTACTTCTTGTGCTTTACTTTAATTAAATAAATAAAATGAGTCATACAACACGTACTGAAATCATTCTTAAAACATTTGTAATTTGACCTGCTACTCTCTAACAACCTGCTACTCTCTATCCCTAGTCACAGCAGTGACTTCTTCTATTCTCTATCAGAGTGCATGGAGCCCGTCTTTGGAATGCTTTGCCGAAAAATGTGAGAACCGCGCCAAGCATAACAACTTTTAAAAACAGACTCAGAGAGCATTTGAAATCCTCCAGATAAATTCCCTTTTCCCTCCCATTCCCCTCCTTTTAAAACTTTAGCGTCCTTATAGGTGTTAGATTATTTTGATGTGGCAAATCTGTGCCCCCAAGAGCAAAGTATATATTTCTTTCTATCCTCTTTCTATCTTTATTTTATTTGTCATACTCTTTATATAGGTTAAGTTATGTAGTCTACTTGCAAATAATGTTCTTACAATAGTATAGGTTAGCTCTAAAATATTGCCTGCAGGCAATAAGCTCGCCTTTTCTTAAGAATAAAGAGTTTTATTATTATTATAAATTTAAATTTCTTTAATTCTTGATTTTTTACAGGGACATGATACCTCATCTGTGACAATGACTTTAACGACGTACCAATTCTCCAAAGAACCAGAAATTCAAAGAAAATTGCTGGAGGAACAAAATTTCATCTTCAATGGCGATCATCGGCGTACACCTAGAATGGAGTGAGTAAATATTATGTGAATTCAAACTTCTTAGAATATAGTAAAGGAGTAAGATAAAAAAATAAAGAACCTGACAATATTACCCAATATAATTCATTATTATTTTTAACAGGGATTTGAGCAGGATGACGTATTTGGAAATGGTGTTAAAGGAAAGTATTAGGAAATTTTCGATTGTGTCAGCTGTTGGAAGGCGCGCTACCGAAGAAGTTGATATCAGTATGTATTTTTATATAAATCAACAAAAAACTTTCGATTCTCAAATTTATGTTGTTTTTCAGATGGAATGTTGTTACCAAAAGACTGCAGCATTTTCTTCAACCTGTTAGCCATGAATCATAACCCAAAGTATTTTCCTGACCCACTCAAATTTGACCCGAACAGATTCGCTCCAGAAGCAACAGCTAAGAGGCCGTATTTGACCCATGCTCTATTCGGCACAGGCCCTAGAAAGTGCATAGGTTGATTATAATATTCACTGTATCAAGCAAAACTACGTTTTGCAGAACTACTCTAATTTATAATAAATTATTGTTTAATTACAGGTATAAGATATGCGATGTTTGTTCTAAAATGCTTTTTCTCTAAGATGATAAGGAATTTTGAGTTTCTTCCAGTTGATCACATTTTGGAGATGCAATATTCGCTTATTTCCAAACCCAAGAATGGTGCCTTTGTCAAAATAGTCAGAAGAGTTTAAATCTAAGGTACAATTCCTTATGCCACTCATAAAATTCGTGTGCGTTATTTTCAATTTTAATGTTATTTTTTAATAAATTGAACAGGCTAATAGTTAATTTAAATAAAATAACTGCAACTAAGACTTTTTATTGTTATTATTAGATATCGTTATGATCGTTTTCGTATCTCAGTTTTCAATTTTACCTGTTGATTCGGTGATTCGAAAATCCGACTTATCAAAGGGTCGATATAAAGCGATTATCCTGTTAAATATTGGAACAGAATCTGGCAAAGTTTGAGAAGCCATATTTATTTAAAGCAGGGCAAATTTCCATTATGAAGCTCACTTAAATTGTAATCTTTAACAGAGTTCTCCGGTTGCATAGAAGTTAGCCGGCATCTCGAAAATTAATCTGCAGATATGAAACCTATTTAGTGTACTTTGAGATAAATTTCTAAAGTATTTATTACTTTCTTGTTTGTACATAGGCAGTGAGGACGCTACTTGTAATGACTGATAATTATTCTATTCTATATATTCCGGTAATCAAAATAATGTTTTGTCGAAAATTAAAATTGTTATTCAGGTGTTTTGAGTTGATATATGCAAAGTTTTGGAATTATAGGTTAAAGTTACCGTCTTTCATAATCATAGTTACCATTACTGACTACAATAAGCTGACTATTCGTTTTTAGCAATTTTTATTCATTATTATTATTATTATTATATTTTATATACGCCATTACTAATATCATACACGCTAACACTCGACACGTACACGCTCAACACACTCCCACAAACACATACACACACACCCTGCATACTAGACTCTTATGTAGTTCTAAAATTGAAGGTCCATTAGTTTTATAAAGTAGTTTTAAAAAAACCTAATTTATGTAATTTTATTGAAATCCGTAACCGGTTTATTTGTTGTAAATCTGCATACATTTAAAAAAATATTATTACTGTAATACTGTGTGATTTCTCAATAAAGAATTGAATTGAATTGAAATAACAACATTAACAACTATGAAAAATAAAATATTTTGTTCCATTGTTATTACACTACGTTTTATTATAATCTTAAATTATAATAATAGGAAGTACATATTAGTTCGGTCCGTTTTCAAAAGATGGCTCTGGCTGTTATGGATGTTTAATCGTGACAACTGATTTCTGTGGTTTCAGAGAGGTTAGACATCTGTCAATAACATTCAGTTTATATCGCTTTGAGTTTCATACAAACACCTTATTTTTTACTGTGTTGAATATGTCAAATTTTGTAATAACTGAGCAGCATTTGCGGGAGGTTTTAGTTTTCGGCTATAATAGGAAGAAAAGTGCAGCTGAAGTGCATCGAATACTTGTGAAATTTCTGGTGATATTGCTCCAACTGATAAAAACTTAGGGGATGGTTTCGACGTTTCAATAATCGTGATTTCAACGTTGAAGACAAGCCAAACAAACAATCCAAAATAAACAAAAAAAAAACAGAGTAGAAACAAATTTCAACACGCAGTTTCCGTACTATTGAAATCAACGGGAACGAATTAAAAGCAAGAAAATTGGGTGCTTTATAAACTGAATCCAGAAGACGTTGTAAGGCAATTTTTCAGTTGCGAGCAGCTGATTGAAAGGCAACAAGAAAGGGTTTTTTACATCGGATTGTGACTGGTGATGAGAAATGGATATTTTACGACAACCCCAAGACGAGAAAATACTGCGATTTCGACCAATCAAAAGTCGCCGTCGAACTCAACATCAACAAGAAAGCTCGTCTCTTCAACAATTTTAGAAAATTATTATTGTATAGCAGTTTCCAATACATCTATGTGCTTGGTGGAATTCATCTAACTTTCACACAGACGCATTTCAACAACTCCATCGGTCGCCATGCAAACCCATACCATTATACTGCCTCCTGCGTGGGTATTTGATGGTGGGGACAGCGCACTCGGAAAAGTATTCTTGACCAATTCTTCGCCTTACGTAAGTCGCATTTCGAGTAATAAAAACCTTTTTTTATGTTAAGTTTAACTTTAATATTATTCAATTTTATTTACAGTAAACCATTTCATTATTATCAATTATTTCATGTTTATAATAGAATAGTGATGAAGCAATACTTACCTCAAAATTTGACTTCTCGGGCCAACTGGAGCTGTCAGCTACAACGGAAGTACCCGTCACCTCAGGAAGTTTTAACGATATTAGATTATTCTTTCTCCTGTGATGTGAGCGTAGAAGGGGTCGGAAACAGTCAGCTGTCTAGTTACGGCACTCGCCCGTAAGAAGCCAATCCCTTTTAACCTAACTAGGTTATCCAGGTTATCCAGGTTATAAGGCGAGATAACCATCTCGCCTTCTAACCTTGATAACCGCTAGATAACCAGGTTAACCACCCTGCGGGCCGACACTCGCGCCCTTATTTCCAGTTGCAACCAGATTACTCCGCTCTCCCGACTGGTAACAGGTCCGAGGTCGCTTGCGCGGTCCTCTCGCTTATACCGCCTCCACACGTTGGCGAATGTTCGTGTAGGTGTAAACAAGTATTAGGAAACATATATGGAAAACTCCTACAGCAGATATACCAACGTCACCGTACCAAATATGAGCTGTGGTTGTCAGCCTGCGAGCCGCGCTTGCGCACTCTGCGCACTCCTTTAAATTTTGATGTGATTTTGACAGCTCCGAGCTGTCAGCTGGCTGTCTTTTTTTTCTTTGAAAATCCGCATTTTTATACCTTATTTAATCTGTAACACGAACATTCGCCAACGTGTGGATGCAGCATTACGTAGCGGTGATTCGGTGTCTACCGAATCTATCGCGAACCACGGCATTCTTTGCCCGGCTGTTCACCCGGTATCGGGTAGCCGATTGGTCGTTTCTATGGCAGTTAACAACTACTCCCGCTCTATAGTAAACAATACTGCTTCCAGACTCCCCCGACTATCAGTTGTAATGCACAATCGATTTGCTGACGCCGCACGGTGCGCAAACCGTCCAGGAGCGCTCGAAGGTTGATTCCTTTAGGAAACTAGCCCGCAGGCCAGAGTCCTACCCGTGCTCGCATTTCTGCGTGGAGGCTGCCGGATGGATGTTGACCCGTGAGTTTGGCCGGCCCTTATACGCATGGGTCTTAGTGGCCAAACTGCAACAGAGCCTATTAGCTCGTCGGGCCACACAATATTAGACTAATTCTGCTCTGTCCAATGTTGATGCCTCTCAGCCCAAATGTAGCCGATAAGTTTTGTTCTTTTAATATAGCTACTGGCTTTTTATATGTTTTTCAGCTTGTGAGGCTAGCATCTGCGAGTCTTCTCCTTAGCATTGTCTGGCAGTATTTGGTCTTTCACTTTCCTCCGCCAAAGCAGCAACGAGCTCGAAAGAAGTTTTCTGCCGATTTTTCAAACTTGAATCTGAACCTCACGGTTCGAGGCAATCCTTTTCCGATCTGTTCTTTATATATTGTCATGAAACTCGGTTTGTCTTTGGGGCTCTCTAAATTATGAAGCATGCTTGACAAGCTTCGCGTCGCGGGCAGGGAGGGGATCATAAACCGCAGGAAGTATTCAAATATGTTTTCGTAATATTTACCAAAAATGTCTAATTTTATAGTTTATACCAGGGAGTTACGTTAATTAGACGTAATTGATTGATGAATGACTTGACTCCCTGGTATAAAACTACAAAATTAGGCATTTTTCGTAAATATTTAATAAAAATGCATATTTTCTGTGGTTTACGATCCCCTCCCAGCCCGCGACGCGATGCTTGACAAGCATACTTGATCATCTAGAGAGCCCCTTCGACTAAAAGACTTCAATGCCTACCGAATGAAAATAAATTATTGACTGTCTTCATGGTGCCGTCAGTATGGTATGAATAGGCGGCACAAACATCTACAGTTGGGGACTGACCTAAAAGTAGGCGGTGGCTGAGGTGCGGGGACCGGCGTTCGGTCTTCCCACCACAGACATTAGTGCTGTGACATCACTCGCCCGGTGCTACTCGACAGTAATAGGCATAGGTATGTACGCTAACGAAAGAACGCGTGTTATACGATCACCGGTCCCCGCACCTCAGCCACCGCTTACATTTAGCTCAGTCCCCAACCGTACCTACCTCGCCTATATACATTTGTATAGAGTTCTGTATGTTATAACATTGTGTTTATGTTATCTTTGGATATGTTTATGAAAAGCCGACGAACTTGCTAACACGGGAGCAAAGGGAACGTTATACGGCCCTGAACCTTGCTGTGGCGTGCCAAAAAGCCTTGCAAACCTAATTCTCAAACAAATACGTTTAGAACAATCCGTCAACCACTGGAACAACACGCCAGGGTTGAATCAATCCAAAGCGCTAATTAAGGCCTACGACCCTAAGACGTGAGGCCTTATCGCTAAATAGGAACAATCTACGCATACTGGTGAGGGCGCTCACGGGGCATTGTGGCCTGAACAAATACATGTTCAACCTCAAGCTCCGAGACACAAAAATGTGCAGGTTCTGCCAAGGGGCAGAGGAAACTTCCCTGCACCTCATGTGCGAGTGTGGCCCGCTGATGCGTAAAAGATACACCCACTTGGGTCGTCATTACCTCTAATGATATTTATCTCCCACCTTATCTTCTCGCGGAGATAAAAAGATTAACCTGGCTTATCTGCTTTGTATCTGACTGAATTCAATGATGAAGATACTTAAATTTATTAGGTTACATCATTTTAATAATAATGTAACAAAATCCAGGATAGTACAACCTTACGCTCCACATGTACAACTTTACCAACCAAAGGTACAACCTTAAGCTCCGAGACACAAAAATGTGCAGGTTCTGCCAAGGGGCAGAGGAAACCCTTGCACCTCATTGCGATCGTGGCCCGCTGATGCGTAAAACATACACCCACTTGGGTGGTCATTACTTCCAACCTGAGGAGGTAAAACAATCTGGCGCCAAAAGCATAATGCGGTTCTTAAATGACACGAGGCTTAGCGCAGAACTATAGTAGGTGGCGAACACAATAGATCAGCAATGGTCGCAGTGTTACAAGGCTCATAAAGAACTTAGAAAAGCCCCACACAACAAATAAATTAAAAAAAATTGTTTATGAACATCAGCCCCACTGAACGGGGCTAATCTATATGCGAAACTGAAAAAAGTTTGGCTTTTGTATATGTAGAAAAAAAAACCTTCAAACAAAATTGAATTGGGACACGACCGACTGTAGCACGTCCACATAACATGGTGTATCCTTGTCTGTTCATCTCGAATGCCGGAGCTCGGTCCCTTCTGCAATATTAAAACGTCTCGCTTCTCCTTTTACCCTTTCATAATTTGAAAAGCTGTTAGATGTGTCAAACATGCTAATGCCGGCATATTTTCGCTTTGGAGTGCTTCTCCGACGAGAATTCGTTTCCGTGCCTTTGAAGGCGCGTAGAGTTGCGTTGTAGGCACAGATTATAAAAGTAGTGTATATATACTTCAGATGGATAAATATTTAAAAAATATATATTTTTAGTAATTTCTAAAATAAGCCGGTAGGTAGGATTCCCTAATATTCGTATAGTCAAAATTGATTTTACGTAAATATGTAGTGCAAAAAAAAAAAATATTGCGCCCGATTGCGTTTCTTCGTGAACTAAAATAGGAACTTAATTCAACCGAACGTGACAAGGCGATACGTTAGAACGGAATATGAAATGAACTATCATCGATTTTCCTGCACCAAAACTACATAGACTACTATAGACCCGAATAAGTTTGAATACATTTCGTGCGGTGTTAGATTTAGCTGCCTTATCTTCGGTGGGTAGTTTTAATGCGAAAAAGTGACAACTGTTCATTTCACATTCCGCTCTAACATACCTACTGCTCTGTCTTGTTCACATGAACTAATTTCCAATTGTAGTTCAAGAGAAACGCAATCGAGCCCATTGGCTTTTTTTTTAATTTAACATAATTAAAAAATAAATTTATTATAAAAATATGAAATCTTTTTTAATAATTTGAGCTGCTAATATACCTAAGTACCTAGGTATAAATGAAAACTTCGAATAGTAAAAATATAAAAACTAATTCTTATATACAAGATATAATCTTAGAATATCGAGAAGCCACAGAAATGAGAAAAACCTCGAATATCCGTAGGAACGAAAGCTTCAAACTCTTTCTATTTGAACCCCTCTTCTGAAAATGTTGCTAATACGAATCACTGATTGTAAAGACGCGAAACGAAATAGAGTGTGTTGTTTGCTATCCCGCGCTCTATAATTTGCCGCCTACCAGTAGAATGACAGCTGACGACAACTGGCTTCATCAGTCCGCCCCTGGACAATGCTGTTTGCAATAACGTCGAAATGTTGGGTGCCATCAACAACGCGCAGTAAAATCCGTTTTAAATTATTTTATAAAACCTTTACTAGATTTGCATATTCGAGCACTTTTGAAATGACTGTTTCGAGCATCGAGGGAAACACTTAATTTAGATTTTTTGCTATAATCATATAAAAAGACACATAATATGGAAAATGGATATTACCCATATTATAGGTAAGTAGGTAAGTACATGTTATATACATATTATGTCTAATACCATGAACATAGTATGTACAAATTATGTCTAAAACCAAGAGGTCGAAGATCGAATATATTCATATGGGAACATCTGTCCATTATACCATAATAAACAGCGATCACGTGGTGAATTCCATTATAATTTCCCCCCACCCCTATCTTTCCCCCGACCTTCCTTATACAGGAGGGATAATAGAGAGGGGTCTTTCCACCGATTAATAAAATGGAGAGATTTCATTAAAATCTGCATGTTAGAAAAAAATACAGAAAAAATTCTATTCCAAAAGCAGCAAAATATCGTTGAAGGAATAATAGCAATATATTCCAGCATGTAATAGTACATCAAACTAGTACTAAGATGAAACGTACAAGTATTTTTCAAATCGCCAGCGCTAAGCTCAGATCGGTTTGTATATGGCAGCTCCTTCGAACCTTAGGGCTCTGATGTTGGGAGCTGCAAGATCTAATCAGGTGACCGTGATCCATACGATGAATTGACGAAAGGTTTTTTCAAATCGGATAATATGTTAAAAGGTGTACAGCTTTAAATTTTGAACTCAAGAATGCACAGTCCAATTTAAAACCATCTTTTCTTAAACTCCTTTTCGTATACATACGGATGGCTAATAAAAAGTTAATGACCGTACGGATAAAACTGTGGTTTCTTAGTCGTCCGTTTTTATGATAGCTACTATATCTATTTCAGGTACAGAAACTTAAATCTAATTAGGTTTTTTTATCAAAGAATAATATAGATTATAGAAAGAATTTTCGAGATCATACGAAGCGTGCCTAATTTACTGCCACTTAAGCCCTTGTAACTAAAGATAGAATAGCGTAGTATTAATAATAGCGTAGTATTAATTAGGCTCCAGCCCAGTGCCTGCGCCTTAAAAATTTATTTTAAATTTTTCAATTTATTTCCAAAAAATCTTAACAGATTGTACATAACATAACAGTGGCTGTTATGCGCTCAATGATAATGCTGAAAGGTGAATTTTGCCAGATAGCAATTAATAAGGTCGCCTCAATGTAAAATATAAAACTCTTGTAATACAAAAAAATAGTTACTTAAAACACACCTGCTTGCTATCAATTTGGTAAATTGAAACATGCAAAGAGGGTACGGACCTTAAAGGAAATCTTTGAAATATTTCTCTGAAATGGATCGAGTTGGAAACCCAAAATTCGGGTGAATTACTTTCCTAACAATTAGGGATACATAACATATCGAAAGATTTTGAAATTTTCAAATTCCAAGGGTGGAAATCAGGCGACTAATTTTCACCAAATAGTTTCATTTGTAAATAGCTGCTTTGTATTCCTGTATGAATATTTATTTTTCTGTTAACATTCAGGATGACACATCATACATATTTGACAAATATTTCAATGAAAATCACTATAACCTACCCACTAATCTATATTTTATATACCAAGAAGAAGAGAGTTCACTCTTTGACAGAATCTTCGGTTCAGAAAACTTAAATATGTAAGATTTGGCCGAAAAGAAATAATGGCTTATTTAATTTTGGGTACACTTTAATACATCTGCAAAAGAACTTTTTCTTTAATGAAACACAATAAAAACTTCTTTAAGATCGTCCATCCACTCGAGTTATTAGTTGATTTATTTGTGAAATAAATGATAAATGTTGTAAATTCAATGATATGAGAGGGAAAAGTACTGAAGATTATCAATATGTTTGTATGAATTATACAGGTACCACTTCACCCCATTATTTTTCCTAGAATTGCATTCTTCAGGAGATGAAACATGCGAGTTGCGGATAACGCCACCATAGTAAAACTTTGTGACTACGTAATAGACTAAAAAAATACAGTGCCGAAATACCCTTAAATATACTGAGATCCTCAGGACCACTCACAATAATTTGCTAGCGCGATACATAATTATAAAACGTCGTGTCTCCTACAACTCGCTCCTCTTGTAGCGCATCTGTTATGAAAAGACATTCATCAGTTTAATCTATGGTGGTGACGTCAGCATCGCCGGTGTCACTCTTCCCGCCTTGTCGGAGAATGCCCGGCGACGAGACGCCAGTCCATCGGGCGATGCGGTGTGCAAATACAAATTCAATAAGCAGCAAGTGTGCCGCCATCGGGATTCCCGGCGCGTACACCGAGGTCAGGGAGGGCGACAGCAATGGAGTTTCTGCAATCGAGTTTCACCCCATTCGATTAATTTGTTACTAGTTTGAGACATGACTACTGGATGAATGTATGGAAATTCTGCACAATTACACAATGAAATATTATCTTTGACAATTGAACTTGCAGATATTGGGCTCGATTGCGTTTCTTTGTGAACTAAAATCGGCAATTAGTTCGTGTGAATGAGACAGGGCAATACGCTAGAGCCGGAATGTGAAATAAACGGTTGTCACTTTTTCGCATTAAAACTTCCCACCAAAGGTAATGCATCTGAATCTAACGCCGCACGAAATGTATTCAAATTTATTCGGACGAGTATAAGTTCGACAGGTAGTTTTTATCGACGATCGTTCGTTTCATATTCCGCTCTAACATCGCCGCTCTATCTCGTTAGCTTCAACTAATTTCAGTTTTAGTTTACACTTAAGAATTCGTATGATATAAAGGTCCCAGAAAGAGGTCAATGAGAATGCTATAATCAATTTTTATATCTATCCAGACCTATCTTACAGAGGATACGTTGTAGGTTGTAGATGTACACATAAAATATATATTTAATTATGTTATATTGTTGCAATATCCTATGAAATATGTTCATACATTCAGAACAGAAAATCAAAAGTGCCACAGAAAGACACGACAAATATGACGTTGTCATGGTAACAACCTGCCATGGAGATGAAATGGCCAAGACTCAAACAAGGATGGGAGAAAAAATAAAAAAAATGCTATCGGCGATTACAGTGATGCCAAAAAAGGTATCGACACTGCTGGTCACCTTGCATCATTTCATTCCCCTTATAAAAAAGTCTAACATAGTACAAAGAAAATGCTGCTGATTTGATTTTTAGAGTCGCAGTTATAATACGAGACGACCGAACTTTCAAATGACGGTAAACTGGCAGTACTGCAGGTGCAAGAAATCCTTATTCGGCACTATCTTAGAGCTGTTGCTACTATGATAAAATCTCTAGACCTCCTGCTGTGTGGGGCTCCAAGACATCACCTTGAAGTAATGCCTCAACGAAATAATATATTTTTTAAGGGCGTGTCGCAAGTCTTGCTATATAAAGTTATCAAGAACGTTTGAAAACGAAATAGGTCAATCCTCGTTGGACGCAATGTGATAAGGAATTTTGTTTATATTGTTTTAATGAATCTCATGCCTGAAAACTAATAGCACAGTATTTTTAATCAGATGTATATAATTATAATAGGTGCAAAATATATACATAATATAAGATTCCGTAATATATAATATAATGTAACGTTTGTTACAATTTTCGTTTTGTTTAATCTACTACAATAAATGTTTCTTTGGTTTGTGAAATGCTTTTTTATATCAAATTTCATGTTTACTCAACTTACAAAAATAAAGATCAGAAAAATGCAATAAAACTATCATTCAAAATACCTGTATGTATGAAAAAATGATTCTCTTTGAAAAAAACGTTTTTTTTTTGACAGTCAATATAATGTTGATCTCCACCTGCATTTTCACTTGTTAATAATAACAAATTGTCACTACGTTCATGTGCAAAACTCGCTTTTAAGTTGCTTAGGGTTATGTATTACATATGATACATGAGCGCAAACAACACAGGAGAATTTACGTCTGATATATATATATATATTATATATATATATATATATATATATATATATATATATATATATATATATATATATATATATATATATATATATATATATATATATATATATATATATATATATATATTATACATCGGACATTAAAGTCAAGAATCATATTGTGTAGATTATTTTTTAAATAATCGTAAACTATAATAGTTACCGAACGGTTCTGAAAGGCGACGTGAAACAAATGAGAAGTAATTGAAAATATGAATATTTATTATGGTTGATTCATTTTAGCTAATTATTTATAGTTTCTGGCAACATAAAAATTAAGATACAATTATTCCTACCGATCACTTTCCAGTTTACTACTACTTAAAACCAATTACAATGACATATTATCATCACTAATAATTGTGGTTCTAAACAAACACTCCTTCTCCCTACTGAATGTATCTTCATTTAATAGCATTCATTAATGTGATTGAAGATAAATTCTTTTCTCGCAGACCGGGAGTTAATGGGCCCTGTTGGAATTGGCCACGAAGACTGTTTCTTTCAGGGTCAGTCATACTCACAGGTCGACCTCCATCCGGCGGCCTCCACTCAAAAGGGAGAGCCAAGGTAGGACGCTGGCCTGCGGGCCAGTCTCCCCTAACAGTCATCCTTCGGGCACTCCTGGTCAGTTTGCGCACCGTGCGGCAATCGATTGAGCACTCCCACTAACAGCCAGGGGAGTCTGGGAACAATGTTTCTTATAGAGCGGGGTGGTTGTTAACCTTATGGCAACTGCTCTTGAAACAAACGTTCGGCCACCCGATCTCTGGTGAATAAGCCGTGCAAAGCATGCCGTGGTCCGCGATAGATTTGGTTGACACCGAATCACCGCTTCATAAGGGAGAGGACCGCGCAAGCGACCTCGATCCTGTAACCATTCAGGAGGTAGGAGGTATCCTGAAGGTTAATTCCAGAAGGAGATATCCTTCCAAACTGGTAGTCAGGGGGCGAGGCTGCCCGCTGGACACCTTTCCCGGTGCCTCGCCGGAAGGCGTTGGCCTCTGACGGGCAGGTGGCGTAGCAAGACTGTGGATTGTATTTCGTCCCAAGTTTTCTGCGCTCACCTCACGGGAGACAAAACGATTCGATTGATATCGTTAAAACTTCCTGAGGTGTCGGGTTTGGCTGTTGTAGTTGACAGCTCTAGTTATTCGCTTGACAGTATAAATAAATTGTTAGGAAGATTTTTTAATATAACAATATATAACACTCCTGTTTTTTTTTCTATTTTTTTCTGTATATCCTCTGTTATAAAAAATTGGCATCGCATCCTGTTCCTATAATAAACTGAACATTTAAAAATAATAACGATGAATCGATTGTTACACTTACCCTCGATTGTCGATTGCATTTTCCACCTCCCTATAGGAAAGGTTACCGTCAGGGGATTCGACCCTGGGTGAAAAGTTCGCTCATGAGACGCCTTCAAAGCGTGATGAAGGATCATCTATTTTCCTTTACATGCAAATACTGAAAGGCTGCCAAGGAGCCGCGCGGATATTCACAAAAAAATATGATGAATCATTTTCTTCTCAGTGACAAATTCGGGTTAGGTCGCTGAATGACAGAGTGGATGTAACTAGGGCAGTTTAAGATAGGTCAATAGTTCACAGAAAAAAGCACAATCTTCCGCAAAGGTCTGTTTTATTGCCGATGCTTTTTAAAATATTTTCAAAATTGATTTTAATGGATGGACTGAAAACAGTCCATCCATTAAAAAACACGGTTTTTTTCAGGATTATTCCTCTTTGTTCACGTTGAATAATATTGTTTTTTCTCTAAGAATCATTTATAACAAAAAAATACATCTGACAGTTGCTGTGAGTGATGTTTTTAAAGAAACATATTTAAATATATCAGCGTTGCCAAAAAAAACACAAAGTCATTATTAACTTTTAACCCTCAAAGGCCAGCTATTCTGACGCAAAATTCACGCGGAAAAACGAAGTTGTGCCTTTGAATTTTTTGGTCGATTAAGTAAATAAATACTAACAAAATCGTTTTTTTATTAATTCTGTCTTGTTATGTAATAATTAATCTTCGTCATGTATATTATATATTTATATAATATACAGGTTTTTTAGAGTATTTAAAATGTCCAAACAATCGATTGTTATCTCCCAAATATGAATAAAAAATATTTTTGACTAATTGGGCTGGTTATTTTATTATTTATTTATACAAAAACATCGATATATTATTACACATTACTAAATACAATTCTTGTGAGCTTTATAACAAAATTACACTTTGAAAACAACTTAAAAAGCTGATTAACTCATTAACTCGTGACGGTATGATTTTAACCTTTGAAAATTTTGCTTGTAGGAGGTGTTAGTACACGAATACTAATTAATATATTATGCCATATATGCCCAGTGGGTCGTTTTTGTCCTGTACAACAGGTTATTAGAAAACATGCAACATTTAAACGAAAACGCTTATTTGTGGCTTCTAGCGCCACCTATCAGATGGTAAGATAATCTACTAAAACAAATAGGTGATTTAATTTGTATGGTAGTTTTGAAACTTCTGGTGTCAGTTCAAGTCATGACTTCATTTTTGGTGGCAAAAAACTGTGTCTTTGCTGAGAATAATGTGAGTAATATTTTATTCTTTGTAGATATTCCTGCTATGTTATTTTTATTATAAAATTAGATAGTTTACTGATCCCATAATGGTGAAAGTGCTCAGATATAAATGTTTTTTTGACATGGAGATAGCTGTCAAATCACCCGTGGGTCGCTAACGACCCCTCGGGAAAATCTATATAAGTAATAAATATAATTGCTATTTCATATTCCTAGGTCTAGAAGGCCGCTTACAACGAACGAAATCATAGAGGAGTTGGAAAATTTAGACTTCGACGATGGAATACAAGATGCTGATATTTTTATTGGCCCTCCTGGCAACGGCAGGGTATCTGACGGTGATTCCGGCGCTGAAGAAGATGTATATTTCCATCATTTATCCCGTCGACAGCTACTCGCACCTGCAAGCCTTATTTTGAGGCGTCCATTTGCTGAGGAAACCAAGTGCAGCGAAGATAAGGAACCTGATGATACACCACCATTGCGAATGGAGGAAGACAGTTGCAGAGGGGCACGCGGAAGGGGGCCTGGAAGGGGGCGTGGAAGGGGTCGAGGAACAGCTAATCAACGCCAAGCGGGTAGGAATCGCACCTGGGTGAAAAAAGACATTCCCGGGAATAACCGTGAGTGGACCACACCGCTACCTAGTTCTGTTACAACTTTATCAGAAAATACTGACCCTGTGACATTCTTTGAGCTATTTTTCAATCGTGAAGTTATCGATTATTTAGTCAGACAAACAGTAATATACATATGCTGTGCAAGAGGGAAATATGAATTTCTCTTTGTCTGGCAAGGAATTATGTTGCTTTATTGCTATCCTTATTTTGTCTCGTTATGCTCCGTTGTCGTGACGCCGCATGTTCTGGGAGAGCAATGAAGATACTCATAATATCCTTGTCACAAAAAGTATGCGACGAAATCGATTTGAAGAGATAATGCGTTATTTTCATACGGCCGATAACTCCGAACTGCCTGAAAATGACAAGTTGGCGAAAGTACGCCCGCTGATTGATATGCTAAATGCTAAATTTCTACAGTATGCTCCTATCGAAAAGGAAATAAGCATTGATGAATCCATGGTTCCATACTACGGTAGACATGGTTGCAAACAGCATATTAGAGGGAAGCCAATTAGATTTGGTTTTAAAATGTGGATTGCTGCGACAAGATTGGGCTACTGCCTGTTTGCAGATCCCTACCTAGGGCGCTCTGAGCGTGTTGAGACCGGATTGGGACATCATGTTATTAATAAACTGATAACTAAAGTACAGGGGGAGTATGCCAATACAGATTTCTCTGTCTATTGCGATAACTTTTTTACTGGACTACTATTGGCCAGCGACCTCAAAGGTAAAAACGTGTTTGTGACGGGCAGTGCGTAATAGCCGTATTGAAAACTGCCCACTAAAGGGCGTAAAGGAATGTTAAAAAGAAGAGAGAGGGTACTATGATTACCAGTTTAGTGGTTTCAAGGCGGCAGGTGAGGGTGGAGAACCTACCCACCGCCCGGGCAGTTATAACGACGGTGGTCGTCTTATCTGCCCGGGATATCATGCAACGACACCCCGCGCGTACCAGAAGGATATACGCGCGGGGGGTAAAGAAAGGTAGCCACCCCCCCCCCCCCCGTACCACCCCGAAAACCCATTTATTCAGTATAAAAAACATAAGAAGATAACAACAAAAGAAGATAAGAAATAGTCGTAAAAATAATAATAAAATAAACACAAAGCAGAGATTAAAGTTAAACAAAGACAGGCTACCAAACACAGACAGGATGTCGGGGGGACTAAGTGGTTAGTGAGGGGGTATGTAGACGTATGGGTCATGGGGCGGTCTCGTGGGGGACGGCCTAACCAAGGTCCTCAGGCAGGTGACGCGCCCGCGGGGGCGGTTTGGGGGACGGCACATAGACGGGCACTTCGGGCTGGAAGTGGCCTTCGCATCACGCCACTGGTGTCGGGGGGGACCCCAAAACTGGGGTTCCCGGAAGCCTCAACTCCTCCCAAAGGGAAACCCACTTCTCTACGAAGCATCGGAACAACGCCCACACTCGACCAGATCCGCATACCATATCGGTAGGCGCTTGGCGCACGCGCCGACCTCACGCACCAATTAATCCCGTGCGGTCGAGAGCTTTGGGCATATCCAAATGACGTGTTCTTCCGTTTGAAGTCCATGCCCACACACGCACCAGGGGTCAAGGGAGAGTCCAAAGTCAGACAGCTTGGCTTTGAACTCCCCATTGCCCCCGACCAGCTGGGTGGTATGGTGATCGAACCGCAGAAAACACGCATTTTTCATTCTCGCCTCTACCGACGGAAAGAAGCAGTGGGTTACCAATTGGATGAGACAAATGGGATATGATACTATGATTACCAATTGAATGAGACAAATGGGATATGCGCTGTTAGGTGGCATGATAATAGCGTCGTGGCTCTCTTATCGACTGAACACGGGGTACAGCCCATCCAAACGGCGAGAAGATATTCAGCTGCGCTGAAATCAAGGATTAACGTACAACAACCTTATCTAATTTCGCAATATAATTTCGCAATATAAAAATATAATTTCGCGATATATGGGGGGTGTGGATCGACTGGACGCCAACGTGGGCGTATATAGGGTTGCTATTAGAGGCAAGAAATGGTATATGCCTGTTCTTTTTTGGATCATTGACGTGGCGGTGAATACTGCTACACTTCTTGCTCGCCAGTACCGGGGTGACGTCGACACGTTGGAGTTTCGGCGGAGCATTGCCCGTACTTTGCTGCAGAACCACGGAACCGAAAGGCTTCAACCCGGACCTACTCGAAAGGTCCAAACTACCGTACCCAATTCGGTGCGGAAGCACAATTCGGAGCATATGATCGGAATGGCTTTGACAAGACTTCGGTGTGCTTTATGTAAAAATAAAACTGTAACGGCTTGTAGTAAATATGGTGTCAATTTGCATGTAAAATGTTTCTCTCAGTTTCATTCTTAAATTTTGTCGGTAAATAAAGAATAAATAAAAATAACATTTTTATTCAACATCAGTTTAAAGTAACACATTTGACCCAGGGATCGTTTTCGACCCTTTAAAAAAAATACTCTTCCCCCACTCCCACCTCAAATCTTCACTTGGATTCTTCATAAGAACCCTTCAGGTGTCCACATATCCAAAAATGAAAGATATTGAAGACCAAAATAGTTCTGGGCATATATAGGTTATAACGGTGGCTTATTTAATGACAGGCGACTTTTACTGCAGTGGACGGAGAAATAGAGCCGATAATTGCCTAAATACGGAGATCGTCCGCAGCGAATAATCACAACAGAAAACTACCAAATGGTAATAATGGCGTCCCAGAGGTTAAATAAATAATAAAACAACGTGTAAAATAGAATATTTTTAAAATAGAATATTCAAGTATATAATTTACTTCTTTATACACATGTGAGCTAATGGGCCCTTGCTGAGTCGGCCACTAAGACCCATTCTGTTCAGGGCTGGTCACACTCACGTGTCAACACCCATCCGACGGCCTCCACGCATGAAGTGCGAGCCCGGGCAGGACTCTGGCCTTAGGGCTAGTTTCCTCTAGAAATCAACCTTCTGGCGCTCCTGGACGGTCTGCGCACCGTGCGGCGTAAGCCATTCGCTTGTGCACTATGACTAACAGTCGGGGGAGTCTGGAAACAGTACTATTTTCTATAGAGCGGGGGTGGTCGCGGACCTTATGGCGACTGCTCTTGAAACGACCATCGACTACCCGATCTCGGGTGAACAGCCGGGCAAAGGATGCCGTGGTCCGCGAAAGATACGGTTTATACTGTTTCACCGCTTCGTAAGGAAGAGGACCGCGCAAGCGACCTCGAACTCGTAAACAATCGAGAGAACGGAGAAATCTGGTCGGAATTGGAAGTAAGGACGTGAGTGTAAGCCCGCTGGGTAACATACCTGGTTATCTCTTACGGGCATGTGGCGGAGCTTGACGGTGGACTGTTTTGTCCAAGTCTTCTGCGCTCACTTCTCGGAAGATAGAACGAATAATCGTTAATACTTCATGAGGGTTCGCCCGTTATATTTAACATCTCTATTTATTCTTCATACACAATAAATTATTTTTGTTGGCTGGTTTTTCTGTCGTCTAAATTTCTTCAGACAGCTTTCCGTTGCGAGTACAAAACACCCATGTACACACATTTACACGCATACATACCTACATATAAACACGTCACAGCAGGGTTGGTTGGAAGAAATTGTCATATGGACAATAAACTCGCCCATTGCGAAATTTTCACAGTAAAGAGTAGAAACATGTTGACGTCATCCAAATTTGTATCATACTATAATTTGTTTGTGATCGTTTTGTGACTTGGAATATATAAACAAAGGCAAAAATCAGTTGTGTCACCCCAAGACTTTCCCGGCAATCATACGAACCTCCCCCCGTGCCATACCCTTCAATCCCCCCAACCCCCCCCCACCCCGAACTCCTCCCCCCTAACTTCGTCCATCAACCCCCCTTTCAATCTCCACCCCCCTAATTCCAGGTGGGGTTTGGAGGGGTCCCAACCCCACCTCAAATCCCCCTCTAACCTAAAAATCCCCCACCGCAGAAAAACTCTCCCCCCCTCAAACTTGTGGTTCCTTGGTTGGACTGAAATAAGGACGACCTAATACATCGGTGGAAAATAGATGTGGGTAACGTGAAGGTGTGTTTCTTGTTTCCTTCGTTTTTTTTTTACAGATGATTCCAAGTAATATATCTTAGCATTTCGGAGTATAGCAGCGTCTGGGCGAAGTCATCATTCTGGCACATTTCAAAATACATATCCATACCGAAATAAATAAATTGGTATATAGGTACATTTTTTGGACAGAACACAAAACGACACAAAGTAGAAAAATGTAATTTTATTTTAATTTAGGCTGGAAAGCGTTTTTTCGGATTTTCTCAAGATTTTCCAGATTTTTTTTTCAATGAAATAGATTCAATTGAAATATTTCCATCCCTAGAGCATAGCGATCAAAACAAAAAAAGTATCAACCTAATATGTCCTTCACATTCAAAAAAGAATTACAGATATCCATCGTTCGCATCGTGAGTAGAAAAAACCCCTTTCAGTTTTTCCCGATTTTTTTAATTTTTCGGGCAACTTTTCCAATTTCCGTTCCGTTAGGACCTTATCGGACTATTACAAACATTTAAAAAATAGCGAAATTGGTTCAGCCGTTCAACCTAATATGCGGTTACAAACAAACAGCATTTCATTTTTATTTAAATACTAGCTGACCCGGCGAACTTCGTACCGGCTAACAGTCAATGAATGTCGTGTTGCAGATTAGCTGAACTTAATTTATGATTTTATGAAAGTAATACAATGAATACAAAATAAATATTAAGTTCACTACTTTATTAAAATAATAACATAAAAAGGAATATCGCGTGTCAGCAATACATGATTGAATTAAATTATTTACATATTGTGCAGCATGGGATGCACTCGGTTTAATTCTCCTCATTGAAGCACCTTGTGATATAACATTTTTTGTTTTTTTTTTTATCAGGCGCAAGAACAAATAAATCGGATAATTTGCAGACACGTAAACATGCCACGTACAACTGACCATGAGAAAAACACGGATTTACATTTTGTATGGGAAAATGTTTTCTTTTATTTTAATTTTTCGTCAATTTTCCAATTTTCGTTTTTAATACTTATTCTTCTATTCGGGACGGAGACAAATACAGCAAATCAAAACGTATGAAAATCGGTCCAGCCGTTCTCGAGTTATAAGTGTTCGAACAAACCCGACTTTGTTTTATATATATGGATAGATTAATTATCTGCAAATAGCAAGAAGAAAATTTTCCGAGATGAGGTTATATTCCCTGAATATTGCTTCCTTAAATATCCAGCGTTTTCCTCCGTTTTGCTTCGCGCTGTGACCTGTATCATCCCCGGACTAATTAAAACTTTTCAAGTTGAAAGTTTGAGAACTCTTTTTTTATATTTTTCCTCCCTCATGAACTCCTACCGTATACGAGCGTGAAAAATGTATCGTATAAGTTTCAAAGGCTTTCTTGTCATTAATATTCATGCCAAGATATTAAGCTTTCATTTCATTGCCTTGAATTTTTAAAAACAACTTTTGTACGATATTTTGCATACATATATATAAAAGCATTTTATGAGTAGAGTCGCTATGATGTTATCAAGTGAATTATAATATACTAATGTTATGCTCATTACAGTAAATCAGAAAATTAAAATACATATCTAAAACAATAGTAAATAATACAAAAAAAAAATACAAAAAACCGAATTATTTTTTTTTATAAGTGCAGCAGCTATTTAATGGTAAGACTTAGTACGGGCTATCATAATTTAATGCGAATACAAAATTTCGTGTTTCGTTGGAAGCCAACCCTGGGTGCCGCAGTCTTGTCTTGGCGAAACTTAGAACGGGATGTCGTAATTGAATTCATATACAAAATTTCGTGTCTGTGCTGTTGACCGTTGAGGAGTCCCCTCGTAGGGAGCCAACCTTGAATGCAGCAGCCGTGTCATCGCAATACTTAGAACGGGCTATCATAACTGAATGCGTATAAAAAAATCGTGTCTGTGCTGTTGACCTTTGAGGAGTGTCTTCGTCGGGAGCCAGCCCTGGGTGAAAAATCAGGTCATGCTTACCATTAAAAAAATGCATTGTCATCGGAACTGAATCAACATGTAGATTTTCAACTTTACATGATAATATTTGAGGAGTTCCCTCAATTCCTCATGGATCCCATCACCAGAACAGGATTTTGATAAAAATGGCACCAATCTGGAAGTATATCCTTTCAAATAAAAAAGAATGTTCCGAATCGGTTCATAAATGACGGAGTTCTGAGGAAACAAACATAAAAAAGATACCGCCGAATTGATTGAATAGAAAGCTTCGAATTAAAAGTTTTTGATTTTTGAACTTGGTCTCAAACTGAAGTCATCTAGTAGGCAACTGGAGCTGTCAACTACAACGGGCGAAATCAGAAAGTTTTAACGACATTGGACCGTGAGGTGAGCTTAGAAGACTTAAGACGAAAACAGTCCACTCTCTAGTTAAGCCACTCGCCCGTAAGAAGCCAACACCTTACCGCGAGATAACCAGGTCAATCGACCAGCGGACCGAAACACGCCATTACTTCCAGTTGCAACCAGATTACTCCGGTCTCCAGACTGTTTACAGGTTCGAGGTCGCTTGCGCGGTCCTTTCCCTTAAGTAGCGGTGATACGATGTCTATCGAATCTATCGCGGACCACGGCATCATTTGCCCGGATGCTCACCCGGTATCGGGTAGCTAATTAGTCGTTTCAAGAGCAGTTGTCGTAAGGTTAACAACTACTCCCGCTCTATAGGAAACGATACTGTTTCCAGACTCCTCCGGCCATCAGTTGGAATGTACAATCGATTGGCTAACGTCGCACGGTGCGCAAACCATCCAGAAGCGCTCGAAGGTTGACTCTAGGAAAAACTGGCCCGCAGGCCAGAGTTCTACCCAGGCTCGTTCTCTGCGTGGAGGCTTTTTTATATATATATATATAATAATAATGCTTTATTTAAGAGAAAGTAGTACAAAAATTATGTCTTTAAAACTACCCAACTAGGTTAATGCCCGTACTAGGGTAGATTCCTTTCTTTTAAATTAAGATGCGCACGTAATTTTATACTGCAATTATAGAACTATGGTAATATTTTACTTGTTTATATAATATTTAACATTATACATATGTTATTCTCATTTATATATAAATATATACATTTACCTACTTGTATTATTTACATACTATTATTATTTACATACATTTGCATTTACGTACATGTATTTATTAGTAATATATAATTGATTAAATTGATAACGTCGTTTTAAACGAGGATATGTGTAATAATTTCAGCTACCTTTTCCCTGCCGGTCTCAAATGCTGCCGGATGGGTGTTGACACGTGAGTTTGGCCGGCCCTAAACGCATGGGTCTTAGTGGCCTAACTGCAACAGGGCCCATTAGCTCCCATCTAAGTAGACAGTAGTGCGGTGTCGACTCCAGCGGGCGAACCCGTCAACCCAGGCTGGTATAACTATATGTAATCGTTCTTTCAGCCGTGGGATGAGGGTAAAAGACTTAGAGACAAGACAATCTACTGTTTAGCTCCGCCAACAAGCATGTTAGAGGCCAACGCCTTTCGGCGAGGCACCGGGAAAGGTCCCCGGTGTGCAGCCTCGCCCCTTAACTACAAGTTTTGGATGGATATCTCCGTCTGGAATTAACCATTAGGATCCTCCGTCCTCCCGACTGGTTACAGGTCCGAAGTCGCTTACGCGGCCTCTACCTGTTTTAATTACATTACATTTTCGCGTAGTGCCACAAGAGATCGAGTGGCCCAAAGTCATTTCAAGAGTCGCATGACAACAGGTCAACATCCACCCCCGTTGCTTAGAAGGCGGTATATTTTCAGAGTGCACAACCGATTGGCCCCGCTGAAAAGTGCGCAAACCGTCCAGTAGCGCCGCGATGCAATCCCACCGGTCCACCAGCTATGAGGTCTGAGAGTCTTACCCCGGGGTAGAGTTCCGCATGTGGAAACTTCTGAATAGAAGCTGAATCGTGAGTTGAGCCGATCCGAGAACAAAATGGATTTTATTGCTCAAGCTGCACGAAACCATTCGCTGCCTATCTAAGTAGGCATATAGAGTTTTCAACTACAACAGGCGAACCCGTTATCTCAGGAAGTTTTAACGATTAGTCGTTATCTCTCTGTGAAGTGAACGCAGAAGACTTGGACAAAACAATCCACCGCCAATCTCCGCCAGATGCGCGCAAGATACCAACGCCTTAACCGCGAGATAGCATCTTACCCAGCGAGCTTACACTCACGCCTTTGCTTCCAATTCTGACCAGATTACTCCGGTCTCTCGATTGGAGTTCGAGGTCGCTTGCGCGGTCCTCTCCCTTACGAAAGCTGTGAAACGGTGTATACCGAATCTATCGCGGACCACGGCATCCTTTGCCCAGCTGTTCATCCAGGATCGGGGTAGCCGATGGTCGTTCCAGGAGCAGTCGCCGTAAGGTCTGGAACCACCCCCGCTCTATAGGAAACAATACTGCTTCCAGACTCCCCCGACTGTTAGAGTGCACAGATGATTGGCTTACGCCGCGCGGTGCGCAGACAGTCCAGGAGCGCCAGAAAGTTGATTCCTAGGGGAAACTAGCCCTAGGGCCAGAGCCCTATCCGGGCTCGCACTTCATGCGTGGAGGCCGCCGGATGGGTGTTGACCCGTGAGTGTGACCAACCCTGAGCAGAATGAATCTTCGTGGCCAACTCAGCAAGGGACCATAGCTCCCTCTAAGTAAGCAGTGCTCTATCTAAGTGGTGCTCTATCTAAGCAGTGCTCTATCTAAGTCTAGCTCCATTTAAGTAGGCAACTAGGGTTGTCGACTACAGCGGGCGAGCCCGTCACCTCAGGAAGTTTTAACGATTAGTCGTTCTATCTCCCTGGAGTGAGCTCAGAAGACTTGAGGACAAAACAGTCCACCATCTAGCTACGTCACAAGCCCGTAAGAGGCCAACTCCTTAACCGCGAGATAGCCAGGAGTATTACCCGGCGGGCCTACACTCACGCCCTTACTTCCAATTGTGACCAGATTACTCCAGTCTCTTTATTGGTTACGAGTTCGAGGTCGCTTGCGCGGTCCTCTCCCTTACGAAGCGGTGAAACGGTGGTAGGCAGTGGTAAAAAGCGGTAATTGAGACCGGACGCGATATTTTGGAGTATTTTAGAGTAAGTATTTTAAAACTTTAAAAGGAAAGTTAGGCTGAGCTCTCTGAGATCATTTAATATTTTTCGATTGCTGAAATGCGATTTCTCTGTAAAATGTATAAAACAGTATGTTAGAGCGAATGGTCGCATATAAATTGGCTTGCCGAAATGGACTTAAAATTGTGCAATTTGTTTCTCGAGTCTGGATAGTGGTGTGTTGATGAATCCACTGTATAAAGAGGGCGACTAGGGACTGAGAAGTGAAGATTGCCTAACATTATTCCACTAGCCAGATACATAGATCATTCATTCGTGAATCTAATACGTATCACGTTATACGTACTCGTACTCGTACAACGAACGTAAAAGTACTCATACAACGAAATATACATATACAAGAAAAAAAATCACTACTATGTAAGTTTTAGATATCTGTAACAGTTTCAGATATTCAAAATTGGATGTAACATAGATTTTCAAAAAAGAAATATCGTCAACGAAGAAATTAAATTGTGTTTTGTAATTTTGACATCATTAGTTAGTTAGTTAACGTACCCGGGCCAGGTTAGGACATGTCTCTCCAGAAACACGCGGCCTGGATGGTCTTGTTGTTCGTCTTTTGTAGGTCCTGGTGTGTGATATGGATTGACAGCTGTGGGCAGAAGATGGTCTTTATTCTGCAGCTTTCCACTTCGTATGTTGGATTCGCTGTGTGGTCCCAGCGGAGGAGACTGGCTGAAATAATATTTTATTTTGTAAGTAACATGTAAATATACTTTTGCTAAAAATTAACGTTTGACGGGGTTGCCGGAAGGGGTAGACACCCGGATGATCTTCCATGTCTCCGTTTGTTCACCTCTCACGCGCTACCCTTCCGGTAAGCGTGAGGTTGTCGTTGCATGACATCCCGGGCAGATAAAACGACCTACGTTGTTAGAACAGCCCGGGTGGTGGGCGGGTATCCTCCCCCGCCTGTGACCGCGTAAACATATTTTTAAAAAAATACGAGACTGGCTCGGCATCTTGTCACAGTGTCCTTTGGCCGGGAGCTAAGGGGCCCTTGCTGAGTTGGACACGAAAACCCATTCTGTTCAGGGTTGGTCACACTCACGGGTCAACACCCATCCAATGGCCTCCACGCATGAAATGCGAGCCTGGGTAGGGCTCTGGCCTTAGGGTTAGTTTCCGCTAGGAATCAACCTTCTGGCGCTCCTGGACGGTCTGCGCACCGTGCGGCATAATCCAATCGATTGCGCACTCTTACTAACAACTTGCGGTGTCAACTACAACGGGCGAGCCCGTCACCACAGGACGTTTTAACGATTTTCTCGTTCTATCGCCCTGCAGTGAACGTAGAAGACTTTGGACAGAACAAATCCAACGTCCAGCTACGTCACAACCCGCAAGAAGCCAACGCCTTACCGCGAGATAGCCAGTGTTACCTGGCGGGCCGACCCTCGCGCCCTTGCTTCCAATTGTGACCAGATTTCTCCGGTCTCTCGATTGGTTCCGAGTTCGAGGTCGCTTGCGCGGTCCTCTCCCTTACGAAGCGGTGAAACGGTGTGCACCGAATCTATCGCGGACCAAGGCATCCTTTGACCGACTCTGAACCGGGATCTGATGGCCAATGGTCATTTCAAGAGCAGTCGCCGTAAGGTAGACAACTACCCCCGCTCTATAGGAAACAATACAGTTCCCAGACTCCCCCGACTGTTAGTCGGAGAGCACAGTCGATTGGCTTGCGCCGCTCGGTGCGCAGACGTCCAGGAGCGCGAGAGGTTTGATTCCCAGGGGAGACTGGTTGACCCAGTGTCCTACCCAGGCTCGCACCCCATGCGTGGAGGCCATCGGATGGGTGTTCACCCGTGAGTGTGACCGACCCTGAACACATGGGTCATCGTGGCCACCTCATCATGGGCCCATTAGCTCCCTTACATTAGCTTACTAACAGTCGGGGGAGTCTGGAAGCAGTACTGTTTCCTATAGAGCGGGGTGGTTGCGGACCTTACGGCGACAGCTCTTGAAACGACCATCGGCTACCCGATCCTGGGTGAACATCCGGGCAAAGGATGCCGTGCTCCGCGATAGATTCGGTATACGCCGTTTCACCGCTTCGTAAGGGAGACGACCGCGCAAGCGACCTCGAACTCGTAACCAATCGAGAGACTGGAATAATCTGGTCGCAATTGGAAGTAAGGGCGTGAGTGTAAGCCCGCTGGGTAACACTCCTGGCTATCTCGCGGTTAAGGCGTTGGCCTCTTACGGGTTTGTGGCGGAGCTTGACGGTGGACTGTTCTGTCCAAGTCTTCTGCGCTCACTCCAGGGAGATAGAACGACTAATCGTTAAAACTTTCTGAGGTGACGGGCTCACCCGTTGTAGTTGACAACTCTAGTTCTAGTGTCCTTTGGTCCGGTGGTAGAAGAATTGGCCGTTAAGTTTAGACTCACTGTTTCCAGCGACGCCCGATTGTTCATGGTCGCAGACTAGACAGTCGAAAATATGCGCAATCCGGGGAGGCTCCTTCTGAGAAGAATTTAGAAAAAAAAATACATCGTTATACATAGGCACGTAACTTTATACATTTTTACACCATTTTATAATAAAGCTTATGCCACATTATGAGATAACGACTTCGTTACTTCATAGTGACGTCACAATGAGCTGATTTATTTTCAAGGTACAACTTTCAATCACTCTAGTTTGGTTTGTTCTCATCGTATCACAAAATTAAAATCACACTACGTGATAGATTTATTTGTAGATTCAATTACGTTTTTTTTAAACCATCCTGATGATACATTAATTCAATATTTATTACTTTGTTTGTAAGACCTACCGACATTAACTTCATATAAACGAAATTAACGTCATATATAGATGCTCGTCAGCAACCTCCACAGAATTATAACCTAGTCCTACACGAATGCGACAGTTTTGATTGTAACTGTGTACACATTGAGCGTGTGCCTTTTGTAAATTACCTAGGTGTTCATGTCGATAAACATCTCCGGTGGCAAATACATATCGGAAAGGTCGCAGAAAAAGTCCGTAAACTAATCTATATTTTCAGGAGTATCAGACATGTTCTTGATATAAAAACTCTGAGATCCATATATTGTGCTTTGGCACAGTCACTGATGATGTATGGCAATATCGGTTGGGGCGGTGCGGCTAAACTGCACTTAGACCCACTAATAAAAGCTCAAAAAGCAATAGTGAGAGTTCCGATTTACTTTTCAATGACTTCCAGATACTTGATATCAGACAGCTTTACATAAAATCGATTGTCACTTATTTTCACCACGACACAGATCGGCATTCCAGCCGAGATCACAAACACGACACAAGAAAAAAGCAAACCCAGAAGCAAATTCGGACGAACACAAGGTTTGCCCAGAGACATTATTTGTTTCTGGCCCCTCGGATGTATGATGCATTCCTTGCGACACTCACAGACGGACAGAAGCTGAGAACCAGTATCGCATTCAAAGCTGAGGTCACAAAATGGTTACGTTCAGAAAGTAGAGGCGAATGCGAAAGGCAGCTCATGGAAATTGTGTCTTAAAATAATTTTTTAAAAAATAAAGTTTTTGCAATTATTTATTTTGTTCATTTATATATTATTATGTAAGTATATATAAATTATATATTGAATATAGGTAGATACGTTTTGTATATATGTATGTGTGTGTGTATGTGTATATATAATTTTATATGTATGAGTGTATTTATATATAAATGTATCTATTTATTATAATGCCTACGTAGGTAATTATCCTTTTATCCTTTTATTATTACGCCTTTACTAACTAAGATTAGATGTCCTTTTCTTCAAATTTTCTTAACGATGTTGGTAAAAATTTTAAATATTTTAACCGAAAATTTATAAAAATGTGTACATGTACTATGTAACAAATATAAGACTGGTATCACTCCAGAACAGACTGTAGTCTAGTGGAGCTGATAAAATCCATCAAATCTGTACTTTCTTTGCTTCGCAAACAATGATTAAGTATTTGATCTTTTTTACACTGTATTATTTATGTCAACATTGTAAATTTTTATTTTGGATTTAAATAAATAATTTAAAAAAAAATAATAATAACTTTCACCGATATATTTTACCAATATTAAGAGGAATCTACAGTTTTAATTAAATGTCGTCACATAGGATCAAAATATATATTATAATAAGCATCAGCTAGGTACTTATATTATAACATATGCAGTAATCGCACGGAAACTAACATTCCTGGAGATTGTCATATACCACCACAATAATTCCTGGTTAAAAGGCTGAAATCCATTGAAGATGAATGGTTTAAAATCGAAGTAACATTATGTTCACTTAGGCGCCCCAATCCGTTACCATTTTTTCCTCAACTCGGTTAAGTAATGCGCTCACCCGCCTAGAAGATGTTTTGTTATTAGCTGGCACAAAAATATGACAATGCATTAGTCTCGCGGCGGTAAATGTACCCGATTGTGGGAAGCGCCTTTTTTGTATATCGCACCTAGACCAGATCTGTGACACAAGTCAAAAACTATCAGTTATGATTTGATAATACTAAACATTTAAGCCGAGCGGGGTTGCGAGGAGCTAGGAGCATGAGGGCAAAAAAGTATCTAATATTTTCGACGTGAAACCTTTTTCATTTCGGTCAGTAGTGGGTTGTGCCTAACACTGCTTAACTTCCGTGACATATGAGAAACATTGATTCAACGTGGCTACTTTACGACGATATTGAAAGTGTTTATTTTTCCTAGGCGGATATACGATTACTCCTTAGAAACTAAATTAACAGAACAGTTTATGATTTTATGGCCATGGTTTTGCTGTTTAACGACAACTACGTCAGCTTAATTTTTGTCGACTATTCGTACGTTAATCCGAGCTGGAGTGGTCACGTTTAAAAGATCTCATTTTGCCATATTAGGGATTGAAACCGTTGCTTCTCAGCAGTTAGTAAGGCTTACAAGTGTGTAATTTGTTTTGGCCACTTCAACACATCGTAACACAGAAAGCACAATTCGATGCAGATTATTAAACGATGCAAAATCGATGCAGATTGTAGCCCCGTTGACACCGGTTCTCCTCGTTGTTACCGAAGTTAAGCAGCGGCGGGCGCGGTCAATACTGGGATGGGTGACCGCCTGAGTGTTTGACTGCGTGATACTATAAATTCCCACCCAGAAGATGGTGCCAATAGGAAGCAACAAGGCGCGTTCCACAAAAAGGCATATGCCTTGTGGGTAAAAAAAAAACATAATCATTTACGTATTATTGGTATTTTAAAGAGGTACCTTGTTTTCATAGTTTAAATATATGTCTCAGGTCTTTGGAACTTTTATTATTTTGACTTAAAGCATAACAGTGGTTTTCCTAAAAAAAAATAATCGATGAAAAGTGACAGGAAAAAAGATTTTTTTTCGTTTGAGTTGATTTAACACATTCTATGATTTGCTTGAGCTTACATACATTATTAGGTTTCGGGCTCGACTCTCAGCTGGGTTAATATTTTACAAAGCAACAACTTACACACATGTTACATTTCATAGTAAGGTTGGTTGTAAAGATAAAGTAATAATTTGCATTTTTTCATTACAATCATTACAATTCGTAGGAATGACATTAAATTAATCCTAAACTATTTACTGAATTTAACAAAGGATCAGGATAACAAAGAAAAGGAGGGTAAAATGCTGTTTTCAACATATTTTAAAATTTCGTTATGCGCGCTCATACATGTTGTTTTAAGAGATGTGATAGAGATGTAATAGATTGTCTTAAGATAATAAACCCACTTATCGCCAATTCCACAATAGAGAGTAGAAACAAACAGATCTAAAATCGTGCCCTTCTGAAAAATCGCGTTTTCGAGCTATATCACTTTTCTCGCAACGGTGTGATATTATTCTCCACTGTATCCTCCGTATAATTGCGCCTTTGTGAATCTGCCAGACGCATTTAAATGACAAATAACACCCGCGCGCTATTTTCATTTTTCTTGTCGACGCGCGCGACGGCGACGTTTTACGCTAGCGACAAAAGATCACCCCGGGCTTGGGTCAGCTAGCCGGGCTCTGACTAGTGTGGTAGTGGGGGGAGGGAGGGGGTCATTGGACGACCTACGAATATAAAATATGTATATAGAGGCAATGTTAGCTTCATATACAAAGTTTGAAGTATGATTAAGATATTTTATTAGGTCTTTAACTATGATGTTGCCTTTCTATAGAAAAATTAACCCTTCTGTACTACTCGCGGGTCAATTTCACCCGCAACGACTTGTCTTCAGATTCCTTTCTACTCCCGCGCACCTGACCTCTGAGACACGCCCAGTACTTTTAGTCTCTCCGGCACGTATCTCATCCTTAACTACCCACGTTTCGCAAGAATTCTAGTCAACGGGTCAAAATGACCCGTGTATAGTGCACGCGTGATTGCTTCGCCGTGAAAACTCATTTTCATCCTTCTGCTTTATTTCGAATTTATGTCACCTCAACGAAACGTTTATCTCGTGAGCAATTCATATTCTCCATCTTCGCTCAACTCAGAATAATTCCTAATGCATACTGTGCAATACTAATTCCTAATGCAGAATAATTCCTAATGCATGAAACTTCAGCTGGAATCAGCACCTTCCAGATATTAGAGGTGATTCCTTCCTTTCCATGACAAGGCACTATTTAACTAAAAAAAATAACCCGCATTCACCTACCTTTTTCCTATCCCAATCCTTTCTCTGATACTAAGTATTTTTGTCCGTTTATTTATTTTTTATGCATATATTTATTTACTTGTGTATATGTATTATTTTATTTAATTACGTAATTTAAAAACATTTACAGTTCATGGACATGTAGGTACAATGTAATAGACAAAATAACCAGTAGCAAAAAACTGAAACCTGATATGCCAGAAACTGTTGCCAGATATTCCATTTCAATGTCGCCTAACTAGGCTATAGCCTGTTCTAAGGCAGACATTTAAATTAACATAATTTTATAAAAATATAGTAAGGTAATCGCCGTAATTTTAAGAAATAAAATTTTTGTAAATAAAAATAAATATTTTTTTACACAGAAACATGAAAATAATCCTAAAAATTTCAATATAAATTAAAATAAAATAATTGAAAGGCCTACAATTCCTACAATTTAATAGAATAAAGAAATGGTTTGGAAATATAAATAATATAAAAGTCATTGTTTATATACATTTTCATTTAATAACTACAAACTGTCAATCAAACATCCATACAAACTGTCATAAAAATAAACTGTCAATTTAATAACTATCACATATATAAATACCATTACATATATACCATTTAGACATTTATACTCAATGCTCTATCTATATTAATCCTCCCTTCCTTCATCAACCAAGACGTGACAGATTTTTTAAATGTTGTCATAGTGTTGATAGCCTTAATTGATTCAGGAAGGTGATTATAAATCCTAGGAGCGATGAATGAGTAGTGGCGCTGTCCATATGTGGTATTTTTACGTGGTATCAGCATATCTCCTGAGTGCACTGCTCTCGTAAATATCACTCCCTCATTAAAAGTTGGTTGACTTTTAAACCGCTCATGCAGTAAGGCCAATTTAATGTACAGCTGTCTGATGTCCAGGACATTGCAATGACTAAAAAGTTCATTGGTGGGGTAGCGATACGGTTTACGCGCTATAATCTTTAAGATACAATTTTGAGCCACTTCTAATGGGCGGAGGATGGTCGCCGCACAACCTCCCCATCCTATTATTCCATAACAGAGAATAGACTGAACTAATGCGTAGTATGTACTTTTCAGTAATCCCGGATCTAAAATATTTCTCATCTCTCGGAACATATATGCCAGTTTTCGTATTTTAATCGCCAGTATATCAATATGGGTCTGCCAGCGGAGCCTATTATCGATTGTGATCCCTAAATATTTGATGTATTGTGTTCTTTCCACTATTGGACAGCTACATTGCTTTGCATTATTGCATGTATGAATTTTCAAATTGTGGCATGTAGGCGGTTGCCCTTTGGCATTATTGCTGAAAGTAAGGTATTTAGTTTTTCCTATATTCAAATTGAGTAGGGAATCATCCAACCATTCTTGTACTTTTTTCATACCTATATTTGCCTTATTGAAAGCTTCAGTCCACTTGTCACCCTCAAAAATAATGACAGTATCGTCAGCAAATGTAGTTATCTGGCCTACTAAGTTACACAGGTTATTTATGTAGATGAGAAATAGAATAGGTCCGAGAACACTACCCTGGGGGACACCGAATGACAAGTATTCAGGCATACTTTTTAAGCCGTCTATGATTACTACTTGTTTCCTATCTGTTAAATAGCTGGCAAACCAGGAAAGAGTGACATGCTCGAGTCCCACCCCCGCCAATCTTTGAAGTAACTTATCGTGCGAAACCGTATCGAATGCCTTAGCAAGGTCCAAGAAGACCGCCATACACTTTCTACCCTTATCAACGTAACCATTAATTAAGGTAGTAACATTCACTATTGCATCCGTAGTGCCCATTCCCTCTCTAAATCCAAACTGATTTTCTGAAAGAATATTGTTATTCGTCAGATACTTGACGAGTCTTTTTTTAACGACCTTTTCTATAATTTTAGATAACGTACTAAGTAGGGAGATAGGCCTATAATTATTAATGTCAAGTCTGTCACCGTTTTTAAATATTGGGATGACTTTAGCGCATTTCAATGCACTAGGAAATATACCCGTTTTAAAACTGCAGTTAACTATGTGAGTTATCGGGTTACTTAGCTCCATTTTTGATGACTTAAAAATGCGTGAATTCAGATCGTCAATACCCGCAGACGAGCTATCTTTCAGTGAATATATAATTTGGGAAATTTCCTGTGGCGTTGTTGGTGTCAAGAAAAGGGATACTGGAAAATTGACAGTTGGAGGGGTGCTTCCTGAATTTAAAGTTCTGTTCTGTATTTGTTTTGCCATTTTTTTGCCGACATTAGCGAAATATTTATTAACATGATCAACAAGCCTTTGAGGAGAAGAATCTCTTGTGACCGTTCCGCTTCCAATATTTAGCTTATCGACTGAGCTGCTACCTCTCGTTCTATTTGAGACCTCGTTTATAATTTTCCAAACCTCCTTAACATCTCCATTTGCTTTACTTAATTTATTTTTATAATACCTGATTTTAGTTTGACGGATTATTGTATTGCATATATTTCTATATTCTTTTGACTTTTCTCTCAAATCTAGATTATCAGGGTTGTGTCGACTTGCTAGATGAAGTTTGTCTCGTCTATGTATGCAGAAGAGGAGACCTTTTGTAATCCATGGCTTGTATTTTTTCTCTTTATGTTTTAGCCCAACAGTTTTTATTGAGCTATTCGACTGAACAATATTTTGAAGCTTACTAACAAAATTATCAGTTGCATTATTCACGTCAAATTTCTCGTAGACTGCTGTCCAATCAGCATCTGCGATGTCTCTACATATTTTGTCGTAATCAAATGTTTGTTTTAAGAAAGGTCTCTTCTTTTTATTCCTACAATTATGAAACATTTTGAATAAAAGGACATGGTGATCAGTAATTGATGTTTTGTAAACTACTGTGGTTGTTGGACTAGGTGTTCGACACATGATGTGGTCTATACAGTTGCTGGAGCTTTCAGTTTCTCGCGTCGGGGAGTCCACTAAACATTTCAAGCCATGAAGCGTAAGAAGCTCAAGATAATCAGGCGCCTGTGGATGTACCTTTCCACTTATTGGTATGTTAAGATCCCCAGTTAAAATTAGGTTATTTTTTTTAGAATTCTTTGCCAACAAATCATTAAGGTTCTTCAGAAAATTTGTTATATTGTAAATAGACGGGCTTCTGTATATTGCTATTATACCGATAAATTTGTCTAATTCAATACATAAGCAATTAGCACCAGGTAACATCTCCTCATTAACTGAAATATCTGTATATTTTTCACTGGCATAAATAATTACTCCGTCATTTTGAAGTTTATTCACCCTAGTATGAAACGTAGTGTACCCTGGGATCTCTATCGGAACAAAATATTTTCCAATCCAAGCTTCTGTTAGGACTAGAATGTCGAAGTTTAGGCTGAGATCCTGTAACATAACTAAGAATTGATCAATATTTTTTTGGATACTTCTGATATTTAGACAAAGCATTCTCAGTGACGAATCACCTGAAAGCATTCCTCTGCAGGCATTGACATCTGATGTCACAAAGTTCTCATGTGACGAGTCATGGGTATCAATAAGATTCACTATATTGTCCATTATGGAACCTTTAATCTTATGAAGAACTGAGTCAAATCTGTGCATGTATTAACATGACTAGGATTTGTAGTGGATATTGATGTAATATAAGTGTGAGTTAATAAATTTAAATGGGTCAGTATGGATATTAAATGGTCAAAATGCATAGAATAATCATATTTTTGTAATAATTTCATGGTATAGAGAGAGTCAATATAAAAATAATCGCAATAAAATAGAATAATCAAAAATGTCAAATTCATTGCGGAATCATACTTAAAATTACTTGAAATTTCCAATATTATAATAAAATTTACTATGAAGAATATATCTAAGAATAAAAGTAATTTGGAATATAATAGAGAAATAGGGTATATAATATATTTTTTAAATATTACTAGGGGATAATACGAAACTGTGTTTAAATATTTCAGTATTATAAGGCGATTAGTTTTTAGATGTATACACAACAATACAAGTAAATCATAAATTTATGTATGTATGTATGTATGTGTGTGTATATGTATGTATGTATGTATGTGTGTGTATATGTATGTATGTATGTATTAAAATCATTATTTTCTCATTTATAGTATTTATTTCGTATTTAAAAAATATTTGATATACTCGTAGTTTGGCTTACAGTTTCTTTTTTAATAATAATTATATAATTTATAAACATATAACATCGTCTGCAGGTTGACTGTAAGACTTTGTATAAAACAATAAGTCCGCCTTTGAACACATTTGTATTGGAGTTTAGGAGGAACACATAATTTATTAAATTTAAGTATTGTAGTTTAGTAACACATACATTAGGAGTTTTTTAATTTCATTTTCATTTCATAATTACTTTTAGAATAACCTCGAATTTCATCAGTAGGGCAGATCGAATATCATTAACAGATGAAAAAATCGATAGTTTATTGAATTTCGAAGGGACATCTGAGGAAACATGAAGAAGGATGGATGGTGCTTATAACAGCCGAGCCGATAAGTCACAAATTATTTCAGTGAGCCATAAGATTGATGACTTAGATGAAGGCTGCTACGGCTGATGAGACTGGTGAATTAGATGAACATTATTAATTATTTAGTGAGCATGAAACACAGAGTGAGCAGTCAGAAAACAAGTAGTCTCGGGTGAAGAAGAGGAAGAACCACTTACTTCTTCTTGTTATGGTAAAGACAAGACCAAGTGGACTAAGACTGCCCCTCATCGAGGGAGAACTGCTGTTCATAACCTTATCAACAACGGGCCTAAAAGGACCTGCTCGTATTCATTTTTTATTCATTTCTTCAAGAAAATATACAAGAGTTATTTGAAAACAATAATACTGCCCGTTCCAATGAAGACACCAATGTTATATGACAGTAATTTGAAACGTAATTTTATGAAAAAGATGTTTTGTAATCTATTGGTTTCATTACCTAAGATCAAAATGTTATAGTAAAATTAAAAACAAACAAAATAAATACTATAAAATCAAAATCATTAAATAATAAAAGTAGTCAAAAATTTTATAAAATAAACCCAGACACAAAATATTACGTAATAAAATTAAATATCTGAATTCACACCATTAATCATATAGGTAATTTATGTTGTCAGAGATATGAGGGTGTGTAAAATATGAAGGATTTTCAGAAGGATACATTGAGTTTTTGTTCTTTCTTTACTAATTAACCATTGAGCAAGACAATTTTTTATATTTATAGGAACCAAATTTTTGAGGTGTTTTCCTAAAATATTCATTAATCATTATAATTATAAGGTAATAATAATGCAAGGTAATGATAATAATGTTGATATTCTGGGTACACTGTCAATTGTGGTACTTACGCCGACCTTGTGGATAAACCTATAAGTCCTGAACAGGCCTGGTCCTTACTGATTGATGACTTTATTTTAGAAGAGGCACTTACTGGCACCAATAAAAAAATACTAACGTTTGCAAAAATACAAAATCTTTAAGGATTATCATTAACAGAGGAAAACATTTAAGCTTTTTTATGTTGATCAGATGACCTCAGTTGAACTTCGAGCACAACTTAAGTTATTTTATCTGCAGGGAATCTTCATGTCCAATCATGGAAACATGCGATTGTTTTGGGCCCCTCGTATAATAGGAAGAGGAGTGTTTAGTGCGCAATGAGACAAGCAGATATGCTCTTATGGCTTACTGTCTACGTTTTGATAATGTTATAACCCGATAGCCCACCGGTGTACCACTTCTTTATTTGTGAGATGCTCATCGCATTCTCCTAAAAAGCATTTTGGGTTTTGTAAATGATTTCACTAAGGTATTTCCAAGCTTTTTGTGAACAAATAATACATTTTCGAATTAGCCCTTCCATCAGCGGATTGCCAGCGACTGACGCTTTCAGCAGTAGTGAAAAAATCATGTTTCCTACACGCTTCCTGTATTTTATTTGTTTACAGGACAAAAATGAGGTTGGATACTTGTATATTTGTATTTACAATGTATTTACGTTGAATAAAAACTTTTTGTCTTCGATTATAGAGCGAAATAAAAACATGCTCGATGAAGATGCCCCTTGTATGTTTTCTCTTATAATAATAAGTGGCAAATAATAATAAACTGTAATAATAAACGACGGCCCGGTGGCATAGTGGTTAGGTCGCCTGATCTTACATTGTAAGGTCCCGGGTTTCGATTCTCGGCTGGGTCACCGTTTTCCGTTGGGATCAAATTAACGGAATTGCATTTTCAATTCTGTCGATCGAATGCAATAACAAGACACACACTTACATGCATGTTACACGCACACATACATATAACACGTCATAGTAGGGTTGGTTGTAATTGTCATATGACAATAAACCCGCCCATTGTGACATTTTTACAATAAAGAGTATAAAAAAACAACAAACAATAAGTCTGTCTATATATTTCAGCCTATGTAATAATATGCTGTCCTGAAAACATTGAAACCTGCCCCAAAATCTTTCTTTGACCTACGCGCCTCGGGCCCATTCCGGCCTGTTCAGATATTCACCACGCGTTTTGCCGTCTTGTTTCCGGTAGTTAAAGTGACAGCTCCTCGAAAAGTTTCGCCCGGAAAGCAGAACACTGAAAAGGTCCTCTTTTGTCCCGGAATACTGACACAGTTGCCAGTCATATGTTTGAATTGTACGTATCTACAGATATAGACGTCCAAATTATATTTACAACAGCATAAACAGACTTAGCAACTTTTTTATATATATGATGATTGGACTACTTCGTAGGAGTTGTCTAATCAGGATTCGTAGATAACCGGCACGGAGGTATTTTTTTAACAAACAACGCTTTATAAATAAAAATAAAAATTTCGACAAATATCATCTATATCTGATCTAGAATCCTGCCTAAGAATATTGTTCACAATTTATGTTATACCTAGAGAGACGTATATATTCTGCCCTCGCTCTTGGACAAAATTGCTACAATTACCCACCTCTAAAATAATCTTACTTATATTAGGTACATGCAGCCAATATGAGGGCGTTCGCCCGCCAAGCCATCATATCTCGTTCATTCACGTCGAGGCTACCTCAGCCTTCTACCTTCACCTTCTGCAGCCTCCACTCCGTTTGTGTCATCAATCATTCTGGATTGAAAGATGAAAGGCGGACTCGTCTGCGCAATCTTGCTGCTTCAGCGTGACTATGCAGAATTTTCGCATGACTTTTTCGCAAGTCGCCCTTTATGAAAAGTGGAAACTTTTCAAGGGGAAACAATCATTTTCCTCCGTTACGAAGGGGGAATGCCTATATAATCTAGAACAATAATAAGAATAACCTTAAAAATAATACATTTTTTCGTTAAAAATAAGAAATAATTATTGGAAGTTGTATGGTCTTTATTTTAGGCACAGTACCTCTACCAAACAATGGCGTTCTTTGAACAAAATTGAAAACGAGGCCAGCTATGTCACGAGTTCAAGGGCTCGCATATGACTGCTACATGTATACTACTCCGTCAACGGATATGTTCAAACATTTTGAGGAATTCGCCGACAATCGCACGCGCATAACGCTAACCAAAGGCGTTCTTCGAGACGTACACCTCTGATCGCTTCCACCGCACTCAATCCCCGAACTACCTATAGCTTGAGAGTGCGTCTACTGTTCTCTCGGTATACTGTGTTTTAGGTTGATACTAGATCGGAGCCCAGTGGGGTGGGGCGGTAGTGAGTTGTGTTTTTTAGTTTTTCAGTTTTTTTTTGCACATCTACTTTTATTGTTACTCATTGTACGAAAGGGCACATCTACTTTCATTGTAAACTATGTTAGATAGGTAGTGTAAATAGGTAGGTCGAGTGAGCCCATTCGGTGTTAGTCGCGCTAACGCGACTGAGTCGAGTCGAGAACGCGCTCATTTTCTTGTTCGACTTTTGCTTTTTACCCGCCTTCCCCTGCGTGCCTCGCCACCTTCGATCTTTCGAAATAAATCGAAATCTTCTTCTTTCGAAATCGAGATCTTTCGAAATAATTCGATAGGTAGAGTAAATAGGTAGGTCGAGTGAGCCCATTCAGTGTTAGTCGCGCTAACGCGACTGAGTCGAGTCGAGAACGCGCTCATTTTCTTGTTCGACTTTTGCTTTTTACCCGCCTTTCCCTACGTGCCTCGCCACCTTCGATCTTTCGAAATAAATCGAAATCTTCTTCTTTCGAAATCGAGATCTTTCGAAATAATTCGATAGGTAGAGTAAATAGGTAGGTCGAGTGAGCCCATTCAGTGTTAGTCGCGCTAACGCGACTGAGTCGGGTCGAGAACGCGCTCATTTTCTTGTTCGATTTTCAAAATTTTTCAAAATTTCAAAATTTCAAAAATGCCATTTTATAGAGCTTAAGCGGGGTGTCAATCTCGCCAAAGACCGCAACGCGGTAGGTTTACTCAATCTCGATTTATTTAAAAAAATGTGAGTTTTTCATAATAATTTCTATGTTTAAAATGAAAGTTTATATAAAATTTTTCAAAATTTCAAAATTTCAAAAATGCCATTTTGTAGAGATTACCGAGGCCGTCGTTCTGTCCGAACACCGTAGCGCTATAGGTTTTCTCTATCACGATCTTTTTCGAAAAATGTGATTTTTTCATAATAATTTCTATGTTTAAAATGAAAGTTTATATAAAATTTTTCAAAATTTCAAAATTTCAAAAATGCCATTTTGTAGAGCTTAAGCGGGGTGTCGATCTCGCCAAAGACCGCAATGCGGTAGGTTCACTCTATCTCGTTCTTTTGTGAAAAATGTGATTTTTTCATAATAATTTCTATGTTCAAAATGAAAGTTTATATAAAAAATTTCAAAATGTCAAAATTTCGAAAATGCCATTTTGTAGAGATTACCAAGGCCGTCGTTCTGTCCGAACGCCGTAACGCTATAGGTTTACTCTATCACGATATTTTTCGAAAAATGTGATTTTTTCATAATAATTTCTATGTTTAAAATGAAATTTTATATAAAATTTTTCAAAATTTCAAAATTTCAAAATTGCCATTTTGTAGAGCTTAAGCGGGGTGTCGATCTCTCCAAAGACCGCAACGCGGTAGGTTTACTCTATCTCGTTGTTTTGTGAAAAATGTGATTTTTTCATAACAATTTCTATGTTCAAAATGAAAGTTTATATAAAAAATTTCAAAATGTCAAAATTTCGAAAATGCCATTTGGTAGAGATTTCAAAGGCCTTCGTTCTGTCCAAACACCGCAATGCGGTAGGTTTACTCTATCTCGTTATTTTGTGAAAAATGTGATTTTTTCATAACAATTTCTATGTTCAAAATGAAAGTTTATATAAAAAATTTCAAAATGTCAAAATTTCGAAAATGCCATTTCGTAGAGATTTCAAAGGTCTTCGTTCTGTCCGAACTCCGCAACGCGGTAGGTTTACTCTATCTCGTTATTTTGTGAAAAATGTGATTTTTTCATAACAATTTCTATGTTCAAAATGAAAGTTTATATAAAAAATTTCAAAATGTCAAAATTTCGAAAATGGCATTTCGTAGAGATTTCAAAGGCCTTCGTTCTGTCCGAACACCGCAACGCGGTAGGTTTACTCTATCTCTTTATTTTGTGAAAAATGTGATTTTTTCATAACAATTTCTATGTTCAAAATGAAAGTTTATATAAAAAATTTCAAAATGTCAAAATTTCAAAAATGCCATTTCGTAGACCTCACTCGGGGCGTCTATGTCGCCTAAGACCGCTACGCGGTAGGTTCGGTCTGTCTCGATCGATATCGGAAAATGTGATTTTTGTACTCGTTGGAAAAATTCAAAATCAAAATTTATATAAATTTTTTCAAAATTTCAAAATTCTGAAAATGCCACTTTGTAGTGCTGGTCGAGGCGCTACATCTCGCCGTAGAACACAACTCGACGGGAGGTCGTCCTCTCTGCGCTAATCGGGTTTTTTCGTAGCCTCGTTTCAAAATCAAAGATGGCGGCCGCACGAAGAAAATTGAAGGAAATTTCAACTTTTAGGAATTTTTCCATAGAGTTGGGGGTATTCGGGTGGAAATGTCCATTGCACAATTTCGGTCCCGCTGCTGCTTCCCAAAGCTTGGGAGCCGAAAAATTACGTTTTTTTTGTAAAAAAAATCCTTTAAAAATTGGGAAAATGGAAAATTTATATGAATTTTTGGAGAAATTCCAATTTTTTTTTTGGCAGTCTCGTAACGGATTTCTCGGACTTCGAGTTGCCACAGACGCGAATCCATTTCGACGTTTTCGATTCGAATTATCGAGGTTTTTGCGGTTTTTTCGTTGTATTTTCAAAATCCAATATGGCGGCGGCGCGAAGGAAATTTCAACTTTTTGGAGTTTTTCCATAGAGAGAAGGGTTTTCGGGTGGAGATGACAGTTGCGCAATTACGGTCCCGCGGCTATTTTCCAAAGCGTGGGATCCGAAATATGAAACTTTTTTCGTTTCGAATGCGTTTTTTGGAAAAATTTCAAATTGAAAATTTATATGAATTTTTGGAGAAACTTGAAAATTTTTTTTGGCAATCTCGTAAAGGACGTCTAGGTCTTCGACTTGCCGCAGACGCAAATCCATTCGGACGTTCGTGAGTCGAATTATCGAGGTTTATGTGTTTTTTTGGTGGCATTTTCAAAATCCAATATGGCCGCCGCCCGAAGGAAATTTCAACTTTTCGGGATTTTCCCATAGAGAGACGATTCTCCGGTTGGAAAGAGGCGATGAAAAATTAGCAAAAATCAAAAAATGAGAAAAATTAAGTCAGCCGAAAATTACACTTTTTTCGTTTTGAGGGCGTTTTTTTGACCAAATTTCATAGTGAAAATTATTACTAATTTTTGAGAAACTTAATATTTTTTTTCTGCAATATCGTAAAGGACGTGTAGTCCTTCGACTCGCCGTAGACGGGCGTCGATTTGGACTTTCTCGATTGCGTCGAAGTATCGTGGAAAATGTGCGTTTTTTCGACGTTCTCTAGATGCATTTTCAAAATGCAATATGGCGGCCGGGCGAAGAAAATTTCTACTTTTTGGAGTTTTCCCATAGAGAGACGATTCTCCGGTTGGAAATAGGCGATGAAAAATTAACAAAAATCAAAAAATGAGAAAAATTAAGGGAGCCGAAAATGACACTTTTTTCGAAAAAAATATTTCCTATCGAAAGTGGAAAAATGGAAAATTTGTATGATTTTTTTGGGAATTTCAAAATTTCAAAAATGCCATTTCGCAGCTCTCGCCGAGCCCTACGATCGCTCCTCGGACCGAAACGCTCCGCTCCTATCCGTTCTCGAGTTATGTCGGTTTCCGCGTTTTCGTCGATGCGTTTTCGAACGCCATTTTGAATTTGAAAATCGAAAAAATTTCAACTTTTCGGAATTTTTCCACAGACGGAGCGTCGTCGAGATGAAGGCATAGCGAAAAAAGACTGACCGAATTGAGGAATAAAAAATCGTACAAAGCCGAAAAAAAAAGAGCACTTTTTGAACTTTACGCGCGAAAAAAACGAATAAAACGAACGAATAGACGAAAATAAATTTTTCCACTCGACGCGCCGTCTAATGCAGTGCGATAGTTTCCGTACTTTGCACGCGCGTAACTCGATAGATAACGGAGATAATCAACCCCGAAGGCCGAAAACGGGCAGTTACCAACTCCCTTTTAGGGTATATGACTAGATCGGAGTGGGGGAGAACCCAGTGGGGTGGTAGTAAGTTGTGTTTTTTAGTTTTTCAGTTTTTTTTTTTTGCTCATCTACTTTTATTGTTACTCATCGTATGAAAGGGCACATCTACTTTCGTTGTCGTTCATTGTATGAAAGGGCACATCTACTTTCATCGTAAACTATGTTAGATAGGTAGAGTAAATAGGTAGGTCGAGTGAGCCCATTCGGTGTTAGTCGCGCTAACGCGACTGAGTCGAGTCGAGAACGCGCTCATTTTCTTGTTCGACTTTTGCTTTTTAACCGCCTTCCCCTACGTGCCTCGCCACCTTCGATCTTTCGAAATAAATCGAAATCTTCTTCTTTCGAAATCGAGATCTTTGGTAATAATTCGATAGGTAGAGTAAATAGGTAGGTCGAGTGAGCCCATTCAGTGTTAGTCGCGCTAACGCGACTGAGTCGAGTCGAGAACGCGCTCATTTTCTTGTTCGATTTTCAAAAATTTTCAAAATTTCAAAATTTCAAAAATGCGATTTTATAGAGCTTAAGCGGGGTGTCGATCTCGCCAAAGACTGCAACGCGGTAGGTTTACTCTATCTCGTTCTTTTGTGAAAAATGTGATTTTTTCATAACAATTTCTATGTTCAAAATGAAAGTTTATATAAAATTTTTCAAAATTTCAAAATTTCAAAAATGCCATTTTGTAGAGATTACCGAGGCCGTCGTTCTGTCCGAACACCGTAGCGCTATAGGTTTACTCTATCACGATGTTTTTCGAAAAATGTGATTTTTTCATAATAATTTCTATGTTTAAAATGAAAGTTTATATAAAATTTTTCAAAATTTCAAAATTTCAAAAATGCCATTTTCTAGAGCTTACCGAGGCCGTCGTTCTGTCCGAACACCGTAGCGCTATAGGTTTACTCTGTCACGATCTTTTTCGAAAAATGTGATTTTTTGATAACAATTTCTATGTGCTAAATGAAAGTTTATATAAAAAATTTCAAAATGTCAAAATTTTGAAATAGCCATTTCGTAGAGATTATCAAGGCCGTCGTTCTGTCCAAACGCCGTAACGCTATAGGTTTACTCTATCACGATCTTTTTCGAAAAATGTGATTTTTTCATAATAATTTCTATGTTTAAAATGAAATTTTATATAAAATTTTCAAAATTTCAAAATTTCAAAAATGCCATTTAGTAGAACTTAAGCGGGGTGTCGATCTCTCCAACGACCGCAACGCGGTAGGTTTACTCTATCTCGTTGTTTTGTGAAAAATGTGATTTTTTCATAACAATTTCTATGTTCAAAATGAAAGTTTATATAAAAAATTTCAAAATGTCAAAATTTCGAAAATGCCATTTCGTAGAGATTTCAAAGGCCTTCGTTCTGTCCGAACACCGCAATGCGGTAGGTTTACTCTATCTCGTTATTTTGTGAAAAATGTGATTTTTTCATAACAATTTCTATGTTCAAAATGAAAGTTTATATAAAAAATTTCAAAATGTCAAAATTTCAAAAATGCCATTTTGTAGAGCTTAAGCGGGGTGTCGATCTCGCCAAAGACCGCAACGCGGTAGGTTCACTCTATCACGGTCTTTTTCGAAAAATGTGGTTTTTTGATAACAATTTCTATGTTCAAAATGAAAGTTTATATAAAAAATTTCAAAATCTCAAAATTTTGAAATAGCCATTTCGTAGAGATTATCAAGGCCGTCGTTCTGTCCAAACGCCGTAACGCTATAGGTTTACTCTATCACGATCTTTTTCGAAAAATGTGATTTTTTCATAATAATTTCTATGTTTAAAATGAAATTTTATATAAAATTTTTCAAAATTTCAAAATTTCAAAAATGCCATTTTTTAGAGCTTAAGCGGGGTGTCGATCTCGCCAAAGACCGCAACGCGGTAGGTTTACTCTATCACGGTCTTTTTCGAAAAATGTGATTTTTTGATATCAATTTCTATGTTCAAAATGAAAGTTTATATAAAAAATTTCAAAATGTCAAAATTTTGAAATAGCCATTTCGTAGAGATTATCAAGGCCGTCGTTCTGACCAAACGCCGTAACGCTATAGGTTTGCTCTATCACGATCTTTTTCGAAAAATGTGATTTTTTCATAATAATTTCTATGTTTAAAATGAAATTTTATATAAAATTTTTCAAAATTTCAAAATTTCAAAAATGCCATTTTGTAGAGCTTAAGCGGGGTGTCGATCTCGCCAAAGACCACAACGCGGTAGGTTCACTCTATCTCGTTCTTTTGTGAAAAATGTGATTTTTTCATAACAATTTCTATGTTCAAAATGAAAGTTTATATAAAAAATTTCAAAATGTCAAAATTTCGAAAATGCCATTTCGTAGAGATTTCAAAGGCCTTCGTTCTGCCCGAACAACATAACGCGTTTGATTTACTCTATCACGGTCTTTTTCGAAAAATGTCATTTATTCATAACAATTTCTATGTTCAAAATGAAAGTTTATATAAAAAATTTCAAAATGTCAAAATTTCGAAAATGCCATTTCGTAGAGATTTCAAAGGCCTTCGTTCTGTCCGAAAACCTCAACGCGGTAGGTTTACTCTATCTCGTTATTTTGTGAAAAATGTGATTTTTTCATAACAATTTCTATGTTCAAAATGAAAGTTTATATAAAAAATTTCAAAATGTCAAAATTTAGAAAATGCCATTTCGTAGAGATTTCAAAGGCCTTCGTTCTGTCCGAACACCGCAATGCGGTAGGTTTACTCTATCTCGTTATTTTGTGAAAAATGTGATTTTTTCATAACAATTTCTATGTTCAAAATGAAAGTTTATATAAAAAATTTCAAAATGTCAAAATTTCAAAAATGCCATTTCGTAGACCTCACTCGGGGCGTCTATCTCACCTAAGACCGCTACGCGGTAGGTTCGGTCTGTCTCGATCGATATCGGAAAATGTGATTGTTGTACTCGTTGGAAAAATTCAAAATCAAAATTTATATAAATTTTTTCAAAATTTCAAAATTCTGAAAATGCCACTTTGTAGTGCTGGTCGAGGCGCTACATCTCGCCGTAGAACACAACTCGACGGGAGGTCGTCCTCTCTGCGCTAATCGGGTTTTTTCGTAGCCTCGTTTCAAAATCAAAGATGGCGGCCGCACGAAGAAAATTGAAGGAAATTTCAACTTTTAGGAATTTTTCCATAGAGTTGGGGGTATTCGGGTGGAAATGTCCATTGCACAATTTCGGTCCCGCTGCTGCTTCCCAAAGCGTGGGAGCCGAAAAATTACGTTTTTTTTGTAAAAAAAATCCTTTAAAAATTGGGAAAATGGAAAATTTATATGAATTTTTGGAGAAATTCAATTTTTTTTTTTGGCAGTCTCGTAACGGATTTCTCGGACTTCGAGTTGCCACAGACGCGAATCCATTTCGACGTTTTCGATTCGAATTATCGAGGTTTTTGCGGTTTTTTCGTTGTATTTTCAAAATCCAATATGGCGGCGGCGCGAAGGAAATTTCAACTTTTTGGAGTTTTTCCATAGAGAGAAGGGTTTTCGGGTGGACATGTCAGTTGCGGAATTACGGTCCCGCGGCTATTTCCCAAAGCGTGGGATCCGAAAGATGAAACTTTTTTCGTTTCGAATGCGTTTTTTGGAAAAATTTCAAATTGAAAATTTATATGAATTTTTGGAGAAATTTGAAAATTTTTTTTGGCAATCTCGTAAAGGACGTCTAGGTCTTCGTCTTGCCGCAGACGCAAATCCATTCGGACGTTCGTGAGTCGAATTATCGAGGTTTATGTGTTTTTTTGGTGGCATTTTCAAAATCCAATATGGCCGCCGCCCGAAGGAAATTTCCACTTTTCGGGATTTTCCCATAGAGAGACGATTCTCCGGTTGGAAAGAGGCGATGAAAAATTAACAAAAATCAAAAAATGAGAAAAATTAAGTCAGCCGAAAATTACACTTTTTTCGTTTTGAGGGCGTTTTTTTGACCAAATTTCAAAGTGAAAATTATTACTAATTTTTGGAGAAACTTAATATTTTTTTTCTGCAATATCGTAAAGGACGTGCAGTCCTCGGACTCGCCGTAGACGGCCGTCGATTTGGACGTTCTCGATTGCGTCGAATTATCGTGGAAAATGTGCGTTTTTTCGACGTTCTCTAGATGCATTTTCAAAATCCAATATGGCGGCCGGGCGAAGAAAATTTCTACTTTTTGGAGTTTTCCCATAGAGAGACGATTCTCCGGTTGGAAATAGGCGATGAAAAATTAACAAAAATCAAAAAATGAGAAAAATTAAGGGAGCCGAAAATGACACTTTTTTCGAAAAAAATATTTCCTATCGAAAGTGGAAAAATGGAAAATTTGTATGATTTTTTTGGGAATTTCAAAATTTCAAAAATGTCATTTCGCAGCTCTCGCCGAGCCCTTCGATCGCTCCTCGGACCGAAACGCTCCGCTCCTATCCGTTCTCGAGTTATGTCGGTTTCCGCGTTTTCGTCGATGCGTTTTCGAACGCCATTTTGAATTTGAAAATCGAAAAAATTTCCACTTTTCGGAGTTTTCCCATAGAGAGACGATTCTCCCGTTGGAAAAAGGCGATGAAAAATTAACAAAAATCAAAAAATGAGAAAAATTAAGGGAGCCGAAAAAAAAGAGTACTTTTTGAACTTTACGGGCGAAAAAAACGAATAAAACAAACGAATAGACGAAAATAAATTTTTCCACTCGACGCGCCGTCTCATGCTCTGCGAGAGTTTTCGTACTTCGCGCGCTCGTAGCTCGATAGATAGCGGAGATACGGAACCCGGAAGGTCGAAAACGGGCAATTACCAACTCCCTTTTAGGGTATATGACTAGATCGGAGTGGGGGAGAACCCAGTGGGGTGGTAGTAAGTTGTGTTTTTTAGTTTTTCAGTTTTTTTTTTTTGCTCATCTACTTTTATTGTTACTCATTGTATGAAAGGGCACATCTACTTTCGTTGTTGTTCATTGTATGAAAGGGCACATCTATTTTCATTGTGAACTATGTTAGATAGGTAGAGTAAATAGGTAGGTCGAGTGAGCCCATTCGGTGTTAGTCGCGCTAACGCGACTGAGTCGAGTCGAGAATGCGCTCATTTTCTTGTTCGACTTTTGCTTTTTACCCGCCTTCCCCTACGTGCCTCGCCGCCTTCGATCTTTCGAAATAAATCGAAATCTTCTTCTTTGGAAATCGAGATCTTTCGAAATAATTCGATAGGTAGAGTAAATAGGTAGGTCGAGTGAGCCCATTCAGTGTTAGTCGCGCTAACGCGACTGAGTCGAGTCGAGAACGCGCTCATTTTCTTGTTCGACTTTTGCTTTTTACCCGCCTTCCCCTACGTGCCTCGCCACCTTCGATCTTTCCCCCCTGACTTGGCCTATTTTTAGTGCGACTTTTGCTCTTTACCCACATTCCCCTACATTTTCTCACCCAACTTTTGATATTTCCCTTCATTACTCACCCTACTCGAATTTGAAATGACTAATATAAAGGCTTTTTGCAGTGTTTTTTATGTTGCGCTAGACAAAACAGACGTATCCTGCGATACGTCGATAATAAGTTATTAATTTAGTTAGCGTAATTAGTTAGGTAGAGTAAGTAAGCCCATTCAGTGTTTGTCGCGCTAACGCGACTGAGTCGAGTCGAGTACGCGCTCAATTTCTAGATCACAAATCACAATACTGTCCCTTCTAGGCCGAGAAGGGAATGTAAACATACAAAAATACAACCGACAATGTGACAAACGACAGCATCGCCGTATTGTCACAATGCATCCGTAAGAACAAAGGGGTATTGTATTTTATTAAAAATATAAGGGGTTGCTACAATTTAACCTGTCAGTGAAGCATGTGGTTAGGTACATGTAGTGTTAGTCGCGCTAACGCAAGTGTGTATGTATAAAGTATTTTCCATTGTGATATTTTAGCGCTAGAACATGGACGTGATGACACGAAACGCAGGTATCGCGCCATGTGTCGCTCGAATCGCATCACTTGCAAAGTAGTTAAGAAGATTAAATGCAATAGTGACATCCAAATGTTGTCGTCATCGGTCCAAAGTTTTTATTAGGTAGGCAACGTTCTTGGCGGATGTTGGCTTGGTGATTAGTTGTATCGTTTCGAAGACTATCGTGGTAGTTTAACATTATAAGTAAGATAAATATTACACGTTAGGTTAGGTTTTTTTTTTTTTTTTTCTCGGGTGGAGGGGGAAATACTCATGTATACCATGTGGCTTGCCGAGCCACAGGGCATGCCCGACTCTATTAGGGAGTGTCACCAATAGTTGTATTGATGACAATCCCAATAGCCTACGGACTAAAACCCCCCCCAGTTCGGTTACTATTTTTCCCTTTTCGTAGAAAAGGACCTTACAAAACTTATTTTTATTCAGTAACTTAACCTAATTACACACACCTTAACTAAACTTTTTTAACCCCTCAAGCCCCGATTGGCCGATATCGGCCACAACACGATTCAGCGTGACGGCCCCGTTTTAATTTCATTTTAATTTAATTTGTTTTATTTTATTATGTTTTATTATGTTAATATGTTATAGTTTAATTATGGGTACAGTGGTTTGGCAGTAATTAATGTTTTGGTGAGACAGTGTTTTAATTCAATTTTTTTACTAATTTTTACTAAAATTTTTTGGGACATCAACTTGTCAATCGGCTGAGTGGCCGATATCGGCCAATCGAGGCCTGAGGGGTTAACAATCTTGTATTAAACCTAAAAATTAAAAAAAGCTGAGATATAAAAAGTAAGTTTCAATAAAAGAAATAATATGTTTAATAATTTATTTACGCTTAATTTTAGACAGAAATAAAACAATACAAGAAATACAGGCCTTATCTTCAATCTATAATATCATCATATTACAATAAAGCATATTATTATATGCTTAAATTTATAGACAGAAATGAAAAACCTTACAAATATTTTATAAATATTTTTTTTTAAAACCTGAGAAATAAAAAGTTGATTCCAATAAAAAAAATATTATGTTTAATAATTTATTTACGTTCAATTTCAGACAAATGAAAAGCCTTTTTCTTTATTTCAACCCCTTTTATTAAAAAACCTTTATTTTGTAATAAAAACCTTTTTTAATAATATTTTTATTAAAACCTGAGAAATAAAAAGTTAATTGCAATAAAAGAAATATGTTTAATAATTTATTAACGAATAATTTTAGACAGAAATGAAAAACCTTTGTATTTCTATTAACCTTTTTTATTTAATAATAATAATTTATTTACGCCTAATTTTTGACAGAAATAAAAAACCTTTTTTAAATGATAATAATAATTTATTTACGGTTAAATTTAGACAGAAATGAAAAACCTTTCTATCTATATACACCTTTTTTTTTAATAATAAAAATTTATTTACGTATAATTTTAGACAGAAATGAAAAACATTTTTTAAATTTATATAATAATTTATTTACGGTTAAATTTAGACAGAAATGGAAAAACTTTTTATATATTTTCCTTTTTATTAAAAACCTTTGGGTTTTTAATTTAAAAACCCTTTTTAAAACGAATTTTTTATTAATATTTTTTTAAAATAAAACCTGAGAAATGAAAAGTTAATTTCAATAAAAGAAATTTTATGTTTAATAATTTATTTACGCTTAATCTTAGACAAAAATGAAAAACCTTTCTATCTATATAAACCTTTTTTATTTAATAATAATAATTTATTTACGCTTAATTTTAGACAGAAATGAAAAACCTGTTTTTTTATTTAAAACCTTAATATTAAAAACCTTTTTTTTTATTAAAAGCCTTTTTTTATTCGATTATTTTATTATTATTTTACCTGAGATATAAAAAGTAAATTTCAATAAAAGAAATATTATGTTTAATAATTTATTTACGCTTAATTTTTGAACTAAAATTAGAAACCTTTTTATTTATATAAACCTTTTTTAATTAATAATAATAATTTATTTACGCCTAATTTTAGACAGAAATGAAAAACCTTTTTTAATTATTAATAATAATTTATTTACGCCTAATTTTAGACAGAAATGAAAAACCTTTTAATTTATGTAAAACTTTTTTATTAAAAACCTTTATTTTTCATTAAAAACCCTTTTCTTACATACCATTTTTATAAATATTTTTTTATTAATTACCGAGAAAAAAAAGTTAATTGAAATAAAAGAAGTATTAAGTTTCATAATTTATTTACGCTCAATTTTAGACAGAAATGAAATACCTTTTTATTTATTAAAAACATTTATTTTTATTAAAAATCCTTTTATAACAAACCATTTTTATTAATATTTTTTTAAACTAAGTTATATTTTTAAAACTAAGGTAATATTTTATTAAACTAAGTATTGCATTTTATTAAAAATATTTCATTTCAAAAACTTTACAATTTTTTTTTAAACTAAGTATTGTATTTTATTAAAAAAATGTACGAAACCTGAACCTGACCTGAAAAAAAGGAACTTTGTATTAAACCTGAAAATAAAGAGACTTTTTATTATACCTAAAAAGAAATTAACTACGATTTGAATTTAAATTTCGAAAACTTCACAATATTTTATTTAAACAAAGTATTTTATTTAAAATATTTCATTTCAAAAACTTCACAATATTTTTTAAAACTAAGTATAGTATTTTATTAAAAAAATTGTACGAAACCTGAACTTGGCCTGAAAATAAAGAAACTTTGTATTAAACCTGAAAATAAAGAGACTGAGTTAATTTTAACTACGATTTGAATTTAAATTTAGAAAACTTTACAATATTTTATTTAAACCAAGTATTTTATTTAAAATATTTCATTTCAAAAATTTCACAATATTTTTTTAAACTAAAAAATGTATTTTATTAAAAAAAAGTGTTAGAAACCTGAACATGATCTGAAAATAAAGAAACTTTGTATTAAACCTGAAAATAAAGAGACTTTATATTAAACTTAAAAATAAAAGAAACTGAGGTTATTCTACGATATGAATTTCAATTTTGAAAATTTTACAATATTTTGATTAAACAAAGTATTTCATTTAAAATATTTCATTTAAAAAACTTCACAATATTTTTTTAAACTAAGTATTGTGTTTTATTAAAAAAATTGTACGAAACCTGAACTTGACCTGAAAATAAAGAAACTTAGTATTAAACCTGAAAATAAAGAGACTTTTTATTAAACTTAAAAATAAAAGAAACTGAGGTTATTCTACGATTTGAATTTTAATTTTGAAAATTTTACAATATTTTGATTAAACAAAGTATTTCATTTAAAATATTTCATTTAAAAAACTTCACAAAATTTTTATAAACTAAGTATTGTATTTTATTAAAAAAATTGTACGAAACCTGAACTTGACCTGAAAATAAAGAAACTTTGTATTAAACCTGAAAATAAAGAGACTTTTTATTAAACTTAAAAATAAAAGAAACTGAGGTTATTTATACTACGATTTGAATTTTAATTTTGAAAATTTTACAATATTTTAATTAAACAAAGTATTTCATTTAAAAGATTTTATTTAAAAAACTTCACAATATTTTTTTAAACTAAAAAATGTTTTTTTTTAAAAAAAATTTTTAAAAAGTTTTTTATTAAAAAAAATGTTAGAAACCTGAACATGATCTGAAAATAAAGAAACTTTGTATTAAACCTGAAAATAAAGAAACTTTGTATTAAACCTGAAAATAAAGAGACTTTTTATTAAACTTAAAAAAAAAAAAAAACCGAGGTTATTTTAACTAAGATTTGAATTTTAATTTTGAACATTTTTACAATATTTTAAATAACCAAAGTATTTCATTTAAAATATTTCATTTCATAAACTTCACAATATTTTTTTAAACTAAGTATTGTATTTTATTAAAAAAAATGTACGAAACCTGAACTTGACCTGAAAATAAAGAAACTTTGTATTAAACCTGAAAATAAAGAAACTTTGTATTAAACCTGAAAATAAAGAGACTTTTTATTAAACTTAAAAATAATAGAAACTGAGGTTATTTTAACTACGATTTGAATTTTAATTTTGAAAATTTTTACAATATTTTAATTAAACAAAGTATTTCATTTAAAATATTTAATTTCAAAAACTTCACAATATTTTTTTAAACTAAGTATTGTATTTTATTAAAAAAATTGTACGAAACCTGAACTTGACCTGAAAATAAAGAAACTTTGTATTAAACCTGAAAATAAAGAAACTTTGTATTAAACCTGAAAATAAAGAGACTTTTTATTAAACTTAAAAATAAAAGAAACTGAGGTTATTTTAACAACGATTTGAATTTTAATTTTGAACATTTTTACAATATTTTAATTACACAAAGTATTTCATTTAAAATATTTCATTTCAAAAACTTCACAATATTTTTTTAAACTAAGTATTGTATTTTATTGAAAACATTGTACGAAACCTGAACTTGACCTGAAAATAAAGAAACTTTGTATTAAACCTGAAAATAAAGAGACTTTTTATTAAACTTAAAAATAAAAGAAACTGAGGTTATTTATACTACGATTTGAATTTTAATTTTGAAAATTTTACAATATTTTAATTAAACAAAGTATTTTATTTAAAATATTTCATTTCAAAAACTTCACAATATTTTATGAAACTAAAAAATGTTTTTTATTAAAAAAAATGTTAGAAACCTGAACATGATCTGAAAATAAAGAAACTTTGTATTAAACCTGAAAATAAAGAGACTTTTTATTAAACTTAAAAATAAAAGAAACTGAGGTTATTTTAACTACGATTTGAATTTTAATTTTGAAAATTTTTACAATATTTTAATTAAACAAAGTGTGTATGTATGTAAGACGGTAAGTGTGTATGTATGTAAGACGATAAGTGTGTATGTATGTAAGACGGTAAGTGTGTATGTATGTAAGACGGTAAGTGTGTATGTATGTAAGACGGTAAGTGTGTATGTATGTAAGACGGTAAGTGTGTATGTATGTAAGACGGTAAGTGTGTATGTATGTAAGACGGTAAGTGTGTATGTATGTAAGACGGTAAGTGTGTATGTATGTAAGACGGTAAGTGTGTATGTATGTAAGAAGGTAAGTGTGTATGTATGTAAGACGGTAAGTGTGTATGTATGTAAGACGGTAAGTGTGTATGTATGTAAGACGGTAAGTGTGTATGTATGTAAGACGGTAAGTGTGTATGTATGTAAGACGGTAAGTGTGTATGTATGTAAGACGGTAAGTGTGTATGTATGTAAGACGGTAAGTGTGTATGTATGTAAGACGGTAAGTGTGTATGTATGTAAGACGGTAAGTGTGTATGTATGTAAGACGGTAAGTGTGTATGTATGTAAGACGGTAAGTGTGTATGTATGTAAGAAGGTAAGTGTGTATGTATGTAAGACGGTAAGTGTGTATGTATGTAAGACGGTAAGTGTGTATGTATGTAAGACGGTAAGTGTGTATGTATGTAAGACGGTAAGTGTGTATGTATGTAAGACGGTAAGTGTGTATGAATGTAAGACGGTAAGTGTGTATGTATGTAAGACGGTAAGTGTGTATGTATGTAAGACGGTAAGTGTGTATGTATGTAAGACGGTAAGTGTGTATGTATGTAAGACGGTAAGTGTGTATGTATGTAAGACGGTAAGTGTGTATGTATGTAAGACGGTAAGTGTGTATGTATGTAAGACGGTAAGTGTGTATGTATGTAAGACGGTAAGTGTGTATGTATGTAAGACGGTAAGTGTGTATGTATGTAAGACGGTAAGTGTGTATGTATGTAAGACGGTAAGTGTGTATGTATGTAAGACGGTAAGTGTGTATGTATGTAAGACGGTAAGTGTGTATGTATGTAAGACGGTAAGTGTGTATGTATGTAAGACGGTAAGTGTGTATGTATGTAAGACGGTAAGTGTGTATGTATGAAGGACGGTAAGTGTGTATGTATGTAAGACGGTAAGTGTGTATGTATGTAAGACGGTAAGTGTGTATGTATGTAAGACGGTAAGTGTGTATGTATGTAAGACGGTAAGTGTGTATGTATGTAAGACGGTAAGTGTGTATTTTATTAAAAACATTGTACGAAACCTGAACTTGACCTGAAAATAAAGAAACTTTGTATTAAACCTGAAAATAAAGAAACTTTGTATTAAACCTGAAAATAAAGAGACTTTTTATTAAACTTAAAAATAAAAGAAACTGAGGTTATTTTAACTACGATTTGAATTTTAATTTTGAAAATTTTTACAATATTTTAATTAAACAAAGTATTTCATTTAAAATATTTAATTTCAAAAACTTCACAATATTTTTTTAAACTAAGTATTGTATTTTATTAAAAAAAATTTCCAAGTATGTATGTATGTAAGACGTCGTGACATCGTGGAAATGTGAAAAATTTTCCAAGTATGTATGTATGTAAGACGGTAAGTATGTATGTATGTAAGACGGTAAGTATGTATGTATGTAAGATTGTAAGTATGTATGTATGTAAGACGGTAAGTATGTATGTATGTAAGACGGTAAGTATGTATGTATGTAAGACGGTAAGTATGTATGTATGTAAGACGGTAAGTATGTATGTATGTAAGACGGTAAGTATGTATGTATGTAAGACGGTAAGTATGTATGTATGTAAGACGGTAAGTATGTATGTATGTAAGACGGTAAGTATGTATGTATGTAAGACGGTAAGTGTGTATGTATGTAAGACGGTAAGTGTGTATGTATGTAAGACGGTAAGTGTGTATGTATGAAGGACGGTAAGTGTGTATGTATGTAAGACGGTAAGTGTGTATGTATGTAAGACGGTAAGTGTGTATGTATGTAAGACGGTAAGTGTGTATGTATGTAAGACGGTAAGTGTGTATGTATGTAAGACGGTAAGTGTGTATTTTATTAAAAACATTGTACGAAACCTGAACTTGACCTGAAAATAAAGAAACTTTGTATTAAACCTGAAAATAAAGAAACTTTGTATTAAACCTGAAAATAAAGAGACTTTTTATTAAACTTAAAAATAAAAGAAACTGAGGTTATTTTAACTACGATTTGAATTTTAATTTTGAAAATTTTTACAATATTTTAATTAAACAAAGTATTTCATTTAAAATATTTAATTTCAAAAACTTCACAATCTATTTTTAAACTAAGTATTGTATTTTATTAAAAAAATTGTTCGAAACCTGAACTTAACCTGAAAATAAAGAAACTTCGTATTAAACCTGAAAATAAAGAAACTTTGTATTAAACCTGAAAATAAAGAGACTTTTTATTAAACTTAAAAATAAAAGAAACTGAGGTTATTTTAACTACGATTTGAATTTTAATTTTGAAAATTTTTACAATATTTTAATTAAACAAAGTATTTCATTTAAAATATTTAATTTCAAAAACTTCACAATATTTTTTTAAACTAAGTATTGTATTTTATTAAAAAAATTGTACGAAACCTGAACTTGACCTGAAAATAAAGAAACTTTGTATTAAACCTGAAAATAAAGAAACTTTCTATTAAACCTGAAAATAAAGAGACTTTTTATTAAACCTTAAAATAAAAGAAACTGAGGTTATTTTAACTACGATTTGAATTTTAATTTGAAAATTTTTACAATATTTTAATTAAACAAAGTATTTCATTTAAAATATTTAATTTCAAAAACTTCACAATATTTTTTTAAACTAAGTATTGTATTTTATTAAAAAAATTGTACGAAACCTGAACTTGACCTGAAAATAAAGAAACTTTGTATTAAACCTGAAAATAAAGAAACTTTGTATTAAACCTGAAAAAAAAGAGACTTTTTATTAAACCTAAAAATAAAAGAAACTGAGGTTATTTTAACTACGATTTGAATTTTAATTTTGAAAATTTTTACAATATTTTAATTAAACAAAGTATTTCATTTAAAATATTTAATTTCAAAAACTTCACAATATTTTTTTAAACTAAGTATTGTATTTTATTAAAAAAATTGTCGAAACCTGAACTTAACCTGAAAATAAAGAAACTTCGTATTAAACCTGAAAATAAAGAAACTTTGTATTAAACCTGAAAATAAAGAGACTTTTTATTAAACTTAAAAATAAAAGAAACTGAGGTTATTTTAACTACGATTTGAATTTTAATTTTGAAAATTTTTACAATATTTTAATTAAACAAAGTATTTCATTTAAAATATTTAATTTCAAAAACTTCACAATATTTTTTTAAACTAAGTATTGTATTTTATTAAAAAAATTGTACGAAACCTGAACTTGACCTGAAAATAAAGAAACTTTGTATTAAACCTGAAAATAAAGAAACTTTGTATTAAACCTGAAAATAAAGAGACTTTTTATTAAACTTAAAAATAAAAGAAACTGAGGTTATTTTAACAACGATTTGAATTTTAATTTTGAACATTTTTACAATATTTTAATTACACAAAGTATTTCATTTAAAATATTTCATTTCAAAAACTTCACAATATTTTTTTAAACTAAGTATTGTATTTTATTAAAAACATTGTACGAAACCTGAACTTGACCTGAAAATAAAGAAACTTTGTATTAAACCTGAAAATAAAGAGACTTTTTATTAAACTTAAAAATAAAAGAAACTGAGGTTATTTATACTACGATTTGAATTTTAATTTTGAAAATTTTACAATATTTTAATTAAACAAAGTATTTTATTTAAAATATTTCATTTCAAAAACTTCACAATATTTTATGAAACTAAAAAATGTTTTTTATTAAAAAAAATGTTAGAAACCTGAACATGATCTGAAAATAAAGAAACTTTGTATTAAACCTGAAAATAAAGAGACTTTTTATTAAACTTAAAAATAAAAGAAACTGAGGTTATTTTAACTACGATTTGAATTTTAATTTTGAAAATTTTTACAATATTTTAATTAAACAAAGTGTGTATGTATGTAAGACGGTAAGTGTGTATGTATGTAAGACGGTAAGTGTGTATGTATGTAAGACGGTAAGTGTGTATGTATGTAAGACGGTAAGTGTGTATGTATGTAAGACGGTAAGTGTGTATGTATGTAAAATGTGATCGATAAAAACGATATCGGAAAATGTGATTTTTGTACTCGTTGGAAAAATTGAAAATTCTTTTCGCAGCAGCTTATTAACACATGTTAAATTCACTCACCTGCAGTTGAATATATTCACATGTTATTTATGTAACAAAGAATTTCCAAGTCACAGCCAATTCAAACAACACATCGATGGAGTCCACCGAAAAATTAAAGAATATGAATGTGAGGAATGTAAATGCGCTTTCTTTAGTCAAACAAATTTAACTGAACATGTCAATTCTGTCCACCGGAAATTAAAGCCATTCGCGTGCGACAAATGCACTTGCAGCTTTTCATGGCAAAGAAGCTTATCGAGACACATAAACTCAGTTCATCTTAAAATTAATTATATTCGCGCTGAATGCAACAAAGCTTTCACTCAAAAGAGTAGCTTAATAACACACATTAATATAAATCACCGAAATATTAAGAGATTTGTTTGTACGAAGTGCAAGCATGCATTTGGTCGTAAAAGTCATTATGAAAGCCACATCGATATCGGAAAATGTGATTTTTGTACTCGTTGGAAAAATTGAAAATTCTTTTCGCAGCAGCTTATTAACACATGTTAAATTCACTCACCTGCAGTTGAATATATTCACATGTTATTTATGTAACAAAGAATTTCCAAGTCACAGCCAATTCAAACAACACATCGATGGAGTCCACCGAAAAATTAAAGAATATGAATGTGAGGAATGTAAATGCGCTTTCTTTAGTCAAACAAATTTAACTGAACATGTCAATTCTGTCCACCGGAAATTAAAGCCATTCGCGTGCGACAAATGCACTTGCAGCTTTTCATGGCAAAGAAGCTTATCGAGACACATAAACTCAGTTCATCTTAAAATTAATTATATTCGCGCTGAATGCAACAAAGCTTTCACTCAAAAGAGTAGCTTAATAACACACATTAATATAAATCACCGAAATATTAAGAGATTTGTTTGTACGAAGTGCAAGCATGCATTTGGTCGTAAAAGTCATTATGAAAACCACAAAAAATCTAAAAAATGGTATTTGAAAAATATTAAACAGGCGAAAAGAAATCGGCGGCAGTAGACTTTTGAAAGAGCATACTTCAGGATCTTGAAATACGGAAAATCAACACTCCGCATATCGCGCCATATCTGAGCATCTTCCTTTTTGGAAACATTGGATTCTTTGTTGTAATTATGGATTTTTTTACTCCGGATACTGATATTCCTAGCATTGTTGATTATCCAATTTAAAGTTCGAATATTCTCAGGCGGAAAATAGTATAATAATTGAATACACATGTAATATAAAATTTATGTTTCTTACCTCCCGAGTTAATGGCGATTTTTTTTCAAAACTATAAAATAGGTTAAAAATTCGTATCTATAATTTGTCATCTAGATAAGTTTAGATGTATGAATAGTAGTACATTTTAAGATTCATTTTACATACATAGTTCATTTTAAGGTTACCGAAATAAAATATTTTTAACAATTTTATCAGTGTTTCGTTTTATCTACACTTTACTCAAAAAGTGATATTTTTCCCAATATTTTTTTTTTTAGGTATACGTAGGTAGATTTATTAATAATATTGTTTAGAAACTATGTCATTATTACGTGGTGTTATTTATTTTCAAAACCTGGTAATACGTCAGTTTAACTTTCTCCGTCCACCAACCGAGGAGGCGAGATAGTATTGTGACTATAAATACTTTTTCGAGATCAAGATGGAAATATATATAGTGAGCCCCCAGAAATGTTTAGGACCGTTTCCAGATTAATGTATGTATGTGTTTGTGTGTATTCCTCCACGATAGCCCCCAAACGCCTAATCAGATTGAGATTAAATTTGGTTTGCAGCCATCATTTGGTCAGATGATTCATTTCTGTCAATTGCGAGTGGTATTTCAAAATGAAAGTTTATATAAAAAATTTCAAAATGTCAAAATTTCGAAAATGCCATTTCGTAGAGATTACCAAGGCCGTCGTTCTGTCCGAACGCCGTAACGCTATAGGTTTACTCTATCACGATCTTTTTCGAAAAATGTGATTTTTTCATAATAATTTCTATGTTTAAAATGAATTTTATATAAAATTTTTCAAAATGTCAAAATTTCAAAAATGCCATTTTGTAGAGCTTAAGCGGGGTGTCGATCTCGCCAAAGACCGCAACGCGGTAGGTTTTCTCTATCTCGTTCTTTTGGGAAAAATGTGATTTTTTCATAACAATTTCTATGTTCAAAATGAAAGTTTATATAAAATATTTCAAAATGTCAAAATTTCGAAAATGCCATTTCGTAGAGATTTCAAAGGCCTTCGTTCTGTCCAAACATTGTAACGCATATGATTTACTCTATAACGGTCTTTTTCGAAAAATGTCATTTTTTCATAACAATTTCTATGTTCAAAATGAAAGTTTATATAAAAAATTTCAAAATGTCAAAATTTCGAAAATGCCATTTCGTAGAGATTTCAAAGGCCTTTGTTCTGTCCGAATAACGTAACGCGTTTGATTTACTCTATCACGGTCTTTTTCGAAAAATGTCATTTATTCATAACAATTTCTATGTTCAAAATGAAAGTTTATATAAAATTTTTCAAAATTTCAAAATTTCAAAAATGCCATTTTGTAGAGATTACTCAGGCCGTCGTTCTGTCCGAACACCGTAGCGCTATAGGTTTACTCTATCACGATCTTTTTCGAAAAATGTGATTTTTTCATAATAATTTCTATGTTTAAAATGAAAGTTTATATAAAATTTTTCAAAATGTCAAAATTTCAAAAATGCCATTTTGTAGAGATTACCGAGGCCGTCGTTCTGTCCGAACACCGTAGCGTTATAGGTTTACTCTGTCACGATCTTTTTCGAAAAATGTGATTTTTTCATAATAATTTCTATGTTTAAAATGAAAGTTTATATAAAATTTTTCAAAATGTCAAAATTTCAAAAATGCCATTTTGTAGAGATTACCGAGGCCGTCGTTCTGTCCGAACACCGTAGCGTTATAGGTTTACTCTGTCACGATCTTTTTCGAAAAATGTGATTTTTTCATAATAATTTCTATGTTTAAAATGAAAGTTTATATAAAATTTTTCAAAATGTCAAAATTTCAAAAATGCCATTTTGTAGAGATTACCGAGGCCGTCGTTCTGTCCGAACACCGTAGCGTTATAGGTTTACTCTGTCACGATCTTTTTCGAAAAATGTGATTTTTTCATAATAATTTCTATGTTTAAAATGAAAGTTTATATAAAATTTTTCAAAATGTCAAAATTTCAAAAATGCCATTTTGTAGAGATTACCGAGGCCGTCGTTCTGTCCGAACACCGTAGCGTTATAGGTTTACTCTGTCACGATCTTTTTCGAAAAATGTGATTTTTTCATAATAATTTCTATGTTTAAAATGAAAGTTTATATAAAATTTTTCAAAATGTCAAAATTTCAAAAATGCCATTTTGTAGAGATTACCGAGGCCGTCGTTCTGTCCGAACACCGTAGCGTTATAGGTTTACTCTGTCACGATCTTTTTCGAAAAATGTGATTTTTTCATAATAATTTCTATGTTTAAAATGAAAGTTTATATAAAATTTTTCAAAATGTCAAAATTTCAAAAATGCTATTTTGTAGAGATTACTCAGGCCGTCGTTCTGTCCGAACACCGTAGCGCTATAGGTTTACTCTATCACGATCTTTTTCGAAAAATGTGATTTTTTCATAATAATTTCTATGTTTAAAATGAAAGTTTATATAAAATTTTTCAAAATGTCAAAATTTCAAAAATGCCATTTTGTAGAGATTACCGAGGCCGTCGTTCTGTCCGAACACCGTAGCGTTATAGGTTTACTCTGTCACGATCTTTTTCGAAAAATGTGATTTTTTCATAATAATTTCTATGTTTAAAATGAAAGTTTATATAAAATTTTTCAAAATGTCAAAATTTCAAAAATGCCATTTTGTAGAGATTACCCAGGCCGTCGTTCTGTCCGAACACCGTAGCGCTATAGGTTTACTCTATCACGATCTTTTTCGAAAAATGTGATTTTTTCATAATAATTTCTATGTTTAAAATGAAAGTTTATATAAAATTTTTCAAAATGTCAAAATTTCAAAAATGCCATTTTGTAGAGATTACCCAGGCCGTCGTTCTGTCCGAACACCGTAGCGCTATAGGTTTACTCTATCACGATCTTTTTCGAAAAATGTGATTTTTTCATAATAATTTCTATGTTTAAAATGAAAGTTTATATAAAATTTTTCAAAATTTCAAAATTTCAAAAATGCCATTTTCTAGAGCTTACCCAGGCCGTCGTTCTGTCCGAACACCCTAGCGCTATAGGTTTACTCTGTCACGATCTTTTTTTTTCGAAAAATGTGATTTTTTCATAATAATTTCTATGTTTAAAATGAAAGTTTATATAAAATTTTTCATAATGTCAAAATTTCAAAAATGCCATTTTGTAGATATTACCCAGGCCGTCGTTCCGTCCGAACACAGTAGCGCTATAGGTTTACTCTATCACGATCTTTTGTGAAAAATGTGATTTTTTCATAACAATTTCTATGTTCAAAATGAAAGTTTATAAAAAAATTTTCAAAATTTCAAAATTTCAAAAATGCCATTTAGTAGAACTTAAGCGGGGTGTCGATCTCTCCAAAGACCGCAACGCGGTAGGTTTACTCTATCTCGTTGTTTTGTGAAAAATGTGATTTTTTCATAACAATTTCTATGTTCAAAATGAAAGTTTATATAAAAAATTTCAAAATGTCAAAATTTCGAAAATGCCATTTGGTAGAGATTTCAAAGGCCTTCGTTCTGTCCAAACACCGCAATGCGGTAGGTTT